>JAYEPQ010000005.1:13536524-13564024 GCA_036321105.1 Dracaena cambodiana | reverse complement strand
CTCTCTCTCTCTTCACTTTCTCTCTCTAAACATGACCAGTTCGTCCGCCCCTTCTCGGAGCAAGGTAATCAATCTTCATTCTCAATCTGTTTTATTTTTCTTTTCTCTCACCCTAAATTTTCTGAAACCCTGATTTGATTCCATCTGATTCGATTTCGCTCTTCGATCATCATCGCAGGCCCTGAGCAAGATCGCATGCAACCGCCTCCAGAAGGAACTCGTCGAGTGGCAGGTGAGCCCCCCCGCAGGATTCAAGCACAAGGTCACCGATAACCTCCAAAGGTTAGGGCTTGTCCAAATTAGGGCTTGCTTTTTGTGTTCTTGGATGGCATGCTGTTATTTTTTTTTTTTAATTTGTTTATTTATTTATTTATTTTGTTTTGATTGTGAGTTCTAAAGGTGGGTAATCGAGGTTAATGGAGCGCCAGGCACTTTGTATGCCAACGAGACATACCAGCTCCAGGTCGATTTTCCGGAGCATTACCCCATGGAGGCGCCTCAGGTGATGAAAAGATTGATTTTTATCGTTTGGAGGTGAAATTCGTGCTTTCCTGATGAAAAAGATGTGATTTTGGTTAAATGTTTTTTGTTGATCAGGTGATCTTTCTCAATCCAGCACCGTTGCATCCCCACATTTACAGCAATGGCCATATTTGTTTAGGTAATTCTTGAGGTGTTTGGTTGGATATTCTTTTCTCTCTTCTTTTTAATGTGTTGGTTTGGTTTATTGTATTGTGGTGTGCTACCTTGCTTGGAGGTGAAGTCATCTCTGTTGATGCTATCTTCTGTCATCAATGAATGGGCCTTTTCACATAGGTTATTTTTTATTATCTTGGTAGGAATCGGATATCTGCCTATTGAATATGTTCTTGTAGCAACTTGCAAGTCTCTTTAGGAATGGGAATGTCACTCTCTACTACTTTCTGGTACTACTTTTATTATTATTATTATTGTTTTCCATTAGGATCATGATTTTTCATAGCTTTTACGAATTTGTGTTAGCCAGTCTCCAGGCCTTTGCCCTGTGATAGAGTTTTCGTAATTAGTTAACCACTAATATGAGCACACAAGATTCCCTGCCACCTACATGTCTGAGTTGAGAATTCAGATGCATCCACTTTTTGGACACTATTGTATTATTTCAGTTTCTTTAGGTTACATGAATAGTCTTCCATTTTGTAATGACTTGCTGTTTTTTTTAGCGCAAGTTGTTTTGCAACAAAAATGCACCCTTTGCAACTTCTCCTGTTACAGTCACAGTGCAGAGACACACTTCAGAAACATCTGTTTTATTTTTGTTACGTGTAAAAATTGTAGTGAGACAAACGGACCTATTTTGAAATGTTCCAGACCTTTTTCATTTTAAATTGAAGAAAATAATATTAATCATGAGTGGTAATAATGATATTTTAGTTCTTCAGCAATCTCCCAAGACTAAGAATTGTCTGTATGTAAGTGGCTGCATGTTTGTAATTTGCAAGTTATGTACTTCTAATTGTTGGGTGAACTAGTGCAGGGGCACGAGTTAAACTATAGAAATTTTACGTGAAACAATACTGATATATTTGGACTTTGAACTTGAGTTGTATTTTGTGTGAGAACTGGTGTAGTAAAGTAAAGATAGGTAGTAGTGTTCTGTAAGAACTGGCATGGTTGATTATGGTTTATTGATTCTTTTTTGTTTATTATAGATGTTATGGAAAGGTTGATGAGAGATTCACGTAGTGCATGTCTTTTGCTGACTTCTAGGAAGCATGTGATGAGATGTTTTAAGGTTTGATGATGCAAAAATCTGAAGGCCATAGTCATAGAAGAGATGAATAAGGAACTACTGAGAATCACAAGGTTTGACATCCTTGTGATTCATTGTTAGATTAGAGTAGGAAATGTATTAGTGTTGTGGGCTCATGGGTAACATTTTATATGGTTGATGAGAAATATTGGATGACAAATGGTTAGTTATTGTTTAGGCATATACTAGAGGAAAGCAAATAAGATGTATCCCTCTAACTTATATCATGTAGCCATGTAGGTTGGACACAAGTTGGAAGCCCTAATCAACATGCTATTTCTGTTGTGTGTTTTTTGAATTTTTTTTAATCTAGGTGTGTTGTGTCCACAGTGATATGTCCATGCATGTCTTCTTAGTGCTTCTTAGGTGAAGACTAAATAATGTTTATGGATTACTAGTTATAGGGTTAATTTGGCTTGTCATTGTCTTACTGAATTTCCCCTTGGTTAAACCAATTGCTAGCAGGTTTTAAGGCAGAACTTAAATTTTATAGCTCTATGTTGGTCGGTATCTAGTGAAGTGTTTAGTGAATGCTCTGTAGAAGTTACTATAGCAATCCTAGTCAATATTGTTGCAATAAACTAATTGTATAATGAAGATAATATATTTTTGTATACATAGCCATTTTGACTGGAACATCATTTTTGGATTGCATTTGCCTTGCACAGCTTTTGTTAGTGGGATTTTTGCTAGAGAGATCACCACATTAGTTGGTATGCTCTCCTATGATGCTGGAATAGGCAAAATCATGCATATCATTTCAACAATATTGGCAATATCAATATCAGGCTGTTATTATATGGTATTATCACGTATTAGTTACTACAAAATCTGATATAGTATATGTGATATATATTGCTGTCGGTCTATATTTAAAACCTTGGTAAACTATAAGACTTTATAGTGTCTCTCTCGGCTTATTTTTGCAATTCTTCTATATACTTTGTGTTTGCAACAGGATACTTAGTCATACCCTTTTGTTAATAAAGATGAATACAAAGTCCTCCAGGAGCACTTTGGAATAGATTTGAAATTACTGGAAAGGATTCTATTTTCTGTTTGACGAGTAACACTAAAGGGTTTTTGTTTATTTGGTCAAAAGATTAATTTTTTTTTGTGTTTTTTTTTTTTTGTGAATTTTATAGTTGAGATTGACTTAGCAATTTTAATTGGTATTGTGAATGTAGCTGTCCAGCTTCCTTTGAATATTACTTTTGGTGTCAGAAAATTTGTAGTTAGTCAAGGTGGGCCAAGCATCTATTTATATTTCAGGGAAAGAAATGCTGCCACAAACTATATACAATTATGGCTTAGAAAGGAATTTTAGATGGCCTGGTGTTTGATCTAGATGTTCTTTTATTTTTATATGTTCTTTAGTTATATATGTTTATTGGAGTAGTACTCCTACAAAGAATATAGCAACGTTTAAAATATCAGAATTAATATTGGTATCGGCCGATCACTTATGGTATCAAAATGAGCAATATTGACATATCGATATATTGTATGGGCAATATGTGAAATAATAGGCAATATCAGACCAATATTATGTATAGTATATCCCGTATCGAGCACCTCAAAGTCCAATATGGTATATACGATATATACCGATATCGGTCAATGTTTAAAACCTTGTTAAGCTTGTGACAAAGTCTGTTAGTCATGAGTTTAGGTTTATGATTCCCACATACTTTTTATTCCAAAATCTGTGTCAACAAAACTAAGAAATGCCGCAGGGGTCCTTGAAGTTGCGGTTGAAAATAAAAAGTAAACAATTATGTCTTTTTTCTGCTTCATTCTTCTTTTTGTCCTTGCACCTTTGATATTTTCTTAAGATTTTCTTATAAACAATATAACATAAAAATTATTTGATGGTGTTGAAGAAAATTTTAATATGCAACATTACTTTTACTTTCATTTTGAAAGTGTCTTTTTTTAAGACATGCAATATGCTATTTGCTTTTAAATAAAGTGTCTTCTTTATCCCTATCATGTATTCCATATACAAGTATACAACCATGAACGAGAGCCCTAGTAAATTGGCTTCAGAAATACTGACACCTAGTTTTTGTGATAGGAAATGTATCCATGGAGATTTAAGTGGTGAAGCACAATTTCTCGATACGTCCCTAAATTATAATTATTTGTATTGAGTGGGAGTAACCTGACTTTCTCCCAAATGTGTGACCATACAAACAACTATACTTGTCATCAGCCGCTTGATAAAGAACAAATAGTTTGCAATAATGGTCCTACACCATTGCTGCAACTCTATTTTGAACACTCCCAGTTATCAATTGTTGCAACAGAGGCTTCTTATTCCATGCCTCTGGTATTTGTGAATGAGTTTAATTTCGTTTAATATCTATTAAAATATTAATTAAGGTTTAAAATTTAAAAATTTTGGAGCTGATATATGCCAATATTATACGGTATCAAACAGTCTTACAGAAGGCTATTGGTTGGGTTGGGGCATCGAGGCACTGCTTAGAGCTGCTCAGATCAAAGGAGAGGAGGGGAAGAGTAAAAGAGATAAACTTGCCTAGTGTCCTCCACTCTCCCAAGGCCCTTGTGGAACTCCAGTAGCCTCTCTTTTTGAGTAGCCTCTCTTGCCAACTTTCATAGGCAGAGGAATTATAGATTTGACCCTTTATAAACAAAGTGGTCAAATGACTCTTCTTTGTATCTCGTTGGAGGGAGATGAGTGGAGGACTGTGGTGGGACTGGCTGAGGCCAACAATAGCCATGGGAGGCCTTCTGCAAAGGCAATGATTCTTTGACGACACCGGGGAAGTAGGTATCTGCTTTTTTCTGGTCTGCGTTTAGTGAGGACAATGCCTCTACCTTAATTGGGTGGTCAAGGTGCTAAATTTGTCTCGCCTACTAACCCAGCCACTTGTTGAAGCACTGGTAGTGGAATTGGCAATTATGAGATGTATCATATATCATTAAAATATACAATATCATTAAAATATTAGTAACATTATCAATACATTAATATCAGACTAGCATTATAGGGTATATATCATATCCCATATTTAAAACCTTAATTTTTACCTAAATTGAATCTTCATAAAATTTGCTTTGCGGCAGATAGATTCTTTTATGGTATAGCTAAAATCCATTAGTATAAATTTTAGTTTGTATAATTAAGGCTATTTCTTTTTCTTGATTATGTAGTTAGCGGAATGAGTTTTTAGATTTGTTCACAATCCACCCACTGTCTACCAAACAAGCTCATATAATATATTATTCAGCAGACACAAGTACATGATAAGATTATATTCGTTGGTTGTCGGTATTTAATATTGAAATATGATCGAGGTCATTGTGAGTTTGTAGTTCTAAACAATAATGATACGAAATTTGTGGGTGTAAATGAGAGAGAGAGAGAGAGAGTAAATGTTTGTAATTGAGCAATTTTTGGGAGAGTAAATGTTCGTAATTGAGCAAGAGAGAGTAAATGTTTGTAATTGAGCAATTCTTGAGAGAGGAAATGTTTGTAATTGAGCAATTTTTGGGAGAGAGTAAATGTTTGTAATTGAGCAAGAGAGTAAATGTTTGTAATTGAGTTATCTCTGAAATTTTTTTAATTATAGTATGGTGTATTTCTATTTAATTTCTATGAAAGGTTCAGGTCTTACTTTAATTTCTGTTTAATTTAGGAAAATATTTGGTAGTAGATAGTATGTTGTACTAATTAGGAAAGATGAGTGAGAAACTAGAATAATCACATCACTCCTGTGGTGGTACTATAATATGATAAATAATATGGTCAACGATATAATGAAATATATCTAATTTAGGTACTGACTGGTTTGGATGGTTTAGAGTGTTCAATGATGGATCTAAATCAACTAAGGTATTAAAGGAGTTATTTCAGATGATGTTTTACAGCAGTGTTTTAAATATTGCTGCTAAAACGGATATAGTGACCGATATAGCGATTTAGGACCTTACCCGCTATGATATTGATACTTTCAAAGTGTTTATTTTTTTTGAGAATTTATTTGCAGTATGTTGGGTCTCTCGCGATAAATCGGGTCCAATGTTGGCTCAAAATAGCACCCGCTATTCTCTATTTGTTGGATTATTGGATATTAGGTTAATTTTTTTCAAATCAAAACCCATAGACCCAAACTCAACATGTTTGTATGTTTCTAGGTTAGGCATTTAGGTGATTTGTACGATATGATAATGTGACATTTGGCATTTGTGAAGACTTTATAATTGGTTAGTGATTATGTATTCATATGCTTAATGCAAGTTGTCGAGATGAATATATTATGAACATGTATTATATAATGTTTAATGTAGTTTTACATAATGTATTCTTGCATTATCTTATTTATATGTGATTTATGACATATGGATAAAAGTATATTTACAATCTGTTACTGATATCTGATATTTAGTAAATATCTTTGATTGATTCCTGATAATCGATATTCTCTACGAAAATTTTCCATCCGATATATCTGCGACAACCAATATTTAAAACACTACTTTAGAATTTCTGCAGTTATAACGAAAATTTGCAAGCTCAAGACATGACAAATCTGAATCAACTGAAGTATTAAGGGAAGTATTAAGGAAGTTATTTATGATAATTGTGAGTTTGACATAACCCACTAAGTTATTTAAAAGGATGTTCTTATTTAGGGATCAGTAGCAATTTGCTTTAAGTAATATTTTGACAGCTGCAGTGTTCTAAATATCGGTCGGTATATCGGTATACCGGCCAATATATCGTTTTTTTACAAAGAAACGAGACGATATGGGGTTTTTTTTATCGCATATCGTTTTTGACCGGTATGGGCCGATATATCGGCCACGTGGCGATATATCGGCCGGTATCCGGTATGTGAAAAACCGGCCTGTATGGCTTAATATCGGTTTTTTGTTAACGGGTTACGGTTGCGGTTGAAACCCGTTAACCCGTTGGACCCGACCCGATAGGAAAACATAAAAATCCGATACTCTCTTCGCGACCAAAAAAAACCCTAATCCCTAATTTCCTCCGTCGCAACTCCGTCGCAACCCACTCCTCTATCGCCGGTTTTCACTTCCATCGTCGCCTCTCTGGCTCTCCATCCTCTTCAATTGGTCAATCGACCGTTCCTCTCGGAGAATTTTTCGCCGTTGCTGTCTCTCCCCGAGCAACCGACTCGATCTGATTTCGTCCATCGCCGTCTCTCCGGCTCTCCATCCTCCTCAACTGGTCGATCGACCATTCCTCTCGGAGAAAATCACCGTTGCTGTCTCTCCCAGTCCCCGAGCAACCGAATCGATCTGGTTTCGTCCATCGCCGTCTCTTCGACTTCCGTCGACTCGCCGGTGATCCATCTCTCCCTCTTTCTCTTGCGTGCTTTCTAGCATCTCGACCTTGAATTTTGGTAAGTAGACTGCAATTAATTTTTCTCTAAATTTTTGTTTAATTTTAGTCTAATTTTATTTTAAATTTCAGTTTGTTATTGTAATTAGTGTATTTGAGTTTTTAAATTAAGAATGAGTTAGGGAATTTTCATTTTTAAGTTTGGAATTGATGCCTAGGGCAGCACCCTTCGGCCAGTCACTGTGACAGTGTTCGGCCAGTGACTGTCACAGTGTCACTGAGCTACAATATAGTTCTTGGGTCCCCTGAGCATTTTCTTTATTCTCAGACTGAACTGTCACAGTAACTAAGCAACATATTGGCATTGGTTCAACATCTTGGGGGCAATAGAGTTAGACCCACTTGTTGGTACATAAGAGTGGATAATGTGACATTTTGATTAAGTGGCTTAACATCTTGATTAACTAGGTTCACAAGGAATTTGGTTAAGTTAGTAAAGAGACAAATTTGAATTGTAATTAAGAGTGCATAATGTCACATTTGACATTTTATGGTGATTAGAGATATTTAATAATGTTTATATAAAAATTGATAAAGTAAGTATGTGATTTGAGGTAGAAAATTTTAAGTGTTTTGAGTAGATAAGAATTTGAAAATCTCCTAAAATACCGGATTTTCTATTTTGACTATTGTGAATAAAAATAATCTTGTCTCTATAATATATTCGATTTTGACTTTATAATAAGGATTCTCTAGTTTGTATATGTTTCAAGTATAGAATAAGATTGTGTATTCAAATGTACAATAAAAATCTTGAAATTATATAATTTTTTTTTTATGATTATATTTATATGATTATTTTTTAAACTTAGATTATGTTTATTAAGTATTAACTTTATTTATTTTAGTAAAAGCTTGAATTCTTAAATAAATTAAGTTAATATAAATTAAGTGCAACAATTATTTAGCTATTTAATCAATTAATTGTTTGTCTTTTTTCACTTCACTTTTTTGAAGTCAGAAATAGTTTGAAAGATGTCCTCTTCTGGTGCTTCAAATGTCCAAGAGAAGCGAGGATGTAAAGATCCAGCTTGGGAATGGGGGAAAAAAGTACCCAATAAGCCCAATAAAGTGGAGTGTAATTTCTGTAAGAATGAATATGGGGGAGGCATTACCCGTCTGAAGGAACATTTAGGTCATGTCAGCGGGAATGTCAGAGCTGTCCCCTGGTCCCAGATGACGTGAAGCAGAAAGCACTGGTAATGCTAAGTAAAACTAGAGAGGTAAAGGAAGGAAAAGCAACAGAACTTCAAAATTTGTTAAAAGAAGTTCGTGTTGGGGAAGAAGAAGATGAGGAGACAACTCGAGAGGAGTCATCTTCTCGCAAAACAACAGGTCAATCTTCACGCAAAACAACAGGACCGATGAATCAATTTGCAATTCGATCGGTCGAAGAAGCAGCTCAAAGACAGCCTACCGTGCCATCAGCCTCCAGAAGAAAGGCCAGAGACGATGCAATTCGATACATTGCTAGGTTTTTTTATGAAGGAGGTTTTGCATTCAATATTACTATGCAACCAGTTTTTATGCAGATGGTCCAAGCCATTGGCATGTATGGACCAAACTTACAGACTCCTCGCCCATACGAGCTAAGCGAGACTTGCCTCCAAAGAGAGGTCGAGGAGACAAATGCAACTCTTGAATCATTCAAACGGAGTTGCCGAATAAATGGCTGCACTTTAATGACTGATGCGTGGTCGGATCGGAAAGGGAGAAGTTTAATGAATATCGTTGTACATTGTCCGGCCGGTACAGCCTTCTTATTGTCTCAAGATGCATCTTCTGAGAGACACGATGGCAGTTACATTTACAAATTTGTGGAGAGGGGAATGAACGAGGTTGGCGTAGAAAATATTGTACAGATTGTGACAGATAATGCCTCGAACAATATGGCTGCAGCAAATACATTGGCTCTGACGCATCCATATATATTTTGGACACCTTGTGCAGCACATACAGTTAATCTGATACTTGCGGATATTGGAAAGATTAAACATATCCGAAGTGCAATTATGATGGGGAGATCAGTCTCCGTGTACATATACAGTCATACCAAATCTTTAGATATAACGAGGAAGGCAATTGGTGGAGAGCTAATAAGGCCAGGCACAACTAGGTTTGCCGCGGCATTTTTCTCTTTATCATCAATCAGAGAGGAGCTGCAACATATGTTTATTTCTGATGACTGGATGGATTGCACTCTGTCCAGAACAGATGCAGGAAAGAAGGTATTTATTTCAATTAATAAAAATTTTTATTTTATATTTTTAAATTATATGTTATTGACAAATTAAAAATACATCTTTTTATGAATGTTTAGGTTGCAGAAATAATTGCCAGCAACAAATTTTGGGACAACACAAATTTTGCTCTAAGAGTATTTACTCCACTAGTGAAAGTTTTGGGTAGAGTTGATGGGGACAAAGTCTCTTCAATGGGCTTTCTGTATGGTGACCTAGAGACTGCCAAAGAGGAGATAAGAGATGCTCTAGGGGGTGAAGAGAAGAAATATCTTCCAATATGAAAGATTATTGATAGGAGATGGGAGGAAAAACTGAAGGGTCCTCTGCATAGAGCTGGATATTTCTTGAACCCTCTGTATTACTATGAGAAGCAGCCTGAGATTGATGCTGATGGGTCGTTCATGTCGGGCTTCGTTGAAGTGATGCACAAATTCTATCTAAATGATAATGATAGACTTGATAAGATCGCACAGCAGCTCCCAATCTATCAAAATCAAAATGGATCATTTGGAATGTCTTTTGCAAGGGCAGCAGTAAAGAGAATCATCAATCCAGGTATGCATTTCACTATAAGAAATGCAAAGTTCAATCTATTTTTCATTAAAGAAACTATTAAATAGCTAATAACTATTTATAAATATTCATTGCTAGCTCAATGGTGGCAATTCTACGGGACAGATGCTCCCGAATTGAGGATGATGACAATGAGGATCTTGAGCCTGACAACCAGTTATTCGGATTGTGAACGGAACTGGAGTACATTTGAGATGGTATTACAATTTTAACTTTTTTAATTAAATATTTCTTTCTCCCAAATATATATGTTCTAAACGAACTTCATGTGTATATCTTTTATTTAGGTGCATACGAAGAAAAGAAATAGGCTAAGTTCCAAGAAATTGCATGACTTAGTTTTTGTTAAATTCAATGCAAGGCTCAAGAGCAAACTTTCAATCCCAAACAGAGATCCACTAGTAGCATACAATGAAGAGGAAAAGGTCACCGAGTGGTTCATGCCTGAGAAAAAGAATGGCGATCCTTATGAGACTAGTGATGATGAAGTCTTTCCTGGAGAACAACTGACTTTTCGACAGGTGTCAATTGCTATGGGTGCTAATCCGAAAAAGAAAAAGAGTGGAAGAGTTACGGCATCTAAGTCGAAGAGTAGTAAAACTTCAAAGGGAAAAGCACCATCATCTTCAAAGTCTAAGCAGCGGCACGCATCAGATGATGACGATGAGGAAGAAGTTGACACATCATCATCAGATTCGTCATCAGATGATGAGGAAGGCATGCCAACAAATGAACCAGTCGACTCTGAATCTAGCTAGAAAATATGTTGTAAAGACTGATATTTAAAGTTTCTAGCATATTTCAAATAAACTCATTTAAAGGACAATATTGTAATTTTATAAATTATATCACTTATGTATTGCAGAAACACTTTTCTTTTATCTTGAAAACTTATTTTTCTTTATTTTATGATTGTATTTCGCTCCGTCTCTGTGCATATGCGAACGTTCTAAACGATATCTGCAAATTCGTAAGTTGAATGTAAATAAGCCAATGTAAGTGCTATAAACTCATTTTATGCGTTTTATTATGTTCTATATAGCCAATTATATGATTATTCTTTAACTGGTATGACACCGATATGACACTCCGGTATTTAGGGTCATATCGCGATATCCCACCCGGTATCCGGTAACTGGTATGTAATTTGGCTGACCGGTACGAGACCGGTATCCGATATTTAGAACACTGGACAGCTGAAATTGCACCAGACATTCTTAGATAAAGGTCATGTAGTTATATAGGTGATGGATTGAACTTTTCAAGCGTAATAGCCAGGAGTTAATTGGTTTCCTGTGAGCTTGTTTACCATAAAATTAAGACAACGAGATGATGTCCACTAACACATTTCATTCATATGTTACAAAACAATGAGCTGTAATTTTTTAAGTTGAAGGACGAAATGTTGTTGAATGTGACCTTGTGGTTCTTAATAAGCAAAGCTTTAAATATTGACTATAGCGGATATATCGGATTGGAAAATTTTATAGCGGTTATCATTATCGGGAAAATATCGGGAAAAAAATAAAATATCATATAATGCATATATCATAGAATTAAATATGAATAAGGTAATTTATGCATACATCATAAAAAGCTACATAAAGCAATGTTGAAAATGACGCGTTATGAAACTCATTATATTACGTTATGAAACCTAACGGAAACCCAGTGCTATGTAACAACTAAAAATAACTTAGTGTACCGTAACAATATATTTTTTATATTATTTTATGTAACGTTACGTTAAATTACGTTATTTACTATTACTTTTTTTAGTAATTTTTATGTTGTTGTTAATTATTATTTTGATTATTAGCGAATTGTTGTAATTTTCTTACTTGATTATGTGGGCTTGTTTGATTGCTTGTGAAATTACTAATTTGCTAATTTGCTATTGCTTTCTTGTTTGCTTGCTGTAATTTCTTGCCAGTTGCTGAAATTTCCTACCTGTTGATTTTATTGAATTTTTAGTTGAATTGAAATCAACAATTACAAATTAAACATTATAAAGTATAAATTACTACGATAATAATAACTGAAATTGAAATAAAAAATTAGAATCTTGTTTTGTAGTTTAGATGATGACTGGAATTATGGTTGTGGAGTTAAATATAATTTAAGAAGATAAATATGAAAGTTATTGTAAAACTTATTATAAAATTTAGAATAGATTCTGTATTACAATATGTTTTTGTATTCTTTTTTTAGAAATTTTAAATTTATTTTTCAATCTATAAAAATTATTTCATATAGTTTTATATTTATTTTTATTAAATAAATAGAAAATTGCATAAGCTATGTTAATCATTACGCTATATGTGCAATAACCTAACAGGAGCAAAACGTTATGTTACCGTTATCGCTATTTTAAATATTGACGTAAAACATTTTACATATACAAGTTTAGAATATACTTATCTTGACAACTTGGCATCACATTTTGATTTTGGTGTCACATTGGAAGAAAAAGTAATTTTTCAATAAAATTATAACCATGATTTCAAACTAATACCAAAAACATCTCATTTTTTATTTATAATATAAAAAACAAAGCAAAAATTAAAGCAAAAGAAAAATATATAGCGGCCACTACTTTGCATCTGATATAGCGGTCGCAATATCGGGTCCAAGCCGATATTGCATCGCCATTTTTTCAAAAACGCTTAACATTATGAAATTGCTTATATTATTGCGATTTGTATTCCAAAACGCATTTCGATCGCAATATCGATATTGCAGCTGATATTTAAAACACTATTAATGAGTACAATGGAATCATCACAGTGCATGTGTTGCAGTTGGCTTTTTGTGAGACTTATGTTAGGACTACCCTACGGATACCACAAATATATTTTTTTGGCCCTTTGGGTAATTATTGTTAGGGCTCCAGATCGAAGAATTATGGTAAGTGATACCCGTAGTTTATTAGTGATGTAAAAAAAAGAAAATTAATTGAAGGAAGCTTTGGTTGACAGAAAATATATGACCTGCAGAATGTATAAGTTTAGCTGATGATGGATAACATCAACAAAGAATGGCCAGGAGATATCCAAACAAATATCATGGTCTTTTTTCCTTTTAAAAGAACAGAGAAAAACTTCCTTTTAAAAGGACCGAGAAAAACATGTATGCTACAAATGATATTGGGCATATGAAGTTAAATCTTCTTTGGGTTGTATAGATGCACATTTTTATTTGAGTTTCCTTGCTTTAAACAAGAAGCAGATGCAATTGTTGCTGTCTGAATGAAATTTATTATGTAAAGAACAATTAAGCACAAGATGGTCAGGCATAATTGAGAAACGAATGTGGATGTGTGATGAAAATTAAAGTGAACATTTTAGCAAGAAATTCATTGGTAATCATATATAACATTGAGAAGCTCAAGCATGGAAAGGGTGTTGTATTAAATGGTAGTTTTTCCACTACCTGACTTCTACCCATAACACATTTGTTTATATAAAATTTAGGCAATTTAGATTAATCCTAAAATAGACAAAGTTCTCTTGATGCTTAGGGAAAGAACTCTTACGAGTTTTATATTTCTTTTTTCCTTTGACACGGAATTTCTGTAGGTGAGTCATTGACATGTAATTGCAACCAATTATAGAAATATGTTATGCTTTAATATTTTATGTTTCTACTTGTCCTAGTTTTGAACTGAGAGTATGTTTGGTTGGTGGTAGTGGGTAATTGAATAAAACGAGGGAAATTTTGATGTGGGAATTCCTAATTTCCATGTAAATTTACAAATTTGGTTCAATTATAACGAATCTTTTGCATGGAAGTTAGGAAATCCCACCATAGTTCAAAATTTCCCTCTCTTTTCAAATACCAACTACAAATCTCACTACCAACTACTACCGGCCAAATATACCCTAAGTTTCGTGTTTGCTTACTATCTTATATGACATCTATTTTAGATTCTTTTTTAGTTAATATATAAGTTATTCTACCCCAGTTCAAGTAAAATTATAAGAGCTTTTGAACAACGTGATGTGCCACCTATTCTTGGAACTCAGCCATGCAATGTGCCACCTATTCTTGGAACTCAGCCATGCCCAAGTGCAACCAAGTTATGTTTGAACTTTCAGAGCTCCCAAATGGCAAGAAACCTATTGGGGCCTTTCTTAGCTCAGCCTTTTCTGAGCCAGCATGAGCTGCACCCACGTTCAATTTAGTGGACGGGTCCCAACGTTTTCCTTGAATCCAAGTTTCTTCTTGTGCATTTACTCAAGGGCCTTCCGTTCTTGCATGTTTATATGGTACATGGTTAAGCATAAACAGTTAAGAATTTGAAAACACTTAAACCGAGGTCCTCTTTGGGAAAATTGGACTCTCAATTGTTGAGCTACCATCCTTTTATTGTTTCAAAATATATTAGCACCGCAAATCAAAACTACTACTAACCTGCACGATTGCCACAGAAGTTAGGTTCCGAATCTTTCTCAGGTCTGATTCAGTTTTCGGCTTTCTTTTTTGAGTTTGACCAGACATGTCTCTTAGGCTTATCACAATCAACGGCTTGCCATGGTCCAGGAAAACAATATGCTCCTGGACCCATGCTAATCTGGGCCTGTCTGAATTCAGCCCATTGCAGCCAGGCTCAAACTGTATTTTGATTATAGTTGCACCTACGTGAAAAATCTTTAATCTAAATCCTTTAACAGCATGCCATCTATTCAAATTAAATGGTTATAAGCTCAATCTTTAATCTAAATCCTTTGGATGATGGATGCCAACATAAATGCTATGTTCCAACATAGACATGAGGTGTGGGGCATGTTCAATCTTCAAGATTTGTTTATTTGTCAGGTCACTGAATATGCTAAGAAATGTAGGACACTTTCCCAACAAAAATTGGCATGTCTGACATACCCTGAATGTATCGCCATTCATTCCCTGCACTTCAAAATGTGTAAATTTCTATTTATCTTAATTTTATGTAGGATGGCGTATTTTGTGCCCCATCTGAGAAATGCTAACTACTTTGCATATCATTTCTCTAAAATTAGGTTCTTTCATATGTGAACAACCACTAATATAACTATTTATGAGTTAAATAGGCATATAGGATATTTATATTTTGCTGTGTCTGGATTTTGAATAATTGCTGTGTTCGACACCCCTGTTTGTGTCTGCTAATTATAGTAGAAATGTTTGTTAGAGTTTACAGATTGCATGTTTACATGAATTTCTTTTTATTTGTGTTGGTATGAGTAAACAAATGAACAAACTGATTCATATCATTGTGGTGCTGAAAGGGATCAACATACACATCCTATGATATTTCTTAAATAAGTAATAATCCTTATGGATTTGGAAGTGCTGGATGATGCTGATGATTTTGTGTCATGCCCGTAGGGATAAAATATTGACACACCAAGATTCAGAAAGGAGATTATCCTTATACTGCAGGTTAAACAAATTTGTATGGGGATACCAGCTATCATTAGACTGACTTTTTCATTGTCTATGATTAAGGTCCAAACTCTAAATTAGAAAACCAGTTGTAGATAATTTGAGGTTGACTCTGATGTGATAAGTGATATAGCTACAGCTGATTTGCAGAATATCTAATGCCTTGTCTTCTACCTATATGCTTTAAAATGGAGATTTTCGCTATCTGCATAAATTTGCTAGTTGCTGCAGAATTCATGTCCAGGCTTAAAAAATGGAGAATACAATAGGAGTGATAAAACAGTCTATCTGATGCATTATGTTTGACATCAGTTCGTATTGCATGATTTGATGCATGGTGTCTAAAAAGTTTTAATTCTATTTTGTTTTGTACGCTCTGAACATGTTCAGATAATTTTAAACATTCTCCTGCAGCTATTATTTCGGATTTTGAGGTATGTTTATGTTGGTAACATTTCCTGTGAAATAGTAGGTACTGTAATTGTCACTGTTGTTGTGTTTATTCTCTCTTAAACTCTGTGTTGTGCCAAAACACATCTCCCTGATGCATCAGTCTTGATATCAGTTCATTGCACATCACTAGATGCATCTTAGTAAATAGGTCCTCCAGAAGTGCTAAAACACTATACCTAATGCATCTATTTTGACATCATCTCATCATATAATTAGATGCATTTTATCTTATAGAATTTATCACTGCCTTTTTTTAATCTATTGTGATTTGTAAACTCATTGTACATATTCAGAGAGTTAGAATGTTCTCTAACCGCTATCATTTCAGATTTTTTGAAGGCTTTCTTTGTGTTTGCTTCAATATTTCCTTCAAAGCTAAATAGGTCACTGTTGTGATATTTATTCCATTTTACGCTCTCACTTTTTGTTTATTCTAAATTGAGAAACAAGATTTCTTGTGATATTTATTCCATCTTAAGCCTCCACAGTTTTTGTTTATCCTCAGTTGGGACACAATTTATTACTATCACTCTACTGCCATATATCCCATCTGTCTAGACCATATGTTTCTAAAGTTGTATAGAACATTGTTTGCCACCCTGTTACAATTTTCTTTGAATAGTTTTAGCACGACGTACAAGTGCCCCCCAGCTCCTGAATACTTGGCCAAATAATGGATTATATAATACAGCAGTCAGTAGTGCATATCAGTTTGTAAGGTAGCAGTCGCTGGTTCAACAAATCCCATCTTTTTACACTTTGATCCTTTTTTAAAATAAAAAGCAACCATTCACAAGGAAATGCAAGTTTTATGAAATATTTGCATAATTTTCATCAATATTTAAAAGTTTTGGATAAGAGGTTCCACAAAAGTTGTAGTACATGGGGCCTGCTAATTCTTTTCACCTTCAATGTCTGATTTGTACAACCTGAAATTGTGCTACATGGGAATTTTAGTAGTTGAGAGCACCAAAAGTGCGAAATATATACTAGTAAGCTGAGCATGTACGTACAAATTTGCTAGAATGCCAAATGTTTAAAAACAGTGAGAAGGCATAAAAATGGGGGGAGAGTTTGCATTTATGCATGGGCCTTGCTTGAATTCTCTTTCCTTTATTTATTCTTGTTGGTCAGCACAACCTGCTTCTTTTTTTTTCTGTAGAAAAATATTAGGGCCCATCATTTTCTTTGGAGGGGCAGCGATCGACATGGTTGACATGCACACCTTTGTATTTTTTAGCATTATCACCTGTATAGTTGTAGTAGTAGAAATTTATCTGTCTTTACAGTCTGCATAATTCCTATAAACATAAGCACTCTGAGATCTTGCTTACTGATCTTTTGTTAGTTGCACAGAGGTTTTTGATTCACCCGTGTATAATCAAATATTGCAGATTGGATTTCATAACTATAATAACCATAATCAACCCTCATTTTATGTATCCATTAGATGATTACAATATTACGAAATATATACATCGTGATACTGCTTAATGATCCCATGTCTCTTCCTCGTAGCTTGCCTATGTAGAGCCAACCCTTATTTTGTGTGTCTGCATGGGGCGGACCACTGCCTTTGCAAAATATATGCTCTGTAATGCTGCTTAAAGATTTCATTGGAGAACAGACATTTCTCCTGAGGAGGTATTTCCATGTTTGACAATTGATCTGTATCACTGCCATTTATATGTATTGTTTTAGTACTATTTTAGAAATTGTTGTGTATAGATGTGCTACTTTGTTGTCTTTCTATGTTCATAGTCCTCGGGTCCCTGTAAGTTGGACTTGCTCAGCTCTTACTTTGGTGAAACACATAATTAAAGTGCATGAATTAAGTGTTGCTTGCCATTGTCTCATCTACACTCTCTTACTGTTTTCTCTGTTTGGCAGATATATTGTATGATTCGTGGTCCCCAGCAATGACTGTAAGTTCCATTTGCATCAGCATTCTGTCCATGTTATCGAGTTCCACTGTGAAGGTATCTTTTCATTCTCTCCTCTCCCCCCCCCCCCCCCCCCCCCCCAACCATTTTCATGTCCATCTGACCACCCTCGACATTCAGCTCACTCACTCTTGCTATACTTACGCATTGCAGCAACGCCCAGCTGACAACGATCGCTATGTGAAGAATTGTAGGAATGGTAGGTCTCCAAAGGAGACGAGATGGTGGTTCCATGACGACAAGGTTTAATGACCGTGGCAAGTAGTGGCTGCCCCTTACCTTCAGTAGATCATACTCCAATGTATGACCATAATGCTGGAGTATTTGAGGTGATTAGTAGTTTTGTCAAGGGTTTGTGAGCTGCTGCAAGTGAAAATTACTGTGTTATTTGTATAGGAAATCATAGCTGTACCTATCTGAATCTATCATCATATACAAGGATCAATAATAAGTCCAAAGCAGAACCATTTTTAGTGGGTAGCTGTCACCAAACTCGGGTCAGTTGGAAACCATTAACAATTTCAGTCTTTATAATTTGTGTTTAAACTCCTTGTGGCCTGCGGTTTAAACTAGATTGTCTGGATGTACTGTATTATGTGACTCATTCTGATCTCAAATCCATGTTGGAAATATTATATGTTAGAAAGGGAAATCTAATACTGGTAAATTTAATATTTGATATTTAAATATAAATGAACCTAATCGGCATGTTTCCATTTTTTTTTTCCTTCAGTATTTCAATATTCTGAGAAGATTACTTTATGCAGCCTTGTTACTGAATCATTCAGGAAAAACTATGTATTTTCCGCCCCAATTATTGGTGTGTATCGAAGGCGCTTTCGCCTATGTAGCGTGGGTTGTGACCAAAGTTTGGGTGGAAGTATGCGTATTGAACAAAGAAAAAGTGGGTTGTGACCGAAGTTTGGGTGGAAGTATGCGTATTGAACAAAGAAAAGTTACGCAGCACAGCTTTTTGCTTTAGTTGGAATCAAGTTGATGACTTGTTAAACGTTCATTTTTAGTATTGCATTTCTGTTTCAGTTTGTTACTAAAGGTAAAAAATAAGCTTGCACAAAAAATTGAGTTCCGGTCGACACATTCTGCAACTTAAATGCAATGCGCCAATGGTGACATTGACTGTTAGTTTTGAACTTTTTATTTCTGTAATGCAACTTATGTGGCAGAAATAAAAATCCAGTTTAAAACCAATACCACGTGCACTAACGGCCACCTACATGGATAAAAGGCAAGGACATCGAACATAATTCTAGTAATTGGAAGGTAACTTTTTATCTTTTATTATTTTGGGAAAATTGCCCATAATATTTCAATAGGGGAAAATACTGCCATTATTAACTTGCAAGTTGTCAAAGAAATTGAATAATAACTTCCAGTGGGTGAAGTAACTGCTGTAATGGGAGAATGAAGCTCTTTGTTATGTTGAATCGTGTTACGATTGCCATGAAACATTTGATCTCTCCTTATGCAGATTGTGTTTGTTATAGGTCAGTTTCTAAGGAACCGCTAGTTGTGTCGAGCCCGTGATCTCAAGCCTTTTTATATAAAACCTTTAAATATATTCCTGCAAATTAATTTGAAAAATAGAGGAAGTTCTGAATTCACAACTTTTGACGAGGAAAGGAAAGGCCACATAACCTGTGCTTGGCGGCCTACTACTGCAGATCATACTCATTTGCAAAGCGATTTGGGGAGGCATTGGACGTATAGAAATTTAGCAAACAAGCCGTCACATTCCGGTGCATGTCACGATCGAAGTAGCCAAACAGAACATTTAAAACTTGAGAGATTTAAAGTCTTTTGGTTTCTTTCTTAACTTTAAACTGGCACCATTCACTATAAGAAAATTCAAAACTAAGCTTTCTTTCTAATAGTATTTCTATAATAAAAAAGAAATTCTCATAGAGAGATAATGGAACTGAAGCACAGTCAAGTTAAAAGACCAAATCGGGATATAGATGCATGGAACTAAGCAAGAGCGAGAAGAAATGCCTTGTTGTCCTACTGATCCCTGGCTTCCTGAGCTGTGGTTCCTGTGGTCCCATCATATGTCCAAATTGACTTAAAATGGCTACTGTGCGATTTTGTCCAATAATGAGAGGCACAAATGCAACTCCTTCGGTTCCCAGTCCTACACTATTCTCATCTCATCAGGCGATCTCATCTGCCTTCTCATCATTTCCAAGTAGCACAATTTCAAAAAGCTATTTGATCTCAACCTTTCTTTTAAATGGTGTTCAGGAAACTTAAAACTTAAAAATTATTTGCATAGTTTGTGGCATGTCGTGGGAAATTCCATTTGAGCATACTAGTTTGCTCAGTTAGCCTATCTTACTTTTTAAGCCTATCCCCAACTTTGAAATCTAAAATTTTTACTCACTTAGCTTAGCATCTTTTTCATCCTTATCTCTCATTTCTCCCATCTCTTATCTCTACTAAGTAAATATTTAGAGGAAGATGGTGAGAAGACGATAGAGAGGGAGGAGGGGAGGAGAGGGAGGAGGGGAGAAGAGGGAGGCGGAGAAGGAGGGAGAGGAGGTGACGAAAGGGGATGAGGAGATAGGTGGGAGGCGGAGGAGGGGAGGAAAGAGAGGCGAGAGTGGGGCTAGGGAGTAGCAGCAGCAATAGAAAAAAAATTATTAAATTAAGTTTTGGATCGTTTGGGTTTAAAACCCAAACCACCAATACCCCGTCTGGATACTATTATGTGGATGGGATATTACTGGTTAGCGTTTTAATACCCGAATACAATATTTTATTTTCTTAGCAAAAAATTGACCATAACATCTATTCAGATATTATGACTCTAACTAGTAGTAATACCCCATTCGGGTATTAGTATCCAGACAGGGTATTAATTGTTTAGGTTTTACTACTTGAGCGATCCAAAAATTGATTTAATGCCAATTTTTTTTCTATTGTTGTTGCTGCTCTCTAGTCCCACCGCCACCCCTCCCTCCTCCTCTCCTCCATCTCTGCCTCCCTCCTCCCCTGTAGCCACCCCTCCCTCCTGCCACTCCTCCTTCGCCTCCTTTCTTCCCTCTCATCTCTCTGTGCCGTCTCCTTTCCTTCCTCCTCCACCTCCATCCTCTTCCTTCCTCACCACCTCTCCCTTTCCTCCATCTCCCTATTGCAACTCCCTACTCGAATGGACTATATTAGATTAGGAAAGAAGAAGAGTAATTTATTTCAAATATCTTAATGACAAGTTTATAATTTTTTTTGAAGTTTAGGAGAGAGGCTGAGTGAGCAAACTGGTGTGCTCAAATAGAATTTTCCCAATGTCTTGCATGACTTGTATTTTGGGAAATGTCTAAAATCATTAGATGTTTAAAGAAATTCTTTGTTTGGATTTGTTATTTAGGGAAGGATAGTTTATCCAGCGATGAAGTTGATGATGAGATTATACAATTTGAGCAATCCTATGGCGCCCAAACAAAGTACGGTAATTCATGGAACAACCAAACGAGTGTCCATTTTTATGCCTTTCATGTAATTCGAATTCATATTAAATGCCATATTAGTTTCATAATGTTCCGAAAATAACCAAAAATATCTACTCGAATATTATAAGTTATTAGATGGAGTGTCTTATTCATGACATTAAAACACTTTCCATAAGAATTTGGCCTATAGCAACAGTTTCTCTTTACTACCTACGGGTTTGTTTGGAAACATATAAGAAAGATAAGATGGGAAAGTGGGGAGATTCTAAATGCATTCACCACTTTGCTAAATGAGTCACCTTGTGTACTTAAATTTTCTTTTTTTACAAGTTTATCAATTTTTTTTTTTTTATTAAGTTATCTTTGTTTTCTTCCCAATACGACCTCTCTATTCCATTGTGTCCCCTGGTCCCTCGCTAACCATGGAGGGCGTCCTCCATTTCCGAAGACGAAATGGAAAGAAAATAAAAGGGGAAAAAAAGAACTCAATTTCTTCGGTGATGCAGCGATCACAGTTGACAACCGAATATTACGAATCCGCCGCTGCAAATTCTCCAAATTCTCCCATTATCTTGGCCACTCTTGCGTCGTTTCTATCTCTAGGGTTTTCGAACTTGGAAGCTTCAACATTTTTATATTTCCTACATAATCTTAGGGTTTTTGAGATGATCTCTCGGATCGACACTTCTCGTTTAGTATTGAATTCTTTTAATTTCCCTCGTATATTATAAAGGCTCTGCATCCCAAAATATGGTAGTATTCGGTAATGCATGATAAATAAATACGTTAAGCCTAAAATATATGAATACATATGTACAACTGTCACGAATACATATGTACAACTGTTACAAATACATACACATATACAATAAGATAACAATATGGAATTAAAATAGTAATTTTTTTTTCCATAAATAAGGATCAATACAAGTTTATAGGAGAGCCAAATGATCTTTATTGCATCATCAAAAAGTTAAAGTAAATAAAAGAAAAATAAATAATAAAGTTTCTTAAAAAAACAGAAAATAAATTAGAAAAGTTTATAGCGTATCTCTCTTGCAGTAAATGCTCTTATTAAGAATCTGCTAATCCCTTAAAATATATTTCCAACTGTGGTGGGTCTTTCTCTTTGTTAATCTACAAATCGGTATCTTGACATGCCAAACCAGAGTCATTAAAACGACTTTTCAAGTGCTACAAAAAGATGGATAAGAATACATAGGCATGCTTTGTGTGATGTATATATATACATATGCATGGAATAAGTGATATAAAAAATGTATGACATGATAATAAAAAAAATATTTTATAGATTGAATTATGGATTTAATATACTTGTCTTGAATATAATAGTAGTCAAATATAGCATCTGCATGTTCTGAATGATATGGTAGCAAATATAGAAAAATATAAATATATATGTATGATAAACTTATTATATCTTGTTGATGTTTACTGTAAATTAGTTTGGAACTGTTATGAGGAAACTATAATATATTTTAAGAGGGTCCCATACATGTCCGGGATTACGGCCCCATGACTCTTGATACTTCACAAAGACGTATCACTAGATACTTAAGAATAATGGATGAGCATATGCTCCGGACCTAAAGCCCTATAACATGACATGACGGTGATGCAGTAATCACCCGGAACTTCTTTGGTAGGTTCCTAAAATTCGATTGCGCAACCTAAAAATGTATACCTCTCAAAATATGTGTTCAAGTTTCTCCGTTTAGTTTCTCCATAACCCATTATTTTATTTCATATTCCGAGAATAACAATTCTATAAACAAGCATGTAAATATCAATGTAAAATAAACATATATATATATATATATATATATATATATATATATATATATATATATATATATATATATATATATATATATATATATATATATATATATGTGTGTGTGTGTGTGTGTGTGTGCGCGCGCGCGCGCGCGCGCGTTCAGTTATGGGGAAAAATGTCACACGATGAACTTGTTACAAAAATGTAAATGATCAATTTAATCCACCAAAATTTGAAAATTCAAACCAACCACAATGGACATATAACATTTATAAATTTTGCATGTGTGCAAGCGGACATATGTATGTTGTGTGTGCTTGTGTCTTTTCTTAGGAAGAAACATATATGTCTATTTTAAAGAAATATATATATATATATATATATATAGAGAGAGAGAGAGAGAGAGAAAACGGGAAATACACCGGCGGTGAAGGAAGTTTCCTTCACCACCGCTTAGGTGGCCCAATAAAATTATTACACGTGGTGTCATTTAAGAGAATTCATTTATTTGTTATCTTGAATGACGTCCCGTGTTATAATTTTATTGGGCCACCTAAGCGGCGGTGAAGGAACTCTCTTCACCGCCGGTGTATTTCCCGTTTCCTCATATATATATATATATATATATATATATATTAGAATTCTTTTTTATCAATAAAAGGGATGACAAAGCAAATATCCAAAAATATATATACATATAAGAAATGCTTATGCTTAATAGGTTAATGGAAGTATAAGAAAAATTAGATTAAAGAAAAAGTATATGCATATTTGGAAATGGCAGAATTTTCATCGTGATGCTATAGAGAAAATATTTTGAATTAGCTCAAATACAAATAATGGTTAGTAATAGAACTCCTATACAGTTAAGATAATTCGCAAGCAATATATACCCGAAAATTATACAAGATAAAATTATTAAATATTTTTTCTTTTTACAATTATAGAAAGTAATAATCTATCATAAAAGCGACTAATAAGTAAGCCATTGGCTCATCAAGAAATAAAAAATTTATATAGAACCATCAAAATAATGAATGAAAGAAAAAATAACGTAAAGTCTTTCTCTACACTTCCCCATGGTTGTTAATATATAATATGACCAATAAAAAGAGGATTCTCTATTCTTAATGACAATGGAAGCCTTCAGGAAAAGAATTGCTTCAAGGTAGGATTTGTTTGTCAGGTGTGCCCATGTATGACTTTGAGCTAATTTGAAGCCAAGTATAATGCCTTTCATGATTTTTTTTTTTCCGTTTCTATGTTCTGTTCAAATGAACAGAACATTTATGTTCTGTTCATTGAACAGAGCATAGTTTTTTTTAATTTTTTTTAATTTTTTTTTTTTTTTTGTTTCTATGTTCTGTTCAAATTAATAGAACATCTATGTTATGTTCATTGAACAGGACATAATTTTTTTTGTTATTTTTTTTTGGTGTTTTTCAAAAATTTATTTGTGATTATGATTATATTCCTCAGAAAATAAATATCATTATAGAGGCAAGTATAAACTACATATAAAGCTCAAGTTGTGTTAGAACTATAGCACAAGTCAAAAACAAACTTGCATTTATACATTAAAATAACATAATTTTTTTATACAAGTATATAAAGTAAAGAGAAAAAAATAGAAATTAGCGCTTACATCAACACATATATTCAGGAAAAAAAAATAATGTTAAGTTGTTGATTAAGAAAGAATATAAAATATTCATAAAATAATAGTAAAGCACTTGCCTCAAAAATTCTGCTCCGAAAATTGACTGCGAATAATTTAGATTGGATCTTCTTTGCCTCTTTTTCTCCTTTTCTTTCCTTTATTTTCTTCTCTGTTTTTTCCCTTCTTTTTTTTTTTTTCTTTTTTCTTTCTCCTTTTCCCTTTTTTCCTCTTTCTTTTTCGCTTCTCTTCTCTGCATTCAACAGAGAAGAGTTACCTCCTTAGTTTTTTTTTTTTTTTTGGGTTAATGTTCAATTTCTTTATGTTTTAGTTTTTATTTAGATATTTAGGTTAAGGCAAAATTACATAGAATAAATTTAAAACTAACTAAATTTGATATTATCAAGTTAACTAGTATTTAGATAAACACAATTTACAAGATAGTGAAATATCAGATTTATTAAATAATAATATTATTACTACTATAATATTTATTTATTTTTTATTTTAAGAAAAATAGTTTTTTTAATTTAATAATATTGTATGTTACAATCTACCCACCTTAAGAAAAAATTTCATCCTCAAAATTTAATTTAATACAAAACAGGGATATTGATGTTACTAAGAAAAGATATGATATGGAAAAGAGCCCACAAGTTTCGTTGTGCACTCTTATTTAAAAGGATAAGGCTGAAAAGATTAGTCAACTCTCATAAAACATAAGCTCTCCATATTTAGTGAAAAGTTAAAGAAACAATTGAATAAATCAAATAAGAGAGTACGAAATCAGATAAAATATAATTTAGTATAGTTTAAACCAAAATAGTACCTATTATTGCATCACTATTCTCATTGGGTTGCTTTGTTGTCAGTGTAAGTGCATGTCCTTATTTCTGGCTCTCCTGCCTGTGCACTTTGGAAAGCATGCCGCTGAGTTGCAAGCAGAGGACCCCTCTGAGTAGGCCTCGTAGGTCTCTTTCGCGCTAGCGCCAGGAGTCTGCATTGTTGTGGAGGTGTTGAAAGTCTTGCCTACTGTGATTGTGATGCTGGCATCTGAGCATGTCTCTTACCTCACTTCGGAAAGGACATGAGCCAATATGATGTTATGTTGATTCACAAATTAAACACAGATTGTATGCTCGCCTGCACTCCTTCTGAATATGTCCTGGTTTTGAACAATAACCACACACCACTGGTCGATTTTGTTGAGTGAACAAGCATTTCTCTAGTAGTGTGGCATCATCCTTAGCCAAATCTCCTGCCACCAATGTAATAGTCCTCTTCTGGGATCCAAGTTGAGCCTTCTTCTTTCTTGTTGCTATCTGCTTTTGGATTCTGGCAGTGTTTAAAACCTGAGCATAAGTTTCAAACTGTGAGGTGGCTATGCGCTTCTGAATCTCAAAATTCAGTCCATTCTAGAATCTCCTTGTCCTATCTACTTCTTGAGCATGGGGCAAATCTGCTCAGCTGAACAAATTCTGCTGCATAATAATCTATTATCTGATTTCCTTATCTCAAGTGGTTGAACTTCTGCTCTAGGTCCCATTGTGCTGTCGGCGGGAAGAAACTCGTATAGAAGCTCTCCATAAAGGCCTCCCATGTTATCGGTTTTGCCAACCGATTCTCCTCAGCCAACCACCATGTGCGAGCAATATCCGTGAATTGAATTTGATCACCTCCACACGGTCTTCATCTTCTACTCATACTGCACCCAATAGGTTCTCAGTATCTACCAACTAATGTTCTGCCTTCAAAGGTTCCTTAGTTCCATAAAATGGTAATAGATTCAACTTCCTAAAATCTGACACACTACACGTCTTCTATCTTCCAGCCACCAACTCTTGTCACAATATCTCAGTTTGTTGTTGTTGGTTCTTAATAAGCCCCATAAGTAACTCCATCATGTTGAGATCTTCTGCTTGGGAGTGGTACTTGAGGAAGTGATGCAATAACTAGTCATTTCTCTGAAAGATGAAGGATTATGATTAGATTGGGAAACAAAGGATAAATGGAATAGTAGAATATAAATACTAAAGAAATTGGACAAGAATAAGAATCAAAGGTAATTGCAATTTATGCATATGTATATGTGGCGGTAATTTAAGACTAAGACTTCTAGCCATAAGCTAACGTCGAACCTAGGCTCTGATACCAACTGTAATATCTCGCATCTCAAGATACGAGTAGTATTTGACGATGTATCATAAATAAATATACCAAACCTAAAATATATGAATACATATGTATAACTGTCACAAATACATATATATACACAATAAGATAATAATATTGAATTAAAACAGTAAATTTCTTCCATAAATAAGGATCAATATAAGTTTATAGGAGAGACAAACGATCTTTATTTCAACATAAAAAAGTTTAAGTAAATAAAAGAAAGATGAATAATGAAGTTTTTTAAAAAAACAGAAAACAAATTAGAAGAGTTTCCATCGTGTCTCTCCTACATCAAATGCACTTGTTGAGAATCTGTTAACTCCTTAAAATATGTTTCCAGTTATGGTGGGTCTTCCTCGTTAATCTGTAAATCAGTATCTGGGCATGCCAAACTAGGGTCGTTAGAAGGACCTTTTAAGTGCTACAAAAATATAG
Source organism: Dracaena cambodiana (assembly GCA_036321105.1). Taxonomy (NCBI): domain Eukaryota; kingdom Viridiplantae; phylum Streptophyta; class Magnoliopsida; order Asparagales; family Asparagaceae; genus Dracaena; species Dracaena cambodiana. The sequence continues at coordinate 13,536,672 of JAYEPQ010000005.1, read as the reverse complement.
ATAATAATACACATGCATGCTATGTGTGATGCATATATGTATATATATGCATAAAATAAGTGATATAGAAAATATGATATGATAATATAAAAAAATATCTTATAGATTGAATTATGGATTTAATATATTTGTCTTGAATATAATAATG
>JAYEPQ010000005.1:12426524-12824024 GCA_036321105.1 Dracaena cambodiana | reverse complement strand
TAAAAATATTGAGGAGAATATTTACCAAATCCTACCTTCCATATGTATTAGAAATATCCCATTCTCTTTGAGGATTTTAACATCCTTCAGTCGAGCAATGTCAACATATTACCATTAATCCTTCGTCATTATGTCCGTTGTCACCACCCATCTTGTTGGACATACTAGCAGACAACATATTACCATTAATCCGACCAACCAACTTTTATTGCTTCTTAACCTAGCCAACTTCTCTTCATGGCATGCTCAACTCAAGACACTTCTTATTGAATATGATCTCCTCAGATACCTTGATGGTACTCTTCTTTGTTCGGCCAAAGGAACTACTACAACTCCATTGCTGGACCATGTTCATTAGTACGTCCAAAACAAATTGATCTTGCATGCATTTTCAATTCCGTCACTCAACCTGTGATGTCACTCATAACATCATCGACCACCAACAAAGCATGAAAATGCCTTGTGCATTTTCAATTCCAACACTACGTCAATCGGTCTCGCATCCATGTTACATAGCTAAAGGAGAATCTCCAATAGTTTTAATGCGAGGCCAATCCGTCACCGAGTACCTCAATGAAATGAAGGTCCCCACCAACGAAATGACATTAATTAGTAACTTTTTTATGATGATCTTACTCTCCATGTGCTTAATGGCCTTGGTCTAGGATTTGTTTGACATTGCAAGTCTAATTCATGCCCATGAAATGCCGCTACTTTCGAAGAGCTTTATGACTTGCCTGTTAGTCATGAAAGTTATTTTAAACACCTTGAATCTTCCATGGCTGCCACTATTATCTCTACTAGTAATACTTACTCACAAGGTAAGGTAAGTCCAATACTCAGCTAACCTCCAAGTCGGATGCTTAAATTCACAACAATTATGACAAGGCCAACTCTAATTAAGCCCAAAAGAAAAAGCCCAATGTCATATGCCAAATATATGACATCCACAACCACATAGCAAGGACATGTCTAGTTCTTACTTTTTTTCAAGATATTATGGCTCATTACTCCATTATTGTTCCAAGTAACAATAATCAGTAGTTGTTAGATTTGGTTGTCTTCCACAATATAATGGCTAATCTTAGTAACATGTCCAACTGTTCTATACAATAGCTTTGACGAAGTCATTATCGGTGATGGTACAAGTTTAACTACTACTGTTGGTTTGATAACACATAAAAATACCACCAAAAATTTTATCTTATCCAAGCTTTGTATGTGCCTACTTCAGAAAAATTTGGTCTATGTTCACACCTTACAAAACATAGTAATGTCTTTATTGTATTTCACCATCATACTTTCTTGTGAAGGATTGGAGCATGGGATGACTCCCACGCATAGGTCATGGAAAAATAAAGTGTACCCATTAGCAGTTACTATACCATCTACACCGATCATGCTTTTTCTTGAGTTGGCACATGAACAGATGTCACTGGATGGCACTAATAGTTATGACACCCTTCATCTAAAACTATGTTTCATTTAATTCGGTCTTTCTGTTTACCATTTTTGTCGACCAAGCACAATTTAAATAAATTGTGTAATTCAAGCCATTCTTATAAGGTAATAGTCTTCCTTATTCAATTACATCTCTTATTAGTAAGCATGTCTTAGATTACATTTATTCTGATATTTGGTTGGCCTAAACCAATAATTTCTATTGAATGCTATAAATATTATATATTGTTTATTGACCATTTTTTTCAAAATACACATGGTTTTTTCTTATAAGTTCCAAACAAGAAGTTTTATCATTTTTGAATCATTTAGGGTCATGCTAGAAAAACAATTTCATGCTTTCATTAAAAAAATTTATTCTGACATTGGTGATGAATTTTTAAAAATAAAATCCTATTTTGCTAAAATTGGTGTTAATTGGTTTAGAATGACACCTCATGCACCACAATGAAAGAGTACCGCCAAAAGGTGTCACACACATATTGTTGAAAATGGTTTAACTTTAATGCGTTAAGCATTACTTCCTCACATTTTTTGGACTTAAAATTTTCAAATAATGGTCTATTAACTCAATCTATTACCAAACCACTTCTTAAAAATAAAAGTAGTTTTTAAATCATTTTTGTCGAACACTAAATTGTAAAAAAAATAAGAATTTTCGCTGTCCTTATTATTTGTGCATCCATGTAATTCAAACAAATTTCCAAAAGGATTCGCCCCATGTGGGTTTTAAGATATTCAGCCTTCCAAAATGCATATAAATGCATGGATCTTACCACACCTTAAGTCTATCTTAATCGTCAATTCATTTTTTTATGAAAAACAAATATCGTTTTATAATCCTAACATAAAAACAAATATCGTTTTACAATCCTAACATCCAAGTTCCACAACCATCTCAATTAAGATCACTATCTGGTTCATTTTTGTGTGCTCCTATAAAGAACCGGCTCATTCTACACTTATCCAAAACCTTTAATGGTCCGGTCACCTCAGCTCAAGCCCTTATATGTGAATTATCCCATGGGTTCTTCATCTTGATAGGCAATACTACTCCAACTGTTCGACTTCACTCATATCTTGTTAGACTCAAATACCCAATCCCCCTCACCAATGGCTCAATTCAATAACCTGAAACCAAACATGGCATATACCTAATCTTTCACTTACCATGACAACCTACACAACCAGCAGATCAAAATGTCACAAATTCTGAACCTGCCCAACAGCCGAATAGTACTCATAGTATGACTACAAGATCCTTGAACAATATGTACAAGTCGAAATAGATCCATCTTAGCATTAATATCCCCTTCCAGAACCCCTTGAAACCTATATGTGTGACTCAAATCCTGAAAGATCTGAAAAAGCGACAAACAATTCCTGATGAGTTCAATTCACTAGTTCAACATGGTGTTGGAGTCTTCTACCAGCCCATGAGGTCCCAAATGTTGTGGATTATAAGTGAGTCTTTCATCCAAACATGAGCAAAACAGGTCCATTACTCACTACAAGGCCCAATTTGTAGCCAAAGACTTTTATCAATGTCGAGGCTAGACTGCAATCAAACTTTTAGCCCAATGATTAAATCTGTCACAGTGAGAATTGTTTTATTCATGATCAGTCATGCATTGTTGGTCCATACGTCAACTGGATGTAAAACAGTACCTTTATCAATAGCACCCTCAGTAAAACTATTTACATGCTCCCTGATGCTGGATTAATTGATCCTTAATTTCCTTCATATGTTTGCAGGATATATATAATTCTTTTATGTGTTAAAACAAACCCCTTGAGCCTGGTTCTATGAATTAAGTTCTAAGCTTATTAATTACAATTTTATTAATGCAAAAAACGGTCCATCATTATTCATCTTTCGACATAAAGCAACTATTATATACTTTCTTGCATATGTGAATAATCTATTAATTATAGGAAACAAAATATATCGCAATAGTAGCTCTTTTCTGCTCCCTTGGTGAGTACTTTTCACTCAAAGAGCTCAGCCCACTTAATTTTTTCTTTGGCATCAAAGTGGTGACATATGCTGCTAATCTCTTTTTTGATTCTCAAGCATGTTATATCTGGGTGATACTGAATTGCACAAAAATGGAATTAGCAAATCTTATCTCAATACCAATGGTTTTAAAGGATCCATTCAATATGCAAGATAGATATAAGCCAACAGATGTGACTCAATACTATCAAACTATTGGGGTGCTCCAATACCTTTCCTTAACTCGGTCCGACATTTCATACATGGTAAACCACTTGGCCATAGTATGCAGTTCCCCTCACAATTATATTAGCAAACTACTAATTGATTACTCATATACTTGAAGGAAACCATCCATCATGGTTTTCTATTGTACCATAAAAGTTAGTTTTTCCTTCTTGGCTACTCAGATGCTGATTGGACTAGTAACCCTAATGACTTAAGTTCCGTTCAGCATTTATCATTTTTCTAGGGAACAATCCTATCTCTTAGAGTACTAGAGAATAGCGGTCCATCGCTCGAACATCCAGAAAGCGAAGTTCCAAATTCTTAACATTGCCACTTCTAAACTGCTATAGGCCCCATCCCTTCTCAATAAACTTGGTCAAATATCTCAATTTAAAACTGAACTAATTTGTGATAACATTAGTGCTATGCAACTAAGTCTTATTTCAGTTTATCATTCAAGAATGAAACACATTACAATTGATCTACACTTTGTCCGTGACAATTGTCAACAAAAGTCTCCTTAATATTTCACATATAAGTACCCTTGATCATTTAGCAGGTCTCCTAACCAAACCACTATTTTTGCCAACGTTATGCCCTACTCAAAAAAATTATCGGCATCACTGACAGAAAACTGCAAAGGCATGTTAAGAAATAAATTATTCTCTATCAATGCTGGATTTTTCAAATCCAATACAATCTCCAAAATAAATCTCATTTACCTTTGACTTTAAAATTTGATTTATTAGCTTGTAAATGCCCACTTATTGGTAGCCATAATGATCTCTTTAATTTTGTACAACTGACCCTCTTAATTGGCAGGTATTATCTTGACAAGAATGACACTCTTCTATGTATATAAGATAATTGTGTCAATGAAAAATATTGAGAACAATATTTACCAAATATTCTAACTTCTATATGAATAACCAAATAAAATAAATTGCTTTTCTCAAAATTTTCCTTCAGATTTTCTTTTTAATTTTCTTACTAACATAAACCAATTTATCTCTCCTTTTCTTTTCTTTTCTTTTCTTTTCTTATTTCCTTTTCCTTTCTTTTTCTTTCTTCCATTTTCGTTCAAACTAAACACGGCCTAAGTAATCACATATACACAAATTTAGCATTGCACTTTTTTCTTAATGGTTCTTTCTTATTCCATTTAGTTTCTTCAAGAACCTAGTGCAAAAGAAAAAGGGAAAATCTTTTGGTAGATTGCCTTGTTTAGTAAACTTATTCCTCTTTCCATGTAGTATGTGTTTTATTCTTCTGAATCTTTAATATGAGTGATTCATGTGAAATTGGGCGTGTGATTAGGGGCGTGTGATTAGCCTGGATTTGATATCCAAACCTAATTTATTCCCCAAAATTATAATTTCTTCCTTGATTCTCCATTATAAACTCTAATTGTCATTTTGTCCTACATCAAATTGGAATCTAAGTTCAAATCCACCGTCTACTTTCCCCATTTTCTTCCTTCTTTTATTTTAGTTTTGAAAAAGAAGAAGAAAAAATTAGATAAGATAATTTAGGGGAAAAATCTATGAAAGAAAAAGGAGAGAATTTATAAAGAGAGGAGAAGAAAGAAAACTAGAGAAAAAAGTAGTGAAAAAATTAACCAAAAAAATCCAAACCCCATCCCTTTCAATCAATGACAGCAACCAAGATCCCACAATGATCAATCATTATCTGCATCGGCAATCAGTAACGATCTCAATAATATCAACAATCTCAACAACAATCACAGTAGCAATATCAAATTCAAGTAGGTCAGATCTAATAATTCCAGATCCTTTAGGTGGAAAACCGATCAGTAAATAGTATTTTGATGATTTGAAGCCTATTTAAAAAAGATATTGGTCCGCATCGGATTTGAGCTATAGTTGAGACAATGCAATTCTTTGATATTTTCTGGACTTCGTGCTCTGGATTTTTAGAGTTGGTTTTATGGCATTCATATTATATGGTAAATATATCAATATTAATATTAATTTCAAACAAGTGAAATGTGATATATAATGTAGTCTCATATTTTCACGGTTATCATATTCATAATGGTTATAAAAATTAGGAGTTATCTGAAATAATTTTTCATTACTTTCCTTTGACTTCAGAGCATGAATACTATTATACTCAATTAAACTTGGTTGGAGAATTTTCTACCTGGTATGTTAGTAAATATAGATCTTGTCCCAATTGGGAATGCTTGCAACTTCTTCGTACATGATATGCTCGCATCTTTTATTTAATTATTTGATAATTTTTTTAAGGTCAAACAATGTTACAAGTGTGAATGATATGGATGCTCTGCTTATCAATGTCCTTCCATCAATTGTCCGGCCTGTGGAGAATTTTGGCACAATGAATACTAATGCCCTTCAAAGAGTCCAGATATCAATATGCTCATTTTAGAGAATTTAGGTGATGCTATAATTGAGTTGGAATTCAGCATAAAACTTCGCAAATTCAGAAATTAATGATCTAGAAAATGACGATTGATTTTTTTGTCAAATCCAACACATAAGCACTCAATGATAATGTTTATGAGGAGAACCCGTGACCTAGCACATATATAGGCTCACTTGCTCTTTTATTACTTAAATAGCATGAGAAAATTTGACTACAAATGGAGCAGAGCGAAGATTCTTATGGATCTGTTACAGAGATATATATCGAAATACATGAATTCTTAGCTAAAATTTGTATTTTTCTTACCTTTCCAACTCTTATTTTATAATCTTTATTTTATGTAGAAGCAATAGATTTTAAGCTCTCTCGAGACATTCCACAACTATTACTGTTGCTACTATTGAAATTTCATGTAGCATGAATTTGGCTAGTAATTTGTTCAATTTTCTTATACTAACTTTAGTGGAAAGATTTTCCTTACCTCTCCAACTCTTATTTTATAATCTTCATTTTATGTAGAAGCAATAGATTTTAAGCTCTCTTGAGACATTCCGCTACTATTACTGTTGCTACTATGGAAATTTCATGGAGCATGAACTTGACTACTAAATTGTTCGATTTTCTTATACTAAATTTAGTGGAAAGATTTGCCAGATCTGAAAAAATTTAACCAACTTCATCTTGACTTACTTGACTTTCTTCTTAGCCCCATTCACTAGTAGTGAATATTTTTCATATGGGGGAGAATTTATAGAAATAAATAAAAACTAAGATTTGGCCAAGATTTGATTAGAGATTTAATTAGAATTTCTACAAATTTATTTTGTTTTGTTTTGTTCTTGTTGCACATAGAATTTGATATATATTTCTATAAAACTATATTTTACTTATACAATTATATTGATAAAATTGAGAGTGTGTTTTGTTCTTTCAAATCTTTCTCTCGAGTAATTTGTGTGAGAGTGGGTGTGCGATTCGCATGGGTGTGAGATCTAAACCCTATTTATTCTCCAAAATCCTAATTTCTTTCCTAATTTTCAACTATAGACCCTAAATCCCTTCCATCCTACGACGAATATGAACAATAACTTTGTATTTGTTTATCAAGCTAATGAGTTGCATTTTTTTTATATTAATTGATATATCATCTAGAAAAAGCATTTTTATTTTTTTTAATCTTGATCAAGAGCTTAGACTTTAAAGTATAAAAAATCTATTTAAAATACTAACATGTTACATAAATGTATGTATAGTTTAGAGCTCAAATCTTTACTTTCTTGTGAACAAAATTATTATTCAATCCTTTTACTTTCATCTACCATCCTATATCATTTTTGGGACCAAAAATTACAAATTGTAAAATTTATTTTTCCCTCCATTAAGTGGATAAAAAAATTTCTATAAATAAAATATTTAATACTAACATGAGGAAAGCGCAAAAAATATTTCATGCACTTACAAGAAATATATGTGTTGCATTTTATATCATATTCCCAAAATAAGTGTTTTCTAATTTTAAAAAATACAATAGAGAAACAATTTCAATTTGCATTATTTTCATTATTTTCTTTGAACGCTTATCGGAAAAACTTTTTTATAAACAAAAATAAGAATTAATTAAAACTTTTTAAATTCTACTTTTGAAAAAAAATAAAAAGGGGCTTTTAAATATCAATCCCTTACATTTTCAATATTTTGATATTGATCCCTGAAAACTTCATATTTTGATATTAATCCCCTAAAACATTTGAATTACACTGGTTTAGTTTCTCCGTTAACTATTCCATCCAATTAAATTGTAAATTTTAAATTAGGCCTAATTAACTATGAAAATGACCGAACTATTTTCAATGTGCCTCATCTCCTTCATTAATCCCCCTCCCTCTTCATCATCCATCTGAACTCTGCCTCGTCGTCTCCTCCCTCCTATTCGCCCTCCTAACTGCCCCCTCGCCTCCTTCTCGCCCTCCCCACTGCCCCCTCCCCTCCTCCCTTTTCCCTCCTCAACCCCATCTTTTCCTCTCTCTCTCTCCAAACCCAACCACTTACAGTGTACTCTCTCTCTACTACTTTCGAAAAAAAAATCTGTTTAAGATCCATCACCTTTGAAGTTGAATGCTCCCAAAAATCCTAATTTCAATCATTATTCTTTATTGTATAATCATAATTTCAGCTTAAATTTGGGTTAGTGATGTTGAATTTTGAATGCTCTTCTATTAAGGGCATTGGACTTCCTTTTATTGAGGCCATCTTGTCTCATACTCTTATATGGCTGGAGATAGACTGCCTTCTCTCTCATAGTTTGCATGCTTATCTTCTATCATATTGTTGGTCATATCAATTGAAGTGTGCCTTTTGTTGCTACGAAGAATGGAGTGCAACCTGGATGATGACAAATCTTCATTCTCCTGTAGTGGTACATGATGAAAGGACTGTTCCATTTGCATTAGTTGGTAATTCTCCATTCGAACCACTAGAGATCTGTTAGGCTTGTGTAGTCAGATTTCTGAACTTTATTATTAACTTCATATTCTTATTTGTATCAAAAATCTGAAACCCTGGACCTCTCTGAATTAAGACAAAAAGGAAATAACCAGTCATTACTCTTTCCTGTAAAGACAAAATATAGAGCATCAGAGATTTCTTTGTTGTATCAATTAGCTTTGATCTCTCTATAGGTTATTCTAAATAGGTGAGCATCGTTCAGTTCAGTTTGGATTTGGGTGAAAAAATTCCAACCGAAAACCAAACTAAAATATCATACCCAAAACCAAAACTGACCAAACCCCAAAGAAAACCGAGACCAAAATCGAATTTTCGATTTGGTTCGGGTCAGATAGTTTTTCAATTATTTGGGCCTATGGCCCACAACCCAATTATTCAAAGGAAAAAAAAGTAGCTGGGCTTAGAGCGTAAGTGTGCCTATGGCTGTGTTGAATAAGGGATATAAAAAAAGATTCAGTTAACCTTATTCACAGCCCTATCCAAACAGTCCATAATACATAAATTGTTTTAAAAAATTATACAATTAAGAACAAAACAATAAAATTGCATAATAAGCCTACATCTTGCACAACAAAATTAGCCATAAAATAATCAAATTACATATCCAATAGTCAACATATAGTGATATGGATTTGTAAATACTATAGTGTAGTAAGTTACAAGAAACAATTACAGATCATAGTGTAATATATATAAGTTAAATCGGTTAATTACACTCAGACCCCTGTAGTATGGAAGGTATATAACTTATCACTTCTAAAGTTTAAAACTCTCATTTAAACCCCCTGAACTGTTAACAGAGTTTGGCAGCCATTTAGGGGATAGTTAAAAGATAAATTTTTCCTTGAAGAGACCCTGCAGCAATCTCTTTTTAAGCGCAGGAAAAAGAAGTTGAGAGAGAGGAAGGGAGAGAGAGGAAGGAGATTCAGGACCTGAGAACTGATTTAGGTGGGTTGGGAACCTTAATAGTAGATTAGGTTCTTAAGGAGAAAGATGATGGCAAAATTGAAATTAAAGAATAAGAGTGTACTAACGTTTAAAGAAAATTGAGAATATCTAACCATTGACTAACTCAACTAATGGTCCAGGGGATTTAAATGAGAGTTTTAAACTTTAGGGGTGATAAGTCATATATCCCCATACTACAGGGGGTCTGAGTGTAATTAACCCAAGTTAAATTATATGACATGTTTATAGACTGAAATTAATACATTAGTTTTCAAATCAAATACAAATAGTACAACACCGTCATAGTACTCATACATGTTAACCGAGATGTTAGTAATAAGAAAAGCCCCTTAAGAATTTCACCATGCGCCAAAGATGTGAAGTTGCGCTAGTGCCAACAAGCCCTTGCACATATCTGCTTGACATGAAAAATGAGCCTTATCATAATTATGTAAAGTTGATAATGGGAGGGAGTTGTAGAGCTCTGAGCTCTCTACTGAGGCAAGAGAGCTTAGGAGCTCTCAGTCTATGCTATTTTACTTTGAAAGTTTACAGAATATAATCTTTTCGCTTACCATTTTAAAACAGAAACAGATTCAAATACAAATACTAATTACTGAGTCTTTAATCTGCCTCCTTTGTTTTATACTCACTATTTTTTCTTTTGAATCTCTTGAATGCTACAACAAACCACAGTAAAAGTTAGTTTCCAACTCAGTGCAGCTTATCCTTTGGCTTTATATGATGATAAAAAACATAATTCTATTTTATATATGAACAAAGGAACTGCAACTTGTGATATTATTTAGGTGCTCAGTTATTGTAATGGACAAACAAGAAATTTGTTTCCATGGCCAAGTGAAAGCCTTTGTTGAGTTTCAATGCATTTTGTTCTTTTAATATATTTATATCAATGATTAAATGCAATCTCTCATACACTGTATTCTATCTTCTATTTTTTTTAAAATTAATGGTTTCTTCTTTCATACATGTTTTTGCTTGGACTAAATGATTGCAAATGAATACTTGAATGTCAACTACTTCAAGTGAATGTTTGGGATGAACACACTTGGGATTGACTTTGCTTAAACCATAACACCAAATATTTCACTTTCATTAATACACCGTATTTTTGTGCACAGATGAATGCTAAGATTAATGCACAGATGCATGCTAAGAATAATGCACGTATCTACCAATGTATGTACAAATTCATAAACAAATTGTGAAGAACAAAACTAAGATACACACCCTTTTTACCTAACCTCCTTGACATGTGCATCAAAGGTCAGTTACTGTTGACTCCAAAGATATTAGATCCAAATCTAGAAGGAGACTAAAATTAATTAGAGCTCAGGGGTAAATAATTTTAAAAACATACAAAAAACATACTAATTAGATATTACTTTTATCAATTTTTTCAATATCGCACAGATCCTCTTCAATACTCACCATTGGAACTCTCAGTTGCCCTTAAAGCCAATCCTACTTACATATGTGACTCTGGATTGATCTGACGAAGAGTGAACTTCGAAACAGATCTAAAACTATCCCACCAGTGATGAACACTGGCTCCAAAGCAACTATGGATATTAAGATTGCCAACGCACCTTAGAGATTCTAGATAAAACTAGAAATCTCCCACTATTAACCTTTCAGAAGTCAAGAACAGGAAAACTTGACACATCCTCACTGATGATTGGCACCTCCTTAACCTCGTTCAAATTCTTCTCCAATTCACTCAAGGTTGATGTGATATAATACTGAAGATGAACTTTACACATAAAACTTATCCAGAATATGGTAATTCTTGGCTGCACCAGTCTCCTGAGTTGATATTGCATTTTCTCAAAAATCTTAATCAACCATTTATCTGAAATTTTCTCAATGACTGATATCATAATTTGTTAAAGGTTTGTATTAAATTAAAGTTAAATGCATTTGAACATGAGAAAAAAAAACCTGCCTCGCTCAGCCACACGCTGAAGGAAGCAATAAGGTTTTTGCCAAATTTACTTTAGAAGAAGGAAGATTCAAACTTCAAATAAAATTCATTCCATTTGCAAGAAGAGCAATTTGCCTTCAATCCGCAAAATCCACAAGCATTGAAAAACCCTAACCCTAGTTTTGCATCGGGAAACCCTAACCCTAACCCTAGTTGTAGGTTGTAGCTCATGAAATGGCACTCAAAATAATCTAAATTATCTACAAAGGAACAAACCAAAAACCCAATAAAAAAGGAAAGATTTTTTACCTCTCAAGCAAAGTTGGGCATCTCTCTGCGTTGCGGCTTTGGGCGGTGGAGCGTCGGGCCTTCACGGCCGCAGAGGCGACCGACGCAAGGCGATGAGGCGCAGGGGGAACCGGGAGGATCAGAGGAAGGAACTCAAAACGAAGCTAGGGTTTGGGAATTGGGGCCCCGAGGAACGCGAACGAAAACGAGAGATAAGGAGAGGAATCGGGGATCGGGTTTGGGGTACGGAGAGTCTATTAATCTAAACAGGAAATGGATTTGGGTTTTTATGGTTAAAGGAGTTCAGTTAATTTGTTCATTTTTGTTGGCACAAATAGTCACGGAAATCCGACCGAAAATCCTTTTTATAATTCGGTTTTTCAACCTGTCCGACACGAAAACTGAATAATACAATACGATCTGATCTGTTCGGTTTAGGTCAGTTTTGCAGGTTGGGAGTCGGTTTTTTTGGTTTTACACTTAGCCCTAGATCTAAATAACGGACGAGCTTGAGGATGGATATGAAAAGATTAGCATAAGATCACTTCAAACATGAGAAGCTTCATCATCTTGGGGTATGTTAAGATCAATCAGTGTTGGTTTAGATGAACTAATTTCTTATTTATGCATTGAGCTAGTTGACACATCAATAAGGTCAGCAACACTAGATTCACTTCCCTCTCTCACTAAATGTATATAGCTATCAAAGTGAGAAATCTAGCATATATTGTTGGTTGTATTACTTATAATACTTAAATAGAAATTACTATTGTATAAATATTAGAGACTGAAAGATTATTGTCTACTAGAAAAATGATATTAGAGAAAATTCTGAACTGATTTATATGTATAAAACATTCAGAATTGTATATAGATATAAATACTGTAATAAAACTAATAAAAGTATATTTTATTACGTACTGTTATTAATTAAATCTAGAGACAGAGTTAAAATATTCTTTAATCTAAATTGATTTTATTATCTACTGGAAAGTAACATAAGATATATATGTGTGTGTGTGTGTATGGGTTAATTATCTAATAAAAATAAAAACAGAATTAGAATATTTTACTATTGGAAGTAAGTGTATGCAGAAGATGATTGGAACATGATTGAAACTAGTGTTGGACACTATCTCCTTAAAATTGATTCGCCATCTACCATTCTACTTCTGGATTATAGTAGGCATCGGTCTCTCAGGATATAACGATCAGTCTGCAATAGAAAGGAAGCTGCAATCTTGTTACTCTAGAAAATCTGATAAAGAATGCTCTCTATTTCGTATATAGTATAGTGCAGGACAGAACAACAGAAGAGAACTGTTCTTCTAAAGACAGAAAACTTCTGTCTGAAAGACAAAATTTCTGCATGCAGAAGAAGGAAGAAGAAATGAATTGTATTAATGAGTCTGGACAGATGCCTATTTATAAGCTTTCAGACTAGTAGATGCAATGGTTAACTGTTAATAGTTGTGACCGTATAACAGCCGACCGTTGAATCTTAACAGCTAACGACTCTTAACGGGCGGGTGAATCCAAATTTGAACCCAATAAAGATAACTCGAATCCAATAGCACCAAATAATCAAAGGATCCTCGCGACGATGTGTACGTGGGAAGTGCCAAGTGCACCACCAAAGTGCCCAATGCGCCTTAAACGCCCATTCGCCCTCGCACACGTGTGTGCGCATGTGGGCGGTGCATAAAACCACATGTGGTGCTCAAGATTTTTCCCTTTCTTACATAAGCAATGATATAGAACAAACAATAATATTTAAACTCACATTCTTACAATACTTTTAACAATGTGGGACTATTTTATCTTTTGTTTTCCTTTATTATGTACTCCACTTTAAAGTCATTTTCCATTCATCTAATTCATTTATTTTTGAACTAGTGAATTGGTTTAAAAATTGAATGTTCAAACATACATGAATTCAATAATCCCCCACATGAATGAAATGGTTTAGACTCTAATGCAGATAAACAGAGAGTATAATAGAAAGTTACTGTATCGAGAGAGGTGGTTTTTGCCTTTGAACCTTCCCTAGTAAAATATTATCAAGTTTATTTGCTAACCAGTGAACACGATATTTTTGAATTGTTCAGTTTTTTTATGTAAACTAAGACAATAATATTCACACAATTCCTTTCAATTTTAACAGATTCTTTATGTTGTGTTTGTTTTGGCCCTGAACAACCTGCTAATTCTATGAATTCTCTAGAGAATTTAGCATTTGTCATTCTCATAAAAGCAGCCCCTTCACACACATATAGGTGATCTCTTAAGGATCATTAAAAGTTTTAGCTTATCCTTACACATTACAGGTTAATCACTATTTTATCATAGAAATGAGATAGGAATATTTTATTAGTGATTCATACGAGTCCCTCCACAATTCGATTGTCCCTTTGAATCTAGATCTTGGGATCTCCAGTTAGTAAGATTGAATTGTTATTATGGAGTTACTCTATTTAGTAGGCTGTAATTCCATTTTCCTTGATAATTTATATACTTGATCTCTGGTCAAGCCTTTTGTTAATGGATCTGCAATATTATCTTTTGATTTATATAATTAAGAGATATTATTCCATTTGTAAGCAGTTGTTTTACAGTATCATGTCTACGACGTATATGTCATGATTTTCCATTATACATTGTATTATGTGCCTTTCCAATTACTAATTGACTATCGCAATGGATGCAAATTGCTGACACAGTTTTGGTCACATTGGAATATCTTCTAAAAAGTTTTGAAGTTATTCTGCTTCTTCTCTAGCTTTATCTAAAGTGATAAATTCATATTCCATAGTGGATCTGACTATACATGTTTGTTTCGAAGATTTCCAAGAGATAACTGCACTTCTAATAGTAAAGACACATCCACTTGTTGATTTTACGTCTTTAGAATCCGTAATCCTGTTAGTATCAGTGTATCCTTCTATCACTGTTAGATATCTTATATAGTGTAACCCATAATTAGCAGTGTATCTCAAATATTTGAGTACTCTAATTATTACTTTTCAGTAATTCTCCCCTAAATTACTTGTAAATCTACTCAGTTTGCTTAGTGAGTATGCAATATCAAGTTTTGTACAGTTTATTAAATATATAAGACTGTCAATGATCTGATAATATTTTAATTGTGATATATTAGCACATATATTCTTTGTAAGATGTAGACTCATATCCACAGGTGTCCTAACTATATCATTATTTTCCTTGTCAAATTTTTTGAGTATCTTCTCGATATAATGTGACTGGGATAAGATATATTAATCAGATGTCTTGGATATTTTAACACCAAAAATAATATCTGCAATACCTAAGTGTTTTATGTCAAATTCCAGTATTAACATAATTTTTACCTCTTTAATTAGAGCAACCGTGCTACCGGTGATAATCATGTCATCCATGTATAAATATACAATAACATAATTATGCATATCCCCTTTTATATATACACATTTACCGCATTCATTATAATGAAATCCATTTAACAACTTAACTTAGTCAAAATTTTCGTGCTATTATTACGTACATGTTTAAATCCATAGAGTGACTTAATAAGTCTACACACCTTCTTTTCTTAATCTGGAACTACAAACCCTTCAGGTTGTTCCATATAAATTTTTTTCATCTAATTTACCATTTAAAAATGCTATTTTTACATCCATTCGATGAGCTCAAGATTATATAATGCTGCAAAACAATTATTAATCTTATGGATGTTATTCTTGTTACAGGTGAATATGTATCAAAATAATCTACACCTTCCTTTTGTTTATAGCCTTTTACTATAAGTCTGGCTTTGTATTTATCTATAGATCCATCAGATTTTATCTTACTCTTAAAGATCTATTTATAGTCTAATGGTTTACTTCCTAGAGGAAGATCCATAAGTTTCAAGGTGTGATTTAAATAATTGATTCAATTTCACTATTTACGGCTTCTTTCCATAATGGAGTTTCCGGTGTAGACATAATCTCTTTATAACTTTGAGATTCCATTTCTAATAAATATGTTAAAAAATCCGTCTAGGTTCATCCTCATTATTTTTATTTTCAGAATCAGATTTTGTTTCTCTTATCGCATCACCGCAACTCCTTTTAGGAAAATTTGGTTCATATTCTTTACTAGAAAAAATATTCTCAAAAAATATTGCATTCTTATATTCAGTAATAGAGTACTTATGTATCTCTGAATGATTTGATTTGAAAACAAAGAAATGATATGTACTGTGTGCATATCCAATGAATATACAATCAATAGTTTTAGGTCTAATTTTAGTTCTTTTAGGAGTAGGAATTGTAACATTTATAAGACACCCCCACACTCTTAAGAATTTATAATTAGGTGCTCGACCTGTCCATAATTTATAAGATGTTTTATTCATTTTTTTTGGAATATTTTGTTGAGAATATAATTGGCAGAAAGCAAAACTTTCCCCCTACATGTTCTGAGGTAAAGCAGAACTTATTAATATAGCATTCATCATTTCCTTTAGAGTTATGTTCTTACGCTCAGCAATTCCATTTTACTGAGAAGTGTAAGAAACAATTATTAATGTATAATACCATGTTCTGCACAAATTTGTGTAAATGGTGACTCATATTCACCACCTCTATCAGTTCTTAGCATTTTTATCTTTTTGCTAAGTTGGTTCTCAACTTCATTTTTAGATTGTATAAACTTTTCATTTGCCTCATCTTTTATTCTTATTAGATATACATAACGATATATAGTATAATCATCTATAAAAATAATAAAATATTTCTTTCCACCTCTAGTTTGAACAGATTTTAAATCATATATATCTGTATGAATTAATTCCAGAGATTCAGTACTACGTTCTATAGAATGAAATGGAATCTTAGCCATTTTTGATTCAACACATATTTCACATTTATCATCAAAATTTATATTAAAATTAGACAACATATTTAAATTAATTAATCTTTGCAAAGTATAATAATTAACATATCTTAATCTACCATGCCAAATATGAGGTGACTTAGTCATATAAGTAGAATAATCAATTTTATTATTATTAATTTTAGAAGTAATGGTGATTACATTTATTTTAAACAGACCATTAATCATATACCCCTTACCTAAATATACACTGTTTTTTGTAAGTACAAACTTATTAGACTCAAATACAATCCTAAATCCTTTCTTACTCAAAACTGAACCAGAAACCAGATTCTTACGGATATCTGGTACATGAAGTACATCAATAAGAGTAAGTTCTTTTTACGAAGTTATCTTTAGTACAATATTTCATCGTTCTTCAACATTGGAGGTTGCAGAGTTATTCATATAGAGTAGTTCTCCTTCCATATATTCATATGTAGAGAACATTCACTTGTTTGCGCAGATATGACGAGTGCCCCCAGTGTCCACCCACCATTTTTTAGAATTTTCACCAACTAGGTTAATTTCTGAGACAACAGATATACAATTTACATCTAATTTACATAAAGATTTTCCTCTTCGGCCAAATTTGTATTAGGATGCTTTTTCTTCTTCTTTGAAGAATATGGTGCCTTGTGCACACAGAAGTCGTTTGCATGATGTCCAGACCTGTCGCAGTTGT
The DNA here is from genome assembly GCA_036321105.1 of Dracaena cambodiana. NCBI lineage: Eukaryota > Viridiplantae > Streptophyta > Magnoliopsida > Asparagales > Asparagaceae > Dracaena > Dracaena cambodiana. Next base: position 12,806,645 of record JAYEPQ010000005.1, on the reverse strand, counting down.
ACCACTTGCCATTGAATCTCTTTGAGTCACCACTCTCAGAGTCTTCACCATTGTGCTTTCGCTTCCTGTAATTAAACTTATTGGAATTTTTTATAACGTTAGCTTTAGAAATATTGTATGGATTTTCAATTTTCTTTTCAGAAAAATAGCTTTCTTCTTCAATTCTTAAACGTACAATAGATCTTTAAGTGTCATTTCTTTTTGTTTATACTTTAGTTAATATCTGAATTCTTTCCAAGATGGTGGCAATTTTTCAATAATTGCAGCCACTTGGAATGATTCACTAATAGTCATACTTTCAGTATGAATTTCATTAATGATATTTTTTCTTCCACAGGTTCATATGTAGAGAACATTCACTTGTTTGCGATGATATGACGAGTGGCCCTAGTATCCACCTACTATTTTTTGGAATTGCCACAAACTAGGTTAATTTCTGAGACAACAGATATACAATTTACATCTAATTTATATAAAGATTTTTCTCTTCGGCCAAATTTGCATTAGGATGCTTCTTCTTCTTCTTTGAAGAATATGGTGCCTTTTGCACACAGTAGTCGTTTGCATGATGTCCAGACCTATCGCAGTTGTAGCACTTGCCATTGAATCTCTTCGAGTCACCACTCTTAGAGTCATCACCATTGTGATTTCGTTTCCTGTAATTAAACTTATTGGGATTTTTTATAACGTTAGCTTTAGAAATATTGTATGGAATTTCAATTTTCTTTTCAGAAAAACGACTTTCTTCTTCTATCCTCAAACGTACAATAGATATTTAAATGTCATTTCTTTTCATTTATGCTTTAGGCAATATTTGAATTTTTTTCAAAATGATGGCAATTTTTTAATAATTGTAACCGCTTGGAATGATTCACTAATAGTCATACTTTCAGTATGAATTTCATGAATGATCACTTGAAATCTTATACCAGTTGATCATATTTTTTAAATCAACTATTTTATAATTCAGAAACTTACAGACTACATATTTTTTAGAGTCGGTATCTTCTGTATTATATTTCTTATTTAAGAACTCCCAAAGTTTCTTAGCAGTAGTAATTGAACCATATACATTATATAGTATATTGTCTAATCTATTGAGGATATAATTTTTACACAAGAAATTAGCATATTTCCATGTATCAACTATTTTCGCAGACTGTTAATCATATTCTACAAGAGTTAGTACAGTCTCTTCAGGTACTTGGTCAGATTTAATGCAGTGAGATAGAACAATATTTTTTATTGTCATCTCTTAAAATCTGTACCACTGAACTTCTCTGCTTTCTCATACTGGCTTGAGAGTACAGTTAGAGTAATCATGATAGGAGTTATCACAATGGACATATCATGTGTAGATACAGTGGCCGTTTACAGATACAAAATTTATCTCTCTTAATTTTTGTAACAATTTTTAATTTTGTAATATAAAACTTAAAAATCAATTCTTACTTCAGACTATAGTACTAACTAAGATTCCTTAATAAATCTTTTTTCCTCTAAATAGAATGTAACTATATTTTTCCAGAAGCAAATAGATTTAGGTATAAAATAATTAGAGATTGAACACTATTATGACAAAACTCTAATTTTTCTTTAGTTACACAACAATATTCAAATCTATCTAAAATTCGGTTTTAAGTTGGTTGGTTGTATTACTTATAATACTTAGATAAAAATTACTACTGTATAAAGATTAGAGACTGAAATATTATTGTCTACTAGAAAATTGATATTAGGGAAAATTTTGAATTGATTTATATGTATAAAAGATTCAGAATTGTATATAGGTATAAATACTGTAATAAGACTAATAAGATTATATCTTATTACCTACTATTATTAATTAAATTTAGTGACAGAGTTAAAATATTCTTTAATCTGAATTGATTTAATTATCTACTAGAAAGTAACATTATATATATATATATATATATATATATATATATATATATATATATATATATATATATATATATAAGTTAATTATCTAATAAAAATGAAAATATAATTAGAATACTTTACTGATTGGAAATGAGTGTATGCAGAAGATGATTGAAAGATGATTGAAAGATGATCGAGGCTAGTATTAGATACTATCTCTTTAAAACTGATTCGCACTCCACCATTCTGCTTTTTGATTACAGTGGGCGTCGGTCTCTTGCAGAAGAAGGAAGAAGAAAAGAGTAAAATGAACCATTGACGATGTGTACGTGCGAAGTGCCAAATGCGCCACTAAAGCGCCCAATTCACTCTAAACGCCCATTCCCCTTGCACATGCATGTGCACGTGCGTAACACCACCCATGGTGCTCAAGATTTCTCCTCTTCTTATATAAGTAATGATATAGAACAAACAATCCTATTTAAACTCACATCTTTACAACACTTTGAACAATGTGAGACTATTTTTTTCTTTTACTTCCTCTACTATACACTCTACTTTGAAGTCATTTTCCATTCACCTAATTTATTTATTTTTGAACTAGTAAATTGACTCAAAAATTGAATATTAAAACATACATGAATTCAACATATACAATAATATAATAATCTATGTAGTATAAGAATTTGAGAGCAGAATATATAACCACAAGTGGTGGATAGCTTTACAAAAGTTAGCTAGATTTGCTCAACGCATAAATAAGATTACTATCAAGAAGAAAGTTACTTTAGCACATAATGCCTCCAATTAACACAACATAAGCGAGATAAAAATAGAACAACCATATTGACATCAGTCTACTAAAAGATGGGGAGACGAGTCACTTATGAGTAAAGAAACATAGAAGGATTAATTTTGTCAGTTTCTTACTTTTTCTTTTAGCAATTTTAAGACTTTCTTTCAAGTAGAGTAGAAGAGGGCAACAGAGCTATGTGAGGTAATTAGAGGGAATTAGGGTTTAGATTTGGAGGGAGGATTTGGAGAAGGGAGAAGGGAAGGATGAGAAAAAGGTCAAGATTCTAGAAAAGATATTAGGAATTGGGGTTTTAAGATTTGCTCATTATTATTTAAAAGAGAAAAAAAGAGAAAGAAAGAGAGTTGAATCGACCTAAGAGAGATGAAGAAAGAAAAAGAAGGGAAAAAAACTATCGTTCCCTTTTTCTCTCTATGCTGGTCCAGAGATATAACTGGAAGAGAGGGGTAAAATTAAACTTTTTTTAACGGAACTGGTCGGGAGTTTCTAGATGGGCACAAGAAATTTCCTAGTGAGCCCACTTTAAAAGTCTTTGTTTTTACAATTTTGCCATTATATTTTTAGGTCAAAAAACCCTTCCACATCTCTTCTTCATCTTCCCATCATGCTTCCCTTTGTTTCCCGCGTTAAACCAGAGAGAGAGAGAGAGAGAGAGAGAGGCGCTGCAGAGGAGAAAAAGAGAGAAAAAAAATTCCATTTCTGATCGACAATATCCTTCATTTAAAATAGAGATCGGTTATTAATTAATAATTAATAACACCCATACAAGGTTATCTGTCCGATTTCTAATTAATAACCGATTTCTAATTAATTTCTAATTAATAACTGATTTCTAATTAATAACCGATTTCTAATTAATTTAAAATAGAGATCGGTTATTATCTATTTTAAATAACTGATCTCTAATTAATAACAGATTTAATAATCGATTTAAGATCGATTGCATAATTAATAACCGATTTGGAGATTCTCTGTCCGGGGTATCCAGCCCGGATAGAGACTTTCTGTCCGGGCTGGATACCCCGGACAGGGAAATTCTTTCCGGGCTGGATAGCCCGGATGAGAGGGCCAAAATTGAGAAATCGTCATCCGGGCTAGCCAGTCCGGACAGCATATCTCTGTCCGGGTTTACAGTCCTAGATAGGCTTTAATCTATCCGGTTCTGTAAACCCGGATGATTGATACGGTTATTAGAAACTCAGTGATACGGCGTGTCGAACAACAACTTGGCATCATAGACTACTAGAACAATATATGAGGGTAAAACATATGGGGGTGAGGTTGGAAATTAGAGAGTTTTTGCTCGTTAAGTGCAAAAGAAACTATATATGTTAACTGTTCAGCTGAAGTTTTTGTACATGTTCCCAATGCATAATACGTGTAGTTTAAACCCCAATGTCGTGCAAAATATGTTCCTATAGATTATTATTTTATTAACTATATCCAACATTAAATTGCATAAGATATCACACTCCTTATTTATGTTATTTAAACACAAAGTTCACGCAAGCAATGTGGATAGCCAAAGCCATTATTCCAGACCAAGACCTTGCTGGATTATTGCCGGAGCCAAAACAAAGGACCTTGCACATCAAAGCGCGCGCGCGCGCACACACATACATATATATATATATATATATATATATATATATATATATATATATATATATATTTTGATGAATAGTAAATGATCACAAAAACCATCAACAACCTCTAGCCTATGGGATACTCCATAAAAAGAAGAGAGAATTAAAGAGGGCAAAACTTTAATTTCTTTAAATAAAGTGAATCATTTACATAAATAGAAAACAGAAGGAAAAAAAGGAGAGTTCAAGACTTGCAAATCAAATATAGCGAACCAAAGAAATGACTAAAAGAGGTAAAACAGTGATGACGTAATAAACCACATGCTCTATAAATCATAACTTTTATGTTCAATAAATATGCTGGAAGAGGCATTTTTAAAATTTTTTTTGCCTGATCAGATTCAATTCTTACTTGAACAGAATTAAAATGGGGGTTCAGCTGAAGTTTTTGTAGTCTATGTTCGGATTATCCAGCCCGGACAGAGAGTATCTGTCCGGGCTGGATACCCCAAACAGAGACTTTCTGTCCGGGCTGGATACCCTGGACGGGAGGTTCAAAAATGAAAAAATCTCCATCCGCGCTATCCAGTCCGGACCTGATGTCTCTGTCCGGGTTTACAGTCCCGGATGTGCTATATTTTATCCGGTTTTGTAAATCCGGATGAGTGATACGGTTAAGTGATACGGTGTGTCGAACAACAACTTCGCATCATAGACTACTAGAACAATATACGAGGGTAAAACATATGGGGGTGAGGTCACTTATTTGAGAGTTTTTGCTCATTAAGTTCGAAATGGTTCTGAATAGAACAAGTTCAGCAATACAATTCAAATAGCACTCAATTTCTTGTATAGCTATATAAATGAAGGAAAGACACATATGCATATTCAACCTCTTGACGGGTAGCAGCTACATGCGTGCACACTTTTACAAATCAAAGTTTAGACCACCAATTTAAATCACATATGCTCATCCATAATCATAGGCATATACAACAAATAAATCATTAATATGAAAAGGATCTTGACACCCAATATCATTAATATCAACAACTAATTCATAGTTTCAAACACAGAACAACGGCTTTTAAAATGAGTTTGAGCCTCATTTAAAAACAACGCCAACTACAACTCGATATATATAACATGTTCGTTGAGTACAACTTCATTTAAAAAGAACGACAAACTAAAATAAAATATATGTTCCATGCTAACATGTGTTTTCTTCAATTTGCCACTGATATTAAAAAGAGTTAACAAATTCTAGATTCTTCGAGACTTCCGAGCGGGTTGCTTCCTTGCGGGTTGATGGCGTCTTAAAGAGGTAGGACGATCATTGAGGGATTGCGCAACGGGCTGTGCTACTGTGTCAATATCAGTTTGTGTGCACCCAGTTAGAACTGATTTTATCTTGACGAGGGCAATATAGAGCAAACTCTTCTTACTTTTGGTTTCGCCTTGCTCTAAGAAGGGATCAATAATTGCTATAACTTCTTGAATTCTCTGCATATATTATGGCAAAAACATATATAAGTTTGATTAAACTTGATTAAATTTACAAAGAATAATATTACCGAATATTACCTTGTCATTATTTGTCAGCGGGACATCTTCAGTATATGTCTGCGGGACATCTTGCGCCCCCTCTCGATTTGAGGCATGGATGGACGGATTAATAAAGCGTCGAGATACTTTTTCATACCACGCCATATAATCATAACATAAACACACGTTAATTATATTTTCCTATCAAATCTATTAAATAACATAACATAAACACACAAGATCTATATTTCAATTTATTTTAGATTCGAAAATCTAAAATTAACTATCTAATACAAGCACGGATAAGGTATGATACGGACAAACGAAATGGAGTAGATTGATATCTTGAAGCACAGATACAGGTATGATACGGACACCTCTATATGGAAAAATTAGTAAAATAGGAAACTAGTACTGCACATATAAGCATATCAATTAGACTTAGTAACATACAGAGTTTAGGTATCAATACTTTTTTATATCATAAATAATAATTTAGAAGGAATGTTAACACGGTGGCAGTTCTCTCTCTTTCGGTCCATACATACACTTATGCCTACTTCAATAATGGCTAAGATTTAAAAAAAAAATACACACTTGAAGAAAGGGCAATGCAATGAAATAAATAGTTTTTCTTATAAACCAAATAATAACAAATATTCAGGAAAAAACTTCAAAAGAGATAAGAAAAAAGATAAACACAAATAATAGAAACTCAAAAACGAAAGGCTCTAAACAAATAGTAAAACGACATAATTCAAACTTTTTGATAATAATATACTTTCAAATTAACAAACATTTACTTAAAACACAAAAATATAATAGAAAAATGATCACAACAGCATTCGTGTTGACACAAACTATTCAGCATGAAACTAACCATCACGAAACTCTTCAGTATGATGTATGTGCAACTCCATATATACTTGAATAAAAACAATTGCATCCAATGGGCATAAATTAAACTATATAAATAAGATGTCACAACTATAACAATGAGTAATAAATAATTACAATTATAATATGCCTCTAAAGAGTCACAAAAAATAAAAAATAAAACTCAATCTCAATCTAAAACAGTCTAAAATTATAATCCAACAAAAAAAAAAGAAAACTAACAAAAAAAAAAAAAAAAACCCCAACAACAACTCAATCTCAGTCTTAAATCATACTAAATACCTTACTCCTCAGTACTCCTGCACTCCTAGAGTCGAGATTGTGTTATGTAGCGAGAGCGCGTCAGGGGGAGAGCGGGAGCGTCGGCGACGTCCCAGCGTCTGCGCGAGCGTCGGCGAGACCTGGCGAGATTGCGACCCGACGAGCGTCGGCGAGACCCGGCGAGCGTCGGCAAGACCCGATGAGACTGCGACCCAGCAAGCATCGGCGAGAGAGAGGGAAAGCGACGAGGGAAGGGTTGATCGCGATTTGGGAATGTGTTTGGGTTTGGGAACGGTTTGGGAGAGAAAGAGGGGAGATGTGAGGGCAATTTCGGTATTTAGGTGTGCTCACTAGGAAAAAACTGGGTTTTTGAAATTATAAGATGTGCGCACCAGGAAAAGTGGGCTCCCTAGGAAAAATCTTGTGCCCATCTAGAAATTCCCAACTGGTCTAGAAGACTAAACCGGAGTAAGAAATGTTTTGAGGGACTAATACAAAATACAAAGTATCTAGGGACCAATATCAAAATATTGTAGATACGATGGATTGATATGCAAAAACCTGATTAGAAAAACCAAAAAAATGCCTCAATAGCTCATATTGAGCTCAAAGGGCAAACCAAATCAAGCAGATCCATCCTCCGTCCCCGTCCCCGTCCCCGTTCCCGTCCCCGTTCCCGTCCCCTTCCCCTTCCTCTTCTCCTTGCTCCTCCTTCAATGGCCGCCTTGAAGAACCTGTTCCAGTCGCTGAGGAAATACATCAAGAAGCCGTGGGAGATCACGGGGCCCTGCGCCTCGCCAGAGTACCGCAACGCCGTCCCAAACGCCCTCGACTACCGGCGCTTCTGCCCCGCCACCCCTCTCGTCAAGGCCGTGGTCCCCACCTCGGACCCTTCCACCGTCTTCGATATCAAGTACTTCCCCCGCGACCAGCGCCGCAACCGCCCGCCGGTCCGCCGGACTGTCCTGAAGAAAGCCGACGTGGAGAAGTTGATGGCCGAGAAGACCGCCTTCGACCCATCCGATTTCCCACCGGTTTACGTCACCCAGGTCGTTGTCGTGGACGAGGACGCCCGAGACGGCGGATACCAAAAGTGAATATGAGCTGCTGCTAGCAGGTGAATCTAATCGAATCTTATATTTAGTTGAAATCAATTGATTATGTTTTTCTAAATTTGGGGCTTGCTGAGAACTTAGGGTTGCTGAATTGGTATAGTTGGGAAAAAATAAAAAATCCAATTTTCTTGAAATTAGGGTTTCTCATAGATCTTGATTTGCAGGGACCATATTCTGAAGCAAATAGTATTGAAAATCAGCTCTTTATATTAGAACTTTTATTTTAATAAGACCTGAAATATTAACTTTTTTGTGAAGTTAGGGCTGCTGAGTTGGATCAGTGTATGTGATAGCATAGACATTGTTTCTGCGGTCATCTTATTGATTTTAGGAGCTTATTAGAAGTCTCTGAAATTCCTGGTACACTAAAAGCAACCAAAGTTAAATCTTAACTCGTCGAGATTTCTTTTCTCGAATGAGCACCGGTTCTTTCATCCATCTGGGTCTCCTCAAAGGGAAACTTTGTTATGGCCAAATAAGCAAGTATGGCCTAGGTTTCACATACACCGACATGAGTGCATCATGATATGACACACCGAATAAAATCCAAAAGAGGCCATAGAAAACTGAAGTGACATGTGTAAGGATTATCGTGTCTGACTGGACACGGCTTGACAAATGTAAGTGTCCATAAAACTTAGAGGTACAATTTAAGTGCTCCAATTCCTCACACATAGCTGAACACATGCATTGTTTGGTAGATAAATTAGTAGCCAATGCTTGAAACATGGATTAGAAGACATACATTACTTGTTATCCCTGTATTAGACAAACTATCTGTTCGGTTAACCAACATCCGAAGAGAATGTTGTAAACGCAATATTGGCATGCAGTTGCACCTCCGCATGTGGAATTGATTTGAACACTTCTTTCTTTCCATTGTGATCTTTATAGTTTATATAGCATATGGTATAGGTGCATTCTTGAGCACCTGCCAAAATTTCTGGCTGTATTGTATCTTAGTATCTACAAGTACTGTATTATCTTTTTGGAATGTGAAAACACCATTATGACTTATGCCTTATATTGCCTCAAGGGTTGATGCAGTTGCTGATGACATTTCTTATTATCTTATCTTCTTGTTTATGATCTTTTATTGCTAAGTGAAGTTAGGTGATTGCTCCATGTTTGTTTACCTACCTACTATAAGAAATTGAAATCTTTTTCTCAAGAACGTATCATTCTCTTTGTCGTTCGAGCTAGTAACTTGATGCCATCAGGATATCGTCTAGTTGATAGGTTGTTGTAAACACAAACATTTCTTCTACTTTGGTGCTTTATGAACTTCCTGTCTATACACAAACCCAGTTTTCCTTGGACTAAAAACTCAAATGATGATTCAGATGAAGTTGGTGCTTACTGATTTCAAAAGACAATTTTTTCTGCACTAGGTTAAGAGAATTTTGAGGGTGGTAGGCAATTATAAGTAATTTTCTCTTGCCCAACTATCAACCAATATGATATCAATCGTTATGTTAGAAGCCGACACTCAATCTTTTTTTTTTGTTTCGCATGTAGATATTTGCTATCACCCTCTCCAGGTATCGTCCAGTAAGATTGATTCCTTATTAATGAAACAATCATCATCTACTCCCCATTCTGTGGTACCTGAGAATGCTTTAATCTTTTCTTAACTATTCCTACCAAGTGAAATGACATCATCATTCTATCATGATTCTGCAGCCATCCTAAATTTGGTGCACTATTATAAATACTTGTTATTGCTCGTGTATTTTTAAAAATTTTCTTGAGGAAATAGTTCCACATCTTCCATAGATCTATGAAGATGTGAGGGGTTTAGTGTGGTTAGGGTGGTAACCAACATAGCAACTTGAAACCAGTGAGCTAGGGCTCTGGATGCACCATATCAGTAATTTCATGTCCTCGATGTGGTGTCAAATAGGCATAGGTAAGCGGTTATTAGTGAGTGGCGGTTAAGAAGCTTGTATGTGAGTTAGAATTATAACTATTTAAGATATAAACAGAAAAGTAGATAGAATTAGAAGCGTAGATACTTCCGTGATTATGATCTTATCATTTGATTCAATAAAATGCATATGTGGATTTTAAATTGTAAACTTTTATAGGCATAATCTTACTGTGCATGTAGTAATGCATTTAGTTTTTTTTTTTTTGTTTTTTTTTTTGGTGGGGGTGGGTTGCTCAAACTGAAATTAATTTGCTCAAAGAGTTAAACTATAACAAATTCAGTCTACTATGCTTCATTCAAATAGTTAAAATAAAGCTTAATTCAAACAATAAATATCTCATCAAGGAAATCATTACTTTGTTGGTGCATGGATTTTTACGTTTCAACCTTCCACTTTCCTACTAAACTTAATTCAACAAAAAAACAACAACAACAACAACAAAGCCTTTTATTACAAGTAGTTGGGGATCCTACTAAACTTAATTCAAACAATTAAAATAATGCTTCATTCAAACAATGAAAGAAAAGCTTAAGGATGAGGTTTATTTCTTAGAAGCCGTATTCCTGATAAAAATAGAACTTGAACTTGGATGGCTATAATAATCTTAAAGTTCCTTTTACACACCAAAATTTCAATGCGGTGAGGTTGATTGTTGTAATTTTATGTTCTACCATAAATGATAGTTAAATTTTTTTTAACATGGATATATAATTTCCAAATATATTTATAAAAAAGTTTGAACATTCATTTTGTAAGTCAATTTTTAGTCATACTAAATATGATAAAATCCAATATACTTTATATGGAATTATCATAAATTAGTAAAACTCTAGACACATGCAAGGTCTAGTGGCAGAGTTTACGTAAATAACTATGTTTAACTATGAAATTAATTGAAATTGATTTTGCCTAAAACCCATCTGTAAAAAAATTGTGAAAAAAAAGAGAACTTGGACTAAGTACTAAAATATTGAGGATTTGCCAATTTTAGTTAATTAATTAATTAATATGAATATGATAAATCTTGTTTTAGATCTGAATGCACCCATGTGTACAAAAACTTTTAAAAGCATTTCTTGTACTTCTAGATATTTGAGGTCCACAATTTGTAAAAAGAGCCATCTTGAAAGAATTTAATTAGTCAACTTAAATTAGGATATACTTATAATATTCGAATTGTACTCTCAGCGCAGGAAATTTCCTGTACTTGTGGTATAAAAACCCACCTTATTTAGTATTTTTCCAATTTTTTAGGATTGTGATCTACACCTTCATGGCTTCTTTAGGATCAACTTCAAGAATTTTTAGAGTTTATTTATATTTCTATCAAGTGGATACAATATGTATTCATTAGAAATCCAAAACAAAACTAAAACACAAAAAATTGGATATGAGTAAACTCGAGGGGGAAACTAAGTACTAACTTTCTTACAAGTCGTTCGAATGTGGATATAGATAATAATTTGGATGCAGGCATGGTTACATATAAGAATCCGTTGTGAAAACATGGATATGGAGATCAATTTATTTATATAATTTAGTAAAATTTATAATATTTTTATTATACCTTTTTTTCAACCATGAGAATCAATTTCCCAGTCAATTACGATTTGAAAACCCCGTTTAGCCCTAGCTTTCCTCTTTGGCTTTTCCTCTCCTGTCGGACTTTAAATCACGGACTTGCTTTCTCCTTTTCGACTCAGAAACTGAAGATGATATATAATGAGGTATTTGTAATTTTTTCCTATTTTTTTTGTGAAATTAGTGATTTTTTTTTTTTGTAAAATAAACAATTGTTGGATTGTTATTTTTGTGAAATCAGGTCTTCGTCAAATTGTTACTTGGTGTTTGGTAAATATGGTATTTTTTTTGAAATTATGGAATAAGGCTTTATTGGATTGTTATTTTTTTGTGTTGATCTTGTTCTTGCAAGTTATTACAAGTTAGTAGTGAGAATTATGGTTAAATTTGGATTCTGTTCTTCATCTAAATGAATGAAATAATATATTGTTTAAATAAATTAGATCAAGTCATTAATTTCTCCTTATTTTTCTTTGCACATTGTATGCTTGTTTAAGACCTTGTTTGGCAAGGAGGTTAGAATGGGTCTACCTTTAATCCCATCTAAGTCCAGCCAAAAACAAAATGGAGAAGTTGGTTTCTAATGATTGAAGGGTAGTGGTGATATTATTTGACAGTTTTTTTGGGGCAAAAACACTTTACACCTATTTTGTTAGAGTAATACCTTAATCCTTCATATGATAATCTAACTCCTTTTAAACCCCTCTAAAATTACACACTAATTCCACTTGCTAGGCATGGCTTAAATTTTGTTTTAATGTATAGTGACCATGTTCTTGCATCTTTCGTTCCTCTTGTAACTATGAGTCCTCTGATTCAATAATCTCTAAACACTATCGCTAATGAAGAAACTACTAGTAATGTTGAACAAACGCAAATAAAGGAAAATGTTAATGCCCAAATAAAGGAAATGGTTAACGCCAATGAGTGGTTGGATTTTATGTCATTATTTAAAAATGAGATTGTAATAAAAGTTGATGCAAAAAATGCTAAACAAAGTGTGAAAAGCAGAAGGAACCATTGTCTATTTAAATCAATGCACATAGTAGAAATAGCACATCGTACATAAAAATCATATACAATGTGTTATAAATAGAAGAAGCCTGATATTTGCCATATAAGCTATCAGAAGGAAAGAAGATAGAACTTAACACTAAGTAATTTTCAGGTTGGTAATTGAAAGTTAGCATTTGCTTGCTAAAGCCATAACAGTGTACGAGAATACATTTAACATGGTGAAATATGATAATCTTATGCATTATGTGTATTCTCTTTTTTTGATGTATAAGGTTTCAAGCTACAATTATTCTTCATGGATGTTTACAAGGATTACACAAAAAAAGATTGTTTTTTATTTGTAACTCCTTCCTTCGACCAAGTTGCATGATCATAAATGAATATCCTCTTCATGAAACTTGTGTTTTTGTTACATTATCCCTTATCTTATTTATAAACCGTGGAAATTGCAAAAGCTGATAGTTAGATTTATTTATATTTCTTTTTTCATAGAAAATGATATACATATTACATAATATTTTCATCACTAGCTTAATTGAGTAAAAAATGGTGAAAAAGTTTTTGTTGGCATGGTTGATAACAACAAAGCTAATAATTTTGCTATAAAAATAGTAAAAGACTATTTTAGAGAGTACCTATATGGTGATAGTGTTTTTTTAATATAAGGTGTAAGCTACATATTACGAAGATGAAATAAAAGTAATCAATTATGTCATCGAAAAAGTAAGAATTATGTCATCGAAAAAGTAAGGCAAACATTCTCGCTTCAAATGAAAGATATGTTTAATCAAATTGCTAATGTTGTTAATGTCAAATCTAAGAACTCTCTCTCTTGATTGTTGTCCAAGGTGAAACTTTGCTAGATGTTGATGAACATCTTGGTCTACAACTTGTTTTTAATTTTCTAAATACATTTTAAATTTGAGATAACAAGTATACTCATTGCTCATTGGATCAAGAACTGAAACACGTGAAATTTTTATCCAAGTAAATTTGAAGTATTTTTTTTATTGCAAATTGCTTTCTAGTATCGACTGTGTAACCATCTTATCTTTTGTTTGAAGAGTATTGTGAAATTTAATTGTTTTTTAAATGAATGATTAAAGAGCAATTATGATTATTGTATATGGTCATGCTAATGAAGAAAAAATTTTGATTTGAGAAATTCAATTGTTCTTTTAAATGAATGGTCAGAGAGCAATGATGCTATTATTATATATGGTCATCTAATGAAGAAAATTTTTGAAAGTATTGTAACATATGCAATAAAATATTTGTCGTAGTTTCTCTTGATCTAAAACACAAAACAATTGTTATCATTTCTACTATGGTTAGATGTCGGTGAGAAGGAACCATACATGCAAGTGACATTTTAGATGTCATGAAGATTTTCTTCTTATCCAAGGCCAAATTAGATATTTTTATGGAAGAGAGCTTGAAGTTGAAGTTTGGTCATTGTAGGTTCATTTTCAATACTTTTCAATAATTTTTCACAACTTTCTTTATCCTCTTTTCAATAACCCTTGTACCTATTGGAAAAGAGATTGCACTCGAGGCGCTTCCGCTATCTCTAGATCAATATTCTAATGCAGTCTTCTTCATGACCTCTAAAAAAATCATTTATATATCTTTGACCATCTAGCCTTATATGCCAAGCCAAAGTAGACTGGTGGTGAACTTTTTCTATCCAGGATCAAGTAATGTTATCAACATAAATCTTTCATTGCGCATTTTTTTAATACTTATCAGTTATCAGACTTTTTCTTTATTGGGATAACCATGTCGATGACAATATTATTATTGCTCCTTAACTATTTATTTATAAACAATTAAATTTCATAAAAATTTTCAAATAAAAGACTATTAAAATTGGTACCAGAATGGAGTTTGCTACATCAAAATACTTTAAATTCACCTCCTTAATCATTCACATAAAAAGCAATCGAATTTCACTAACTTTTCAAACAAAAAGTAGCAACGGATTTATTACCAAAACGGAGTTTGCAACATATAATGCTTCAAGACAATCATTTAAAGTTTTCACATGATCCCACTCTTGCTCCAATAAACAATTATACGTGCCATTTAAAAGTTCAAATCTACATAAAGTTTGTAGGTCAAGGCATTCATCAACATCAAATAGAACTATACGTTGTTTAATAACCAAGAGGGATAGAACTTCTGAATTCCACATTAACTTCTTTAGCAACATGATTAAATTTATATTCCATTTATGGCGAGCATGTTACTCACTTGACATAAGCCTTTCCTTTTTATTCTCTCTTGAACAATGAGATTTATATTGTGTTGTACATTTTATATCAGAAAAAGCACCACCATAAGAAAAATATTTTCTAAACAGTCTTTTTTCCATCATGATTGTAAGGGTTGTCATCAATATTTCTCTCAATTAAGTTTGTGATGGAAACAATACTTATATCATTTCTTGTGGCATCATAAATATTAATAAATTTGATTATTTGTATTTACAATTTACATAATTCATTAGCGAAAATGAGCTGTAATGCTCAAATAAGACAAGTTTTATGAAGATGTTCATTTATCCATTGTGAAACTTTTTTTAATGGAAGGAGGGTGAATAAAACAGTCTTTTCTTATAATCTTTGTGAACATCTATGCACATTTTGGTGAAGGGACAGAGAATGCACATCATCAAGAAAATACTGATGTTTTACCCAATTAAATTGATATTCATATGCTATTATGACTTGGCTACGAAATTACATCTTTGAACATCATTAAAGTGATAATTACTCAGTGTTAGAGTTTTATCTTCTTCCCTTATTACTGTCTGTATCCTTTTTTTACCGAAAATCGAGCTTCTTTTATTTATGACACCTTATAGTGTTGTTTCTACTATGTGCATCGGTTTTAACAATGGCCTCTCTACTCTTTGGCTTTAATATCTTGGTGCACTTGTTGGCAATGTATGTACACATTAATAACAGAGGATATTTTATATATGAGTAATCATCGGTGTTGGAGTTGAAGAAGAGACCTTGTTGTTCCTCCAAAGTTGGAGTCAAAGAGGTGAGGAAGAGGCAAATGGGAAAGTTATGCCTATGTTGAGTTTGAAATTTCAATTAACTTGGAATTGATTGTTGTGTTCAAGAAACGAGTTACAACTAAAAATTTTATATTTTTATTAAAGTATTAATAGTAATTATGCAGATATCTGTATTCACATTTTTGTAATGGATTCATATCTCTATCTATATCCATTTCGAAATCTAAATATTCATATCCTTATCTAGGTAGACGGGTAATGAATATATGTACTGGATCAGATGTTGATTCTTTAGACCTGTTTTCTCCTTAAATTCTCATTCACCTTAAGGATACATCAAGAACTGTCATTTAATCCTTACTCTTTTATATTAATTTTAGATGAACTTGTTAGCATATCTAGGATGGACCCCAATGGTGCATATTGTTTGATAATTGCATATTGTTAGATAATGAGAATGTGAAAGGGATAATTTTAGAAGTAGATAGGGAGAGGTGGTCTAAAATGTGAAGGATTTAGAATTAGTATATTGATGACTGAATGCATAGAATGTGACATAAAAAATGTGAGAAAGGATGAGATACTATACATATTGATGGTTAAGAAAACTGCATTATGACCACTTTTGTTATATAGGATCAATTATCTTTTAAGATGGAGACCGAAGCAGGTTGTTAAAGAGGTTGATTGGTTCTAGAAATTTATGTGATCATAGACACCCATTAAATTGAAGTGGAATTTTATAGGAAAGCTATAAAGCAAAAAATCTCTGTGGATCAATGTGTTGGGCAAAAACAACATGCCCGGAAAATGTGGGTACTAGAAAAGAGTGCTAAAATGGTTGAGTAGTAGTGCATTAAGAGAGGGAATAAGAAATGATTGCATATGTATAAAATTAAATGTTGCTTCTATCGTGAATAAAATGAGGAGAATAGACTGAGATATTTTGACCCTGTGCCAAGAAAACCAATAAATGCACCAACACAGAGGTGGTAGCATTATAGTTGATGTTGTGGTATGGACAAGAGGTAAGCCTAGGAGACCAAGGGGTGTGCGTCCTGTCAGAGTTTGCATTCAAGCCGATTGTAAATCAAATCTACCCATTTCAGTTCAGTTCACCCATTTTGGGCCTTAACTGGGCACCTTATTTCTTCTATCCAAAACTTGAAAAAGGTAAACAAAAGAACAAAGAAACTGATCTATTCAGCTTTCTCCCACCTATACTGAGAGAAAAGTGAGAGAGAGGTCAACTTAAGGTGGAGAGTAGAACCCAGGCACAAATGGTACAATCTACAACAATTAAGCCTCCAAAGTACCACTTATGAATCTTATATTTAGCATCAGATAACAAAAGAAGAATTGAAGTCTAAACCTATAGCTGAGCTATCACAATGATCACAACAAAAGAGGGAAAAAGTATAACAAAGATGTAAATGATCAACAAATTTTCCATCAATTATGAATTGAATCCAAAGCTAGAACAATCACAAATTTCACATTTACTTTGGTTGTCTTTCCACCAGTGTTTTAAATACCGGCCGATATACCGGTATATCGAAAAAAAGGAAGAAACGAGACGATATGGAGAAATTCTTACCGTTTCTCGTTTTGGACCGGTATGGGCCGATATATCGGCCACGTGGCGATATATCGGCCGGTAACGAGATAAGAAATACTGGCCGGTATTAGTTAATATCGATTAATGGGGTTTTGGATTTTGATTGCGGGTTAAACCCATTAACCCGTTAAAAACTGGTCCGATAAGAAATAAAACGGGTCGGGTGGGGAGAAAAGGGTTAAAATCGATCGTTTTCTCTCTCTCTTTCTCTCCCCAGCGACCCGAGCGATCGAAGCTTCTCCCCCGCGATAAACCCTAACTCTAATTTCCCAATCCAGCCATAAATCTCTCTCCGATTCCTCTTCTCCCACTCTCCGGCTCTCTCTCTCGTTCTCTCCCCGCGAACGTCGGTCGATCGAGCCCAATCCTAACCCTAAATTGACTGTTTCTCTCTCTCTCTCTCTCTCTCTTTCTTCTTCCACTCTCCGATTGCTCTTCTCCCGGTCTTTGATTCTCCGAAAGGTGCTTACCGGTCGATTCCGACGCTGCCATCTCAACTTCGTCGGCTGAAAGTCCAGTGGGGCAGTGGGTAAGTCAAGTTTGATTTATTTCATGTTAATTTGATTTAGAGTTACAAATTTTTTCAATTTTTCTTGTAATTGTACTATTTAACTTAAATTGATTGCGATTTATGTGAAAATTTTTAATTTTTTTGTGCAATTTGAGGCGAAATGTGGAGTGCGGTCTACTAATTCAATGAATCAGTGAGTCGAATACTGATTTAGTTCACTGAATCAGTGTTCAGTGGCCGAACTCCAATTTTGAACAGTGACAATGATATTATGGGGTAATTTTGAACAATAATAGTCTAAACTCTAATTTTGAACAGTGATAGTGATATTATGAGGTAATTTTGAATAATGACAGTCTAAACTCCAATTTTGAATAGTGACAGTGATATTATGAGGTAATTTTGAATAGTGACAGTCTAAACTCCAATTTTGAACAGTGACAGTGATATTATGGGGTAATTTTGAACAGTGATAGTCTAATTAGAAATTAATTTGTTTGATAATTTGTTGAGTGATGAGTAATTACTAATTAGAAGTGAATTTGAATGAGAATTTTGATACTGAAAATATGTAGCAATATAGGATATTTTAATTGTGTGCATATAGAATATTTTAATTGCAGGATATTGAGCAATTGTAAATTTATAATTATATGACATTGTAATTTATTGTAGTTGTTGGATATGTTAGGGTTTGAAATTTTGAATTATAGTATAATGTAGTTTGGATTATGTAGTTTTAATGAAATAATTTTCTAGGCATACCATCGAATGAACCAGTGGACTTTGAATCTAGCTAGAAAATGTATTGTAAAGACTGATATTTAAAGTTTCTAGTATGTTTCAGATAAATTCATTTAAAAGACAATGTTGTAATTTTATAAATTATATCACTTTTGTATTGTAGAAATAATTTTCTTTTTTTCTTGAAATCTTATTTTTCTTAATTTTATGATTATATGTCGCTTTGTGTATATGTGAACGTTCTAAACGGTATCTGCAAATTCGTAAGTTTAATGCAAATAAACTAAGGTAAGTACCATAAACTTCATTTATGTATTTTAATATGTTCTATATGTCCATTTATATGATTATTTTTTAACCTATATGACACCGATATGACACTCCGATATTTAGGGTCATATCGCGATATCCCGTCCGGTATTCGGTGTGTAATTTGGCTGATCGGTATGGGACTAGTATCCGATATTTAGAACACTTCTTTCCACCTAGAAGAAGAGAAATACAAGATTCACATTACATGGCAAAAAATTCGACACTAGGATCCAAACATTTGATGATAATTCAAGGTCCCAAACAAGCAAGAAGCTCTTGATCATAATGATTCATTAGATCAATGTAGATAGTTTGATGCCAATGTAAAAGCAGTTGATCTAATGGAAGAGAGTTGTCATAGAGTGAACTTTGCATTGTCAGAGATTGGGTGCGAAGGCTTTTAACTTGGTGGTAAGAACAAAAGAGGACTGCTCAATGTAAGGTTTGGTCCTTTGGGCATTTCACTTATTGTATACAAGTAATTAAAAGAAGCATGTGGTTTGGGTCGAATTTAACACCTGGAATTGAAAACTGACAAACTTATCTCACATCGCACAACTGATCAACTTGTTGTTTCAGTTATCTGAACTGTACTCACCACTAAAGAGAACGCGGGTAGAGGCATTTGTAAGAATTTGAGGACGCTGAACCTATTCGAGGGAGTGTCTCCAAATGAAACTGAATGGAAAAAAACATATCTATTTGGCTGACCTCACAATTTTGGAATACTGAGATAAAGCAGTTTTTTGGAAGATGTTGGGCGTCATGGAGTGGTTGCACTGCCATGGTGTCCAGCTGCCTAAGTACCATCTAATCACTGCCCATGTGCAAACTAAAAAGAGGATTAATTAAGAAAAGAAAAGGATGAATTAGACTTACCTGTTTGGTTTCTCGTTGAGGGTTGAGGACCTCACAACGACCTTGTCCAGTGGGTCGCCAGCTCATCACCTTCATGGGCTGTTATTGCTAGGCTCCTTGTTGCCTCCGAGCTGCTGCAATGAGATGCGAGGAAGGGGTCGATGTTCTAACCCCTAAATAGGAAGTAGGTTCGAACTTGACCTGCTTCGTCCGAGGGGATTAAAGCATCAATCCTGTCCCACTTATGTTATCCTTCTTGTTATGTAACACAAAGGTGACATAGAGCTACAGTGATTGCGACCAAGAGGCATTGAAGGTTCTTGACCCCACAAGAAGTCCCCATCGGTATGGAGATGCTTGCAGCAGAAAATATGAGACATGAGTGTTTTTTCCTAACAACAATTCTCTATTTTGGTTGATTAATCCCATGTTGGGGTGGCTTGGGGGCTGCCTCCATCTAGTTAGGTACATGGGTGGCCTCTGTTTAAAAAACTGGGATGAATTTGTTGTTGATGTTGTGAATGAAGATGATTGAAATCAAATTTTGTAAACTCCCAATTGCAGGAGATTGACAAGTAATATAGTTTTGGTAAGTCCAAGGCCAGAATTCACATGGACAATTTGGTATTAAAAAACATGACTTGACGGAAGGCCCGATGTCTGTCTTGATGTGATAAGAAAATTATTTGAGAGTAAGAAAATCAATAAGATAAGTGGTTAAGGTTTCAAATTCATATCTTAATCTCTATTTTGATTGTCTAAACATTAGAAATTATGTTTTTGATCTTTATATCTATATTTATATTACTATAATCGCGTATACCCATCAATAGTTTGTATCCAGAATTATGATCTGAGTACCTATTTAAAGAAAATACGACCCATATTCCAAAAGATAAATTATTTCAAATATACAAAAGATTGCAATCAATCAAACATTAGATAAGAAACAAGAAATAAATTTGATCTTTTTATTTCATAATCATATTATTATAATCCCATGCATCCACTTAATAAAGTATATCAAGAATCTTGATATGAATCTCTAAAAGGAAATACAAATCATGTCCTAAAAGATAAATATTTCGAATATATGCAAAACTACAATTAATTTACCATGAAAAATAATAAGAATTAAGAAATAAAAATTATAAGAGATATAGACAAATCATCATTGAAGAACTAGAGAATTCTCATCCCTTTTCACCAAGAATTTAGCCAATCACCATTCATAAGAAGTGATTAATATTCAAAAGGAAAAGAAGAAAATTTTGAGAGAGAGATATTTGATTTGGAGACACATCCCTCCTATTTATAGAGTTTATAAAGTCTTAAAAACCCTAAACAATTCTATTTTTAGGTTCCACAACCACTATATGTCAATAGCCAAGATTAGAGGAAAAAAATGTTTAAAAAAAGTGATTTTCAGGCCTGGACTGTTGGTTTTGCTGCGCAATACTTCAGTAAAATGATCATAACTCTCTTGAGTTTGAGCTCCAATTGAGCTGATTTTTGAGCCATTTGTAAGATAATTGAAAGCTCTACAACTTTTTTCTCCATGAAATTTAAATTGTCGCTGCTGTGCAAACTCGATTAAATTTAATTTCACTCCATTAGATTGTCAATATTCCAATCTTCTGAGCCCTGTTTTATCTCAAATTTGAGCCATAGCTTGGATAAAATATGAACATATATAAAAATTTATAAAATCATGTATTAATCACCTTTTTTGACACAATACATAGATAATCTCGTTAAATCCATATTTACTCATTATAACACGTGATTTAGTATATAAAATGGATAAAAGAGGTACAAATAAGGTATAAATAATTAAATATACAATATTAGTGTTTAATCAGGAGCCATGACTGGCTAAAGCTGCATGAGTGAGCGATAGGGAACCAACTTGGATGGTAGATGCACATGTGAAAGAGAAAAAGTGCTCTATTGTAGAAAGGGATTTGAATTCACATTGTAGGACAAAGAGGATTTGTGTGCAAAGGTTAATTGGATAGCATATGATGCTAACTTGGAATATCATTTTGATGCAGCCTTAATAAGGTTTATTGTGAAAGAAGATTAGTTCTTTTAGCAAAACTAAATAAACTTGAAGAAAGTGGTGACCGTAGCAAAGTTTTATTTGCCAGTATCATAGTCAATTAGCCAGGCCATCCTAGAAAAATTTCATGGTTGACAGTGAGGGAGTCTCGTGAGTAATATAATTAATATTGAATTTTCGGGAAAAGAGTCTGTCTTGATTGTACATATTGTCTCTGTTCCAACTACTCCCTCTGGTCCCAAAACAAAAAATCTTTTAATGTTTGAGACATATTAAGGAAGTAATCAATGTCTTTTCAGCCAATCATAAAATGCTAGCAATGTCAAATATACCCTTTTATCTTTTCCTAATTAAGAAAATGAGTGAAAAAGAGACATTTAATGCAAAAGGTAAATTTGTCAAACAAGAGACTAATTAAAATTTTTGGATCACCAAAAATGGGACTGTTTTTGGGCCAAAGTCAAAGTTCTAGAGTCACTTTCTTTATGGACCTGAGGGAATAAAAATACTAACATAAATGTGAACTCAACCCCAACTTGAAGACCAAAAGATAAAAGTCTCAGGCACAAATCAAGCATAGTCGTTGTCAATTAAAATATATGAATTACTATTTCAAAAACCGGGAAAGCTCGACAACTTAATATTTCTTGAATGGGCTCCATAAGTGATCCTTGGTCTGGTGTTGTAGAGAAAATGTATTTTTCGTTTTTTTTTAAAATCAAGCTTGGTAACACCAAGGTACATCATCTTGTACAGCCAATTAGTTGTTCTTACCAATTAGACAGTGCTTGTTGCTTTTCAAGCTAAAATTGCTTGCTGTTATGTGAATTAGTTGTAACATGTTAATTATGATTGTAGTTATCCGAAAATTTCAGTATTTGCATTGTCTGATAGGTCATCCTTGTAATCCTGTGTCGTCGTAATGAATTTAACTCTCCCAGATATTTTCTTCTTTGTTCTTTTTGTGGAGCAATGGAGTCTGAAGATTTGCTTTGACATACGTGTATATTGGAGTGGATGTCACATGAGGATTACCTTTTTCTTCTTGTGTCAATAGTTGGAACCTTCAGATATTTATTCATCATTTAACTCACCAAATTGATTACTCCTTTTTTATTGTTATATTTTTGTCTATGTAGTTTGGCCAGCAAGGTCTTAATGCACAATTTGAAGCTTATAGAAATATCTGACACTTCCACTAAACTATAAAAGCTAGTTGGATCTGCTGAATAAAGGGCATTATAATTCGTATTCCAACTTAATGCTAACGTCATAGTTCGTAGCACAATTTCAGGAAATTATCAATGCGGAGCATTTGTGGTTTCTTTTCCTCTTTATTTTATTTAATTTCCGATCTTCTTATGTTTTTATTCGCCTGCTGGGTCTTGTATCTATTTTGTTTCAAATGTCTAGATTTATAGTACGTGAGTATATTACATTTGCCTTGCCAAAAATGGAAAATTAATTTGATATTTCTGAAAAGTTATCGTGGAGAAATTATCAATGTTTATAGTTAATAATACTTTGGTTCTTAGGTGGCTGCCTGAAGAACAGTTTACACCTGCCATATTTTTTTCGTGCTATTAATTTCGTTATTTGTTTCTTCAAGCCGACTTGTATATTCTTCAACATCAGAATATAAATTAAATTAGCTATTCTTTCCCCTCCTTGTAATGGGCAAAATAAACTTATATTTCTTTATGTTAACAGGTTATGGAGCTTGCAGCTGTCACCCAGTAACGGATGTTTCCTGCCATGGGTACAACTTAGGAAGTTTATTGTCTTTTTCTTTCTGAAACATCAACTGTCTGCCTCATCGGGACATAATGCTCTTTGTTTAGTGGTGCTATTAGTCAATGTGTTTAAAATATTTGTTATGATAAGTCTCTGGTCTTTATGGCCGCTGTGTAATGACAGGTCGTTTGGCGACAATAATGCAGTTATTGGAATATTGTATTTCCAACTCTTGCTTCTGTATCAACAAAACTAATATATAACATTTTGGGGTTGGTTTGTGTGTCATTATGTGCCTGATTTTGATCGCACAGCCACAAAGGTACTACATGCTAATAGAAAATGTTTAATTGTCTACATGTATAGCTCCCTTATTCTGTTACTGCAACTATCAAAATTGAGAAATAATAGATGTTTCACCATTACAGAAAACATTTTATCTCCTTATTTAGTTTTATACTATTTTGGGTTTCAAGGGGGATTGTAATGTGAATAAAGGATACATCAGTTGGGTGAAAATCTGTTATTTTGCATCTGATTAAAAATTATGTTCGAAGGTTTCCAGGGGACTGCATGCATCATGTCCAACAATCCAAAGTTTGTAGTCAATAGAATGCCACACTTGTGTAGGTTTTGTTTGTGGAGTCGGTGGTTATATTCGAAATGCATGATTATCAAAACTAGCAAAACCAACCACTCTTGGCGATGAGGATCAATTTTCCATCAATTTTCTTTTATTTAATTTAATTTTTTGAATATGGCGGATCAAGGATCGGTACTTGGTGTCATCCTTCTCATTTCTACCAACTAATTGGTACCTGTGAAATGTTAATGGGATGGCCAACCCCATGGGGAAATATAGCTGACCAGTTGCTGGACACAACTCTCTCATTTTCTTTTTGTCCAAATTTTTTCTGAACTTCCCAATCTGATGGCAATATTCTCTATATTATTATTATTATTATTATTATTATTATTATTATTTAACGTTTTGAAGATAGAGCTGTATCAAGCATTAATGTCTTACTATGTGACAGAAGAGAAAGCAGGCTTGTCTTGCCAGTAGCACCCTTAAGCTTTCAAAAGGGTAGGTACCAAGTTCAATTTCCAGTTGCATCAATTGGGAGATCTAATTTGGATAATCAAAATAAGTTAACCTTTGCCCAATTTCAAATAAATAAATAAATAAATAAATAATAAAATAAATAAATACTGTGAGACAGAAAAAAAAAAAATAATAAATGGATAATCTTCCTTAAACCTTTTACCGTTTTGTTGTTCCAATTAATTATTTTTATATCTTAGCTGCAGTATACTGTTCAAATCTATTCTAGATGACACAACAACATACAACTGAATCGCTGTAAATGAGTTATACTATCATCAATCATTCATTTGTTGCTTCGTGTTCTGTCTTTATTGATGTTAATGCAATGGTGACAAGTTGAATTCTGCTCTTCTTGTAAAATTTCTGAACATTTTCTAATTTTAGAAAATTACTTCACTCTATACTGGCTTTTTGTTGAGATTAATGTGGTACATCTTCTACCCATTGTTTAGAGTAGCAAATACTTATTGGTGGAATTATATAAAATTTTCTTTTATTTAAAAATGCAAACAATTTCGTTTAGTTTTGAAAGATCTTCAAAAATTTTAAGAGAAGGACAAAAATTAACTTCACATTATACTGGCTTTTTGTTAAGATTAATGTGGTGCATCTTTTTACCCATTCAGAGTAGCAAATACTTATTGATGGAATTGTATAAAATTTTCTTTTACTTAAAAATGCAAACAATTTCGTTTAGTTTTGAATATAGAGAATCGAGAGTTGGATACTGTATTCTATTATATAAATTAAGTACTTTTTAAGAAGACGGATGCTAAGAAGATTGAGAGCAATGGTACTCAATTTATGTATGGAAATATAGTGTGCTTACAGGACTCTCTTATTTGCATCTCTGATAATATTATCACATTGTGCTTACAAGGCTCCTTTATTTGCATCTCCGTAAGCACACTGTGTTTCCAGGCATTGCTCTTTTATTTACATCTCTGATAATATTATCACCAAAGAGAAGTTCAATCTAAAAGAATATCTGCTAGGAGATGCCTATTTACAAGCATAAAACAAAGTATTAGGTACCAAACCAAAGTTTGGTGGAAAGTGTTGATCGAGACACTGCCATGTACACTATTCCCCCTAGAGTACGCATCGGTGTCGACACTAGTACAAAAATTCCCTGAGAAAAAACATCGACTCGAAACTCAATTGGCATCACCAGTATCTCTAAGGATTTCCCCAAGACATTATTTTGAGGACATCAGTGCTCCTGCAATAGATATTTAATCCGGACCATTTGGTTTGTTGTGGATCTCGTCAGCGGAGTAGATCCATCAACAATGCATAGAAGAAAACAATGCTTTATGAATGGACTTCATTCTTGAGATCTTTTGCTAGCTATCTTACATGTTAGGGCACTTGTCTAGTCCCAATTCTGTGAATTGAGTTTTTGAATTTCTGAGATTTTTTCTGTATCTGTTGATAGAACTGGTAGGGTGGAAGCTAGAAAGTGAATAGGTTTTGATGACAAAAAGAATATAAGGTAGAGGACAATACAGTGATTGTCATGCATAATTCAAGAGAAGTGTCATCTCTGTGCACTGCATTCCCAAACAACAATAATGTAAAACTTGCCTTATCTTTATTCTGCTTCCTCTTGCACCATTCCTTTCATGTATATTTGTTTTTCCTTAGCTCTACAGGGAAAGAAGTCATTACAATACCAAAAACCAATTGGCTGTAGAGTAATCAAATAACTCATTAGTTATTACATAAAATTTGCTGAAATTTTATTAATTAGAAGGACTAAATTTCATATTTATTATTAGTGCTTTTATGAGAATGGTTGTAACTGTTATTTTAATTAAATTTGATTACACTAAGTACCTATGTACTATAGTTCCGTCCCTTTTACCATCAATGTAAACCCAAATTTCTTCCCCCACTCCTTAGATGATGCTTAGGTTGCTGTGAGGTGAATGACTCAGGTAAGTCCCTCAGCCCTCCCTCTCTCCCTCTTTCTCTCTCCCTCTCCGTCTCTTCCTCCCCCTCCCCCTTCCTCTCTTCCTCCCTCTCCCTCTCCCTCTCTTTTTGCCTAGAGATCCCTCCCTCTCTCTCATAATTTTCCCACCCTCTCTCCCTTTTCCAGGTGAACCCATCTCTCTTTACTGGTTGGAGTGAATCCAACTCTTCTTAGAGTAGTTTCTTATAATGAATCCATTTTCCTTTGCTTCCCCTATTACTAAACTCATTGACAGTGGTTTAATAAGTTTGTGTGATGCTGTTTTAATTTTGAAAAAAATTACTAACTAATTTAGTTTTGATGATGTTAAAATTTTCATTGTCTTAGATAACAACTTTTGTTGATATTTTAATTAGGATTGTTGAGGGAAAAAAATAATGCATATGTCCGTTCTGATCTTGTAGGATTGGTTTAGAATGTCATTGGCTTCTTCTTCATCTTTATCCATTGCAAAATTTTAGGATTAGTGATAAAAGGATAGTAGTTAAAATGTTGGTGCAAACACTTCTGTAGAAAATTTCAAACTGCAGATGTGGTGGTAGGATGAAGGTCAAAACTTCATGGATAACAAAGAATCCATGTCGGCATTTTGGAACATGTTCGTTTCGAATATACAGTGATTGGTTATGCTTTGACAAAGATGGAGCACCACCATATATGAAAGATGCTCTATATATATTGATCTAGAGGTATGGTGAAAATACTAATTAGTCAAATAATCCAAACACCTCAAATGGAAAATTTTACAATGACTATTCTTCTCTTTTTTTGATATTCAAAGCTTTGTTAGGCAGATAGATGAAAAGAATAAAACTTTAGAATCAATGAGGAAAATGATCGAGGAGAAAAGCCTGTAGGTTAGCGTATTAACTAGGTTTCTATTGTCTTTTTTTCTTGTAATATTTTTCAAATGACACATAATATTGTCTGATGGTGTCAAGTGAAATGATGAGTGCCATACATTGCATATTTATAACTCTCATATTATCTATTTTTGTATATAAATAATACTACTCGTGTATCTTTAGTGTATTTTCAGGTGAAACCTATTCCTACAAGATGACATAAACTCAGAGACAGATTAGGAAACCAAGTTCAAGAAGAGCAAAAAGAGAATAAAGCTACAAGAATACGAAACTACATAGATCTAAAGTGGGATACAACCTTTCATATCAAAGGAACAAAGTTAATGCTTCAAGCAGAAGAAAGCAGAAACCAAGACTCCACTGGTTTGTCACCAATTGGTAGCAATAGCTGCCATTTGGCAGTAAGGAGGGGCCCATAGAGGCTGAGATTTTTACAGGGCCTTCCATTTAATTGTGTAGCTATTCAATTATAATAGGATGAGATTTGGTATTCCGAGACCTATATATTGGCATTTCCTTGTATTTTATGGCTTTTTAGATGCACTTTTTAGATTAACAAAAATTAGGGTTTTGCTGAAGGGGTGACGGCTACAATACTAAGCTCTAGAGGTGATCCAACTGCTGTTCATTACTTTTTAGTGAGTAAACATCTTTTAATTGCATTTTAGATAGATTTAATTACTTTCTAGTGTAGATTTTTAATAGTTTTAATAGAAAAATAGGATTTTTAATGCTTTCTAATAATAAAAATATGATCTTGATAATTAGTAGCATGAGTAACTAATTTGCATTAGCCCTAGGATGTAGATAGAATTAGTTTAATAGATCTAATATGGATTTATCTCACTTTCTTCCTAAAAAAAATAAAAATAAAGTTGTGATTTTTCTATAAATAAAATAAAGATAGGATTTCGTAAATTATAAATTTTTGATAGATTAAATTTAGTTCATATTTTGATAGTCTATACTAAGATAAGATTTAAAATTTATATTCTTTATTTCTATTTATAGAATTATTAACAAGATTTTCATATAAATAAATTAAAGTAAATAAATTTGTAGATTCAATTTCTTTGGTAGGTTATACTTAAGTTAGTTTTTAAATAATCTATACTTAGATTAGGATTTGAAATTTATTTTTTTGCCTTTATTTATAAGATAATCTACTAGATATAATTTATTTTTAAGAAAGATGTTATTTTTGATGATTTATACTTACACGTCACTTGATAGGCCATACTTAGGAGCACTTAATTAAAATTGAATTAAAATATCACCTTCTTAATTTGTTACTTGATTGCGTATGATTAAAAAGTTAGAAAGAAAGAGATAATTTATTGTTAGGTTATTATTGTAATGGATTTAAAATCCTAGGCTAACTTTAGGAACTTAAAACTAATCTCCTCGATTTAGAATCTCATAGCTAAGTTGATATAACTAAAGAATTAGTGAGATAACAAAATATTTTAGATCCTCGTGGGAACGACCTATAAAGCACTACAAGCAACACTGTATGCTTGCAATAGATTATTCCATCAAGTTTTTGGCGCCGTTGCTGGGGATCTATGATGTTTTCTTACTTTATCTAATGTTTTACAGGTTAACAATACGTGTTGAGTGTGAAGGAATCTGGAAGTGCAGATACAGGAAGACAAAATGGTCAAAAGTGTTTCATAGTTGCGTAGCAGAAACCAGGGAGACAACCTCCCTAGTTCTGCCGCTAATTGGGGGTAAGGGTGAGCATCGGTCGGTCGGTTTCGGTTTTGGCATGAAAAATTGCCACCGAAAACCGAACCGAAGTTTCAAAACCGAAACCGAACCGACCGAAGTCCTGACTTACCCGACAACCGAACCGAAATTTCGGTTTCGGTCGGTTTTCGGTCGGTTTCGGTTTTCATGAGTTTTGGCCCAAAAGCTAAATTAATTTAACAAAAATCATTTCGGCCCAGTTAAAAAAACCAAAAAAAAAAAAAACAGTTTGGCCCAGTTAAAAAAAACCAAAAACAAAAACACAGTTTGGCCCAGTTTTAAAAAAACAAACCCTGTAACCTGGAGCAAAATAATAGAAATAATTTAGCAATTATAAACATCAAACAAAATAACTTAAGAGCAACAAACAAATTTACAAATTACAAGTTCCAAATTACAAACAAGTAGTATAAAAAAACTTACAAATAACTTACAAATTACAAACAGAATTACAAACAGAAATAAACATCAATTTAAATAACAACATGATCACAAAATTAACATATTGTTTTCCAAATTAATTACAAAGAGACTAGAATATATGCTCCAAAGTCCCATAATCCATAATCTGCTTAACATGAAAAAAATAAATTAGTTAGTAAATGAACAATAACATAAGAGCACAGGTTATAAATACCACACCGCAGAGAGCCTAAGCTCTGTATGCACAGAGTGCACATAGTGCCCAAGAAGCTCTGTAGAGAGCTCCTGAGGCTCTCTGCAGAGAGCACCTGAGCTCTGTGTGCACTGTGCACACAGAGCTCAGGTGCTCTCTGCAGAGAGCCTCAGGAGCTCTCTGCAGAGAGCCTCTGAGGCTCTGTGTGCACTCTATGCACACAGAGCTCAGGAGCTCTCTGCAGAGCTCCTGAGCTCTGTGTGCACTGTGCACAGAGTGCACACAGAGCTCAGGTGCTCTGCAGAGAGCCTGAACTACTGAGTGCACTGTGCACATAATGCACTCTGTGCACACAGAGCTCAGGAGCTCTCTGCAGAGCTCCTGAGCTCTGTGTGCACTGTGCACAGAGTGCACATAGAGCTCAGGTGCTCTGCATAGAGCCTGAACTACTGAGCTAGTGAGCAATGTGTGAGTGCATTATAAAAAAAATAAAGATACGCACCTTCGACACATACATAGGGCATCATAACTTGGTGATAACCGAATCCTGAGACCTATCATCCAATTCTAGAAGGAAATAAAGCTAATTAGAATTAGAAATCGTGAATATAATAAATGATATGAAATATGAATAGACTATTACGTTGATCAAACTTCTCAACGTCACACAGATCTTCTTCAATATTGACCATTGGGACTCTCAATTATCCTCTAAGCCAATCCTGAGAACAAATGAGACACTGGACGGATTTCATCGAGAGTGAGCTCCGAAATAGATCTACAACTCTTCCACCCGTGCTGAACGCCGATTCCGAAGCAACTATGGATATTGGAATCGCCAACACATCTCTAGCCATTCTTGATAATATTGAAAATCTTCCACTATTAACCTTCCAAAAATCTAGAATAGGAAAAGTTGCCATGTCCTCGCCGATAATTGGCACTTCCTTGGTCTCATTCAAATACTTATCTAATTCACTTTGTGTTGTTGTCACAAACATTGAAGAACTCTGTGCATAGAACTTATCCAACATGCGATAGTTCTTTACTGCACTACTATTCCGAGCTGTTGAAGATTGTAACAGTCTTACTTGTTGTATATCATCTCTAATGTTATTTTCCTTATCATGTATAACTTTGTACTCATTGAACAAAACCCTGAGAGTTCTCTCCAATTTTGATGGCATTGCACGGCCGTTCTCACCTTAAGATCTGAACATCTCTCCTATCACGTACTGTGCAAAGTCCAACTTGAATCGAGAGTCAAGAATCAATGGTATAAACATCAACAAATTTACCTTCTCACAATTTTCCCAATACTTATCATACTTATCCTTCATCCTGAGAGCCATCTCGCAAGCAATGACATCATCACCTATCATAGCCTCGTGTAACTCACCTTCAACATTTGTGATCTGATGAAGAAAAACATTAGATGTCACATATAAAGTTCCTGACACCCTCAAAGTCAAGTCATAAAAAGCTTACAAAAACCGGCATAATCGGCCAATACA
The DNA here is from genome assembly GCA_036321105.1 of Dracaena cambodiana. NCBI lineage: Eukaryota > Viridiplantae > Streptophyta > Magnoliopsida > Asparagales > Asparagaceae > Dracaena > Dracaena cambodiana. The sequence continues at coordinate 12,775,319 of JAYEPQ010000005.1, read as the reverse complement.
ATCCCAATCATCTTCATCTGGCATGCCCTTCCCATCATCACCCCCAACTTCTTGTCTGAATAAAGGATCCTCTAGCTCAAACTGGTAGAAAGCAGATTGGCATTTTTTAGCTGTCTGTAACATCAAGTATGTTGAGTTCCACCGTGTCTGTACATCCAAACACATTTCTGTCTCAACTGCTATTTTTTCTTTCTCAACACAGCTCTTCCATTTTGCGCACCATGAAGGTGATGACTGCACATACTTTATAGCACTTCGAACCCTTGAAATGGGTTCAATATTTGCACGTAGACCATCCTGCACAACAAGATTCATAATATGTGCAACACATCGTACGTGAAGATATTCACCCCCTAAGAATGTACCATACTTACCATTCCAATTTACAATTTTCCTCTTCAGGTATTGAATCATTTTGTCATTGGAGTTAGCATTATCAACAGTAATGGTCAACACTCGCTCAATTCCCCACTCATGTAAACACGCGTCTAGAGTGGTTCCAAGAACTTCACCTCGGTGGCTTGTAATAGGACAAAAATTGAGAATTCTCTTATTAAGATTCCAGTCATTTGCAATCCAATGCACAGTAATACACATGTAATTAATCTTTTGAACAGAAGTCCATGTGTCAGTGGTGAGGCAAACATAGTGAGATGTCTCTGATAGATATTTTTTCAATGCAATCTTCTCGTCTATGTAGAGTTGATAGATGTCTCTTCTTATCGTCCACCTAGATGGGATCGTGAATCTGGGGCATGCAATGACCATAAAAAGCCTAAAACCAACACCTTCCACAAACTTGAATGGCAATTCATCTAAAATTATCATTTTAGATAATGCCACTCTGATGACCTTCTCATCATATTTTCAGGTAGTCACAGTTCCTACCCTACTATCCTCTCTACTTGGTTGGAGACTTAACTGTGCTTGGCGTGTTTCCTTATTATGGAAATTTTCTTTACAATTATTAGCATGATTCCTAAGGGACAACGTGCCATTTTTCTTGGTATTGCAGCTATAAACTTTTCTACAATATCTGCATCGGCATTCGTCCTCAACAAGAGGCTTATCTCCTTCTTCTCGCATATCATCAGTTTCTTCATCCCACTTAATAAAATGATCCCACACATCAGATCTGGAAGCTATTGTCTTCCTTTTTTTTGTTCCAGATGCTCCAGTTCCAACAGGTCCGCTAGTAGTATTTGTTTGTGTTGGAGTTGGATCTGTTGGATTTCCTGGATCATCACTAGTTTGATTTGTATGAGCTTCATCTACATTAGCAGGTTCATGTGGGTTCTGACCAACATGACTTTGAACCATCTAAAAAAGTAATAAAAGAAAAATCATGTAGTCTATCTAAAAAATAATAAAAGAAAAAACAATTCTAAAGATTAATCACTAATCATTAAGCTCATATATTCACCCTAACACCCAGAGAAACGATAAAGTCATTTTCATCAGAATATAACAGCAGCATTATCATGTTATAACAGTATAATAAATTAAAAAATTAGTAAAAATTGGGTCATACTAACTAGTTAATTGGGTCATACTAACAGCAAATCAGGAGCAGGCAAATCAGGAGTAAAAATCAGGGGTAAAAATCAATATAATAATTTAAACAACAACAAATCAGTAAAAATTAGTTAATTGGGTCATACTAACTACTAAGTAACTAATCCGGGGAGCATGGAGCATGGTTCATACTAACTACTAATTTAAACAACAGCAAAAATTAGTTAATCCGGGGAGCAGGAGCAGGCTGGTCATACTAACTACTAAGTAACTAAAACGTAATTGGCGATTTCAAAAGAAATGGTAACATCCTAACAGCCACAGAGCCACTAATTACTAAAACTTGTATAGAAATTAGAAAATTAGAAACTGGAGCGAGTCGAGCGAGCCGGAGTTGATGATATTTCATACCTTCGGAGCTGCAGAGAGCTCAGAGTCGAGTCGTTGAGGGCCTGAGGACCTGAGGTGGAAGCTTAAGGAGGAGCCGGAGGATTCGGGCGGCGGAAAACGTTGCGATCACCGATCGGGCTCCGGGGATTCGGGCGAGGGACAGATCGCCGAGGCTAGGGTTAGGGATTTCCCGTTTCCGGATTTGGGATTTTTTTCTGAAGACTCGACTCGAGTCGTCGATGGTCGACCCAATTTATACCGTATAGTTAATTGGGTTTCGGGTTAATGGGTTAACGGGTATACTGGGTTAGGGAATTCGGTTATTTCGGTCGGTTTCGGTTGGCGATTTCGCCACCGAAAACCGACCCGTTAACCGACTAAAATTTCGGTTTTACAACCGACCGAAACCGAAAACCGAAGTAACCGACCCGATCGGTTCGGGTCGGATCGGTTTGTCGGTTATTTCGGTTATTTCGGCAAAATGCTCACCTCTAATTGGGGGGCAAGAACTGCCAAATAGTGACAGCTCAGGTAAATCTTTCACCCTAATTTTTCTCCAGTTCTGTGTTTTGCGTCTTTAGTTTTGTAAAAAAATAAAAAAAAGTAGAAACAGTAGGACATCACGTTTTATTTTGATTATATTTCTTCCACCGTTTCATCTCACCACACCTCACTTCTTTTAGTAGTCTAGGAAACTCATGCATCTACTCATGATTGTCGATTCATGCCACATTGGACCTGTAATTAATTTGGTCAACTTGTGAAATCAGATTTGTTATGGGAGACAATATGACCAACCGATCCCGATCCTTCAGGATCGATATTACCCACTATGCACTTCACTACCTTCATGCATAAAGCTCACATAAGTAGCAAGTAGCAATTATGAGTTAGTCATAGTATATTAGTATGTTTCCAAAAAAATTACTGGATTCGATTCTGAGGACGCCTATATTTTCATCAGTGAATTTCAGGAAGTATGCCAAATGATCAAACTATAATGTCTATCGAAGGATGTGATTAAGCTCCATTTTATCCCATTCACTCTCAAGGATAACCCAAGAAATGGTTGTATAGTATGCCTACTAATTCAGTCACTATTTGGGATGAATTTATTATAGTATTTCTAAAGAAGTATTATCCCACACATAAAACGACCAAAATATGTAATGCTATTAATTAATTCTGTCAAGTGCCACGAGAACCCTTCTGGAAGTACTTGCAATGCTTCAAAGACTTATTAGCTTAGTGCTCCTATCATGCAATTGAAAAATGAAGGTTGTATCAAATAGTCTATGAAGGACATGATTACACATCGAAAACTCTTCTTGAGTCTATATGTCAGGGGGAGTTCATAAGAAAGAACGAGGAATGGGAATTGCTTAAGGACTTGTCATGGGAAACTATGTAGTGAGAGAGTCCCGTTGAGAAATCTAATGTATCGATTTCTGCATATAAGGGAGGGATCCATAGCGCCGACAACTTTATAACTGTCAAAGCTAAAATTACAGCCCTTATGAGGAAAATTGAGATGTTGGAGACTCATAAAGCTCCACCGGTGGGTCAAATTAATCAAATGCAAGTTCCCACATGCTTAATTGCGAAACTCCGAATAATTGTTATGGAGGAGTGTTCATTATTAATGAATCTCATGGGTTCAACATTTGAGGAGGCTAATGCTTTGTATCAACGACCCATGAATAATCCTTACGCTCCTACATATAATCCGGATTGAAGAAAAATCCAAATCTCTCATGGGGTCAGGGGCAATATCAGAGGGCTCATACAACCTCCACCCATTGGTTAGTTCCAGAGACAAAATGTGGGTATTTATCAGTATCCAAGCATCACGAATAAATGGAACAATAAGAATAGATCACCTGTACACAATTAATAATATCTACAATAGGGGTCTAATAACGATCAAGAAAGGCGATTCCAGTCACTTGAGAAGAACGTCGAAAATCTTCTCAAATTCTCATCCAACCTTGACACACATATGCAAAATCTCATGAAATGTCAACTGGTTTCATTCAAAGAACAGATCAACACCTGCTCAGATATTTATTTTATGATTTTTTTTGAAGAAACTAAAAAAATCAAAAGAAATACAAAAAAGATGTAAAATGAAAAATTAGATCCAGACTTTGATACAAATTTAACGCATGACAAAGAATTATGGTTAGTGGTGGACATTTAGGGAAGAAATTAGAGATTTAGAATAGATTAAGATTTGGATCTCATATCCAAAAGAGTTATATACCTACTCTTACATGAATCACTTAAAGAAAGATTTAGAAGGACATGTTAAATGCTCTTAATTGACTCAAATTCATTCTCTTTTGTTCACTGATCAAAATTAAAGTTTCATAAGAAATATATAAAAAATGCTATGTACAAAAAAAATCAAAACAAATATATGAAATCCAAAAATCCTTAATCAAATCTTGGTCTAATCTGGGTAAATTTTGGCCTTTATTTATTTCGATCAAGCTTAGTAAATATTGTAGGTCTGAAAAGGAAAAAAAAAACTACTCACCTCCCTTCCCTTATCTTCTATTATCTATTTAAAGAAAAATTCTTTTTTTATTCTACCATTCTCTCAAAGTAGGATATGTCAGATCTAACAATTCATGTTCAGCTCTCTCGAAACTTGTGCATTGGAGAACACCGGTAAAAAAGAGATTGTACCACTACTAAATATATTTGTCTTGGTTATAGGCATGAGGTCGACATAAATCGTTTAGAAAGAGACTCCATACCTTCCTCAAGTTCAATAGCATCTTTATATTTTTATTACTTCATTTAATGATTTGTATTTTCTAATTTCATGGAATTTTCTAGGAAAAAAATTCAACAATATAAAGGACATATACCAATCTTATGTAGCAATCCCCAAATACTTGGGATAAAAGGCTTAGTTGTTGTTGTATGCGGCCATCCAAGGCAAGTATGTTTAGTAGTAGTATTTCTACCGCATTCTCTAGTGCACATGCTTCGAGGAGTTGACTATGAGTTGTTAACTTCGATATGCCTGATGCTAAGAGAACGATAAGATAGAAATTTGAGGAAAAAAACTTTGTTTTTTTAGATGGTAAAAGATGAAGGAATCTTATCTCCATAAAATAATTTGATTGTTCTATTTATATGGTCCAACCTTAATGATATTTAAGTCAATTATAAACACCATAATAATGGTGGTATAATAACCACAAATAGTAGTCATCATAACTACAATAACAATAAGTAAAAATGATTATAATTGTTTTTATAAAATCAATAAATAGGAATAATTTATGATAATAATAATTTGAGATTTTATTCTTTTAAATTAATAATAATTTCAACCGTCCTCCCAAAAGGATAAAATTGTAGAATTATACAAGAAAGATGGAAAGATATTTGGACTTGTCATTCTATGCAATCGATGTAGGTAGCTTCTACTTTTGAACCTACAGTTAGTAATATTTTGTTCTAACTTTAAAGACTTAAATGAGTGGACTGCGCCTTGAACCCAGATATTAACAAAAATATACACAATTTTTTCTTGGAGTAGTATATCTTTTTGTATTTACAGGAAAGTGGGACAAAGTTGAACACTAGGAAACTGTTATCCTCTTTGATGAGCATGCACCACAATAAGATTATGCTTGGATGTCAAAATCAAAGTGTTATAGGGTATTTTTAAAGTGTGTGTTTTAGAGTGTTTGGTGGAATATATTTTGGAGTATTATGACCATGGACTCTATGGCATTCAAGATTGTACTTGGGAATTTAGTTTTCTCTAGGGTTTTCATAGATTTCATAAACAAGTAAAAGACAAATATACCTAATTAAGAAACAAGGATAATATGTGGGAGAGGGTTGGAATAAGGAAAAGACATTTGAATAAATAATTAAAAGTACTCCAAAACACCTCAATTTGGGATGTTCTAAAAACACTCCAAAACCTATCTAGATGTTTTGGGGATATTTTAAGAACATTTCAAAATACTTGTCTAAAAACTCACAAGAGAATATTTTTTATGAAAACTTTATAATATATCCCTCCAAAATACCCCAAAATACTTCAAAATTAATCTCCCAAGCATAGCCTATATTTTCGCCTGAAAGATGACTATCGAAATGTATTATTCTACTATATTTCAATAATGCATTAATGATGTTTGAAATTAATAATATATACATTTAAAATATTTAATTGCTCTTGAATAAATAATTGTTTTTCTCTGCTTTTCTCAACCTAATCAATTTTTTTTTTTAAGAAAAGAAATTATTATTACCCCAAAAGCAATATTTATTCTTTTTTTTTCCCTCCCGTTTTCACCAAATTGCACCCAAATGACAAAAAGTGGTGAACCAAGTGGATCACAACCATGAGCTACATCATGGGAAAGATCTAGTTGGGTTCATCAAGTGGTCCAAGCTCTCTTTGTTCTTGCCATGTGAGGGTTAGTGCCCATGTTGCCATCTTGATATTACTCTATCTTGTAAGATGATTTGAAATGGACACATCAACTGTAGATAGATTGTTCAACTCTTTATGGCATTTCGATTAAGCAGCTTAATCCATATATCTGACAGTAGATCAGGCTATCCGATCAAGGGCACGCCTTGTCTCATTCATACAAAAACAGTATCGTTAATCCTCTTTTGGTTCTTAAAAGTAGAGACATTAAGGCTACCAAAAGCCTGTGAAAAAGATGGCTACTTAAACTTACCAAACTAATTAAATTGCTTGGTTTGCATCAACAAAGCTAGGGCAAGTAGGCCAAGGTCATTTACTGTGTAGATAATAACGGGTTTAAGCTACTAGCTTGCTATGTTGATTGTGAAGTGACCATCAATGCTGGGACCATTTCTCTTCAAATTGGTGCCAACCCTGTTCACCTCGACTTTCCCGCCACCATCTTTCTCTCTCTGCGGAGTGGAAAGCTTAGTACAAAGACTCATATAGAACTCGAAAAAAATTCTATAAAGCTACCCATATAACAAAGCTAAAGGAATGGATTAGATTCCTATTTTATATTTGTTTTAGTTAAAGATACTGATATTTTGCAAATAGATTTTGTTACACATCATATAAGAATCATGTGCTACAAGTTTTTTATTAATACTATCATCACGTCAATATTCTTTACTCTCTCTCTCTTGGGTGACTAAAATGGGCAGCACACAAATATATGGAACATGCCTTATTGGTTTACTGCAGCAAATCTGAGAGGATATATTGTGTGCTTGCCCTTTTGCAGTTAGATTTGCTGGTATTGGATGTACACCTATGGTGAGCATAACAAGTGAAATCTTCTCTATTTGGTAAAATTTATTGTACTACCTGAGTGAAATAACTGAATGGAGTTATCTTAAACTTACTTTCTTTGAAGAGATATACTTGAATTGTCTTTTGCAGATATTTGGCATTATTTCATTTAGTAAAAATACCTTAAACGACATGACATCTGACTTAGGTTTGACAGATCGTCGACGACCTGGTTGAAACTTCTCTATATAGAGAGTGATACAGACATAGCCAGAAGATTCACAACTGCGATAGCTTAGAATCTGTGGCTAGAGAGAAACAGAACATTTTGTGATATGGCCTAAGTTTGGATAACTACATTTATAGTATTACAAATAATGTATTATTGTGGACATTAGAATTTGGAGACGCAGGGATGGTCCCTTATGTCACTACCTCCAGGATTACCCCCAGGATTATCGCTTTGGAGATTCCAAGATCCGCACAGAAGACAACAGCTACAGGCGTTGATATAGCCATGGCCGTCTAAAGAAACTTGGTTGATGAACAATAGGGACAACGGATACTCACTGTTTGTGGTCCTGATTGCAGCGGTATGACATATTTGTCTTCTTTTACTATGTAGTTTATATTAGATTGTGATGTAACCTATTTTACTTATGGATGGGCCTGTACTCGTTTTATTTTCTCTTTGATTTTTTTTTCTTTTTTTGGAGCATTAGCTAATTCTTAGTGAAGAAAGGTTTTATAGGGGATACACAAACACACTGTCTTCTGTTTCCGGTGAACTTAATTCCTCAACTTAATTATTACAAAAAAAAAAAAAAAAAGATAACTTGAATATGGTTATATATATCGCATGCGAAATATGTAAACTTAGCTGCTGAAAATGAGTGCGCAAAAGAATAAAGCACAAATATGTGATTATCGTGACGCGACCTGTAACATATATATAAAAAATTAGGCGCATAACCAACATGCCCAAAAGTCTTTTTTTTTTTTGAAAGAATTATTTGAAAGAAATCTTTCAACTTCCCCAATGAATCTAGCTTTATTTGTTGTAAACAAGTCTTCCCAAAAAAATATAACAAGTTGTGTGGTCCATGCTACACTGGTGGATGTCTTAAAGAGGATATGTTGGTCCCTGGCCTATGTTATAGCTTCTAGGGTTTTCAGTACATCCACAAGCACCTCCTAATGCTTATACTTCTACATTACCTGGACCACATGTATATAGGATCATTTTACTGTAGTCTGTATAACAAGTTCGTATCTACAATTTGAGTTCATTTTGGTGTATTTTCGTACGTAGTAGACAATGATACCAAATTGCTAATACAGCATTACTGATAAAATTTTTCAGTGCATGGAGTCAAAAAGAATTTAGACAGCTATACGTATTCTGCATTTAATCGTTCGTTATACAATCAGAATTTCGTCTAATAATTGTATGAATAAATAGTGATCGTGATGCTTTAAAGGTATTTGGATAAGTATATATTGATTCCCTTTACACTAGTGATTCTCCATCATGGAGCTCCATTCATAATTGCGTCTATGTACAGATTTCCTTGTCGCCAAGATACGTAGATTCTTTCATAGTCTGGATATGTGTAGATAGTAGAATTTAAAGTTTATCTATAGTGAAAATAACAGTTACGATTGACTGTGGAGGTAAAATAAGCTTACCCTCGTCAATACAAGGTTGGCCTTGTGTGATCGATGTTATGTAAAAATGAGAAAAATTAGACAACTGCTTGTCTAATTGATAAGTGTAAATAGCCGCCACATGTTATAAGCAAATACACTGAATCTTTTTTCCTTTTCTAGGGTTTCTAAAAATGAAGCATCTTTCCTTTCTAATAATAGTGCATTAGGTTACTTGGAGAGAGCTTAATTAAATTTGAGGAAAAATTCAGATAGGCTTTCAGATGGCAAGCAACAAGATCCAGCTTCTTCAAGTTGATTCAGAGTAGGGTGTAGTACCATTTTCCCATTCTGGAGCTTCTTTTATGATAAATTGATTCTCGGCTGTGGTTCTCACAATCTTGGCAATTTCAAGTAAGTTGATCTTACACTACTTCTTGAAGTCACCTTGCTTTATTTCTTCTTCTCAAGGAGTTCTTTGTGCTTTGTTAAATTACTTAATTTTGTCTCGATAAGGATTTTTGTTCCTGATTTGGGCATCTGTTCATGGAGAGGAGAGTCAATATCTTTCCTATATGAGCCAGAGTTTATGAATATCACTTTTCATGAAAAATTTCTTTTCTTCTTCCACAAATTATAAGTCTCAAAGAGTGATCCGATTGTCGATGAGATTATTTCAATTTGGTCCCAGAGAGACTAAATTCCCATTTTTCTTGTTTTTAACCTTTTTATTCTTCTTCAGAAAAACTTATTTGTTCCATAATATATATATTATATATATATTTAAGCTCCATGAACTCAAGTATTTCTTGTCGTAATTCTGAACTTAGTTTGCTTCAACTATTCTCTCCATTTCCAACACCGATTTCAAGAATAATTTGCTTCTCATCAAATAAACATCTTTTGAATTTCCTTTTCATATATATATATATATATATATATATATATATATATATATATATATATATATTTGCTGTATATTGGTGTTCAGTGATTTGTCTATAATTGTCCAAAAAAAAGTTTGTTCTTATGGAGAATTGTTGGATGCAATTTACCCAATTCTGTAGCACTGCTGTTCTTGAATATGTTTTTTTTTTTTTTTTTTTTCTCCTTCTTCTTCTCCTCTAATAATGATACATGTCATGTAATTATACCTTATGTCAAAGAAATAAAAATATGGTTAAGTTTAGTCCTTTATATTCAAATAACATATTATGATTGTATTACTTGTGTACGAAAGAGAACGAGAATTCTCATACATTCTACATCATTTCTTATAGATTATCTTATGTCCATAACGTTTGCTTTTACTTTTCATTCATATAATGACAGTTGAAAGTACCCAATTAATAGTTGATATATATTTCCTTTCTACGAATCAGATATTGCTGAAGCCAATATAAGTTACTGACAATTGATACAAGAAGATGAGGGAGGCATACAACAGAAAAGAAATATCACCGATTGTTTATTTGATTCTCTGGAAGTGGTGATAGAAGTAAGATGATAAGGAATCAAAGAGACAAAGATCTTCCAACTAAACAAGAAGGTGGTGATTATAGAGCTCCCGCAACGAATTCAAGGTCATGGTCTGGACTGAAGAATCCGAGAATAGTTCGTGTTTCACGTGCATTCGGAGGAAAAGATCGGCATAGTAAAGTAACCACTGTAAGAGGATTGAGGGACCGACGAGTAAGGCTCTCGTTGCCAACAGCAATCCAATTGTATGACCTTCAAGATAGGCTAGGTTTGAACCAGCCGAGCAAAGTTGTGGATTGGCTGCTCAATGCTTCCCAACACGAAATCGACAAACTTCCTCCTCTCCAACTTCCACCCGAAGGCTTCATCCAATTATCTTCTCAGTCACGTTGCTTATCCCAAGAAGCAACTCCATCTCACCTTAATGGTGGAGTTCCGGCAGTGACAATCTCCCAAACTACACAGAGAGAAGATCCAAAGGCACCATCCAGAGACAAAGGCAGTACTACTATCAAGGGTAATGATTTGTCCAATGCACAAGTTTTATCCCATGAGATTCTCCAGAGGCTTAATCACTCTTCCTTATCAGGCTCCCAGAGCAACACAATGCCCTATTCTTCTTATTACCAATGGGATGCAGCTAATGCATACTTGTCTCAATTTGGAATCCGATCATCTCAGTCGAATGAAGCTCAGATTATGTCTTTTCCATCTTCACGGTCTCTTCAGCTGGAGTCTCAAATAGTCTATTGTCCACCAGGAATCATGCCAACGGTGTTTCCATCCAATGTTGCCACTCCAATGGACTTCAGTGCGAAACAGTTTGGCCAGTTGCAAATGGCAAGCTCACTATCACAAACGCCACAATCCAATCTAGATATAAATTCTCTTCACTTGAGCAGCCCACCAGAAAGACCTTTCCAATGAGCCCGGCGAAAGAATATCTTTCGTTAATGAATACTTGCAGTACTAGCCGCTTGCGTTCGTCTAAAGCATGCACAATTATGATCAGAAGTATGGTAAGCATTCTTTCCTTCCAAAGTTCATGAGAATTTCCCTATAAAATCAATATCTATTTTAATTTGTTGTTTTCTTTTGATATATGAGAGTGACAACAAATTTGCTGAGTATAGAGCGTAAGGTTTCTGTAATATAGACTTCAGTGGGATTTATACCAATAACTTCAAGATGTGCACGAGCAATCTACTTCAGATGTGTGGCTATATACAGAATATTTTCTCTATTCAATATTGGATGACAGTTCTTGATATAGTTATAATATTATGATTTGATCACCGCTCATTATTCAAGTATTAATGGTGAAATAGATCTCTACTCATAGCTTGATATATATCATGGATAGTGTTTGTCCTTTTCGCTTTCACAGAATCCTTTTCCTGTTTCTGACTGAAGCTGAAAAAAATGTTCTTTCCCCCAGACAACCACCCACCCATCCGCACTCTCAAGGTGAAATATCTCTATCTATAGCTTGATATGATGAAATTTTATCAAAAGGTGTGTGTTCGCGCACATTTTTCTTTCTCATGTGATATAAGAACATCAACTTCATATATTTCTAGTTGCGGAGATAAATCTTAAAACCCTAATGCAGCCTTTTCAAACCTTAGAGAAATAAATGGAGAATCAAACAGACATTCTTTTAGTTGACCGACTAGTTTATTTTCTTCTCCAAGATCTATTAATTAATGTTAAATCAAAATGATTATCACCTAAACTACTCTTCGTATTAATATATTATTATTTATTTATGTTTCTTGTAAAACAAAATTGGCATAAGCTCTTGGCTTTTTTTCTCAGAAAACACAGCATACGGCATGCTAGCTTGCTCAGAGGACTGCAGACAAAGAGGAGATCTAGTATGAAAATCAGCAGTAGATTGGATAGAGAGTAACGTTTCCTAAAGTGGGTAGAGATAGAGAGCCAGAAGAAGAGTGCAGTAACAGTTGGTTCACCTTTAGAGGACTGTTTCATTAATAAAATGGCGAGTAGTAATTGTTAAGGCAACTACACTCAGCCGCGCCTGCGCAAGATCCAAGGTTAAGTTTACAAAAAGTTGGCCATGGCCAGTTGGAGGGTGGGGTTCAACTTCTTCAAAGCTAGCTAGTGAGTGTGTTTGCATACAAACATACATACATAAGTACATATATAAATATGATGAAAAGTAGCAGCAGATCCATGTTTAAGGCTACGTCTGTTAAGGCAGTGGCTTGCAGGGCTAGGGTTAAGGGTAGCTTGTGGTCCCATCCCTGCATTGCATAAAAGTATTCAAGATTTAGGCCTGCAAGGCTCGTATATGGAGCAGTGGTCCTTATATATTAATCAGAGGACCAGTGTCCTCTCTAATTAATTGCCAATGTCCAGGCTTCGCTACCTCAATCTCCCTAACTCAGTCTCACTGCTTCTGATCTCTGTTTGTGGACTATATATATATATATATATATATATATATATATATATATATATATATATATATATATTTAGATATAGCCTTTGTTAATGCTGTAGAGGGCAATAGTATTTTCCACCGTTCTGAGCTAAAAGCTAGCTGGCTAATTAATACTCATGGAGTTTCAAAGATATATATATATATATATATATATATATATATAGCCTTTGTTAATGCTGTAGAGGACAATAGTATTTTCCACCGTTCTGAGCTAAAAGCTAGCTGGCTAATTAATACTCATGGAGTTTCAAAGATAGATATATATATATATATATATATATATATATATATATATATATATATATATATATATATATATATATATATATATATATATATATATATATATGAGGAAACGGGAAATACACCGGCAATGAAGGGAGTTCCTCCACCGCCGCTTAGGTGGTCCAGTAAAATTATAACACGGGGCATCATTCAAGGTAACAAATAAATGAATTCTATTAAATGACACTACGTGTAATAGTTTTATTGGGCCATCTAGGCGGCGGTGAAGGAAATTTCCTTCACCGCCGGTGTATTTCCCGTTTTCTCTCTCTCTCTCTCTCTATATATATATATATATGAGGAAATGGGAAATACACCGGCGGTGAAGGGAACTCCCTTCACCGCCACTTAGGTGGCCCAATAAAATTATTATACGTGGCGTCATTTAAGATAACAAATAAATGAATTTTCTTAATTGCCCTTTGAATGGTGCCACATGTAATAATTTTATTGGGACATCTAAGCGGCGGTGAAGGAACTCCCTTCACCGCCGGTGTATTTCCCGTTTACTATATATATATATATATATATATATATATATATATATATATATATATATATATATATATATATATAGCCTTTGTTAATGCTGTAGAGGACAATAGTATTTTCCACCGTTCTGAGCTAAAAGCTAGCTGGCTAATTAATACTCATGGAGTTTCAAAGGTTTTTCCTTTGCATGCCATTAGTATAGGGTATTTTTGGTTGGAAGTCCTTCTTTATTTTTAGCCTTTCATTTTATTTTCGTCAGTCATTTTGATATATATATATATATATATATATATGTATATATGTATATATATATGTATATATGTATATATATATATATATATATATATATATATATATATATATATATATATATATATATATATATATATATATATATATATATATATATATATATATATATATATATATATATATATATATATATATATATACATATAGATATATGTGTGTACTAAATGAAATTCATTTTTTTATCTTAATGTTTTATAGTACCACGCGACGCTGATGAGTTTTTTTCCCCTCTCTCTCTCTATATATATATATATATGAACTAAATGTATATATATATATGAACTAAATGAAATTCATTTTTTATCTTAATATTTTATAGTACCACGTGACGCTGATGAGTTTTTTGTTTTTTCCCTTTTTTTTCCCCATAATTCGGTCAATAAGGCCATCCCGCCGATAATCCCAATAACTTGAAACATATATAATCCATATCTCATGGTAAAATCATCTTCAGTTTACAGGATCTTGTATTGCAATAGGAATATGAAGTATATAGTTTTTTTATTTTCATCAAAAAGAAAAATCATATATTATATATAATGATAAATTCTTAAGTAATAATGATTAGATGTGCATGCAAGACTTTAAAGAACCAAGGCTAGTGCTACCTTAAGGAGGTGGTAGAAACCTCAGCACACTGTAATGTTGGACTGAAGAAGCTTGCTGGCTGCCGAGCTTGGCGATTTAATAATGAGACATGGTTTGTCAAAGTTTTCTAGTTTTAAGTAATTCGAATATATATGCTTCTACCACTCTATTATGCTTCTAGTAGAATTTGAAATGATATTGATGAAATGGATGTGGAGTTATGGGATTTGTTGGTGATTAATTCTTAAGATGCATGCATAACCTGAAAATCAGTCGTAAATAGGGAGTTCAACAGAACTTAATTTAAATAATTTGGTAATTTCCCGTCAAATCTCCTAAAAATTAAGTCATACTAAGTTGATTTTTCCAAAAGAAAACTTTAGGATACATAAATGGAGAAACGGTTTGGGGTAGCCATGAACACAAAAGGTAATATAACTTGAAGTTTTCTTTTCCCTCCCTTTCTAAATAAAACAGGGCATATTTTAATTTAAATAATTTCTATGAGGTAAGACCTTTGTTCATAGATATAAAAATTCTAACAATTAAATGCATACACATATCGGTTCCCTAATGTGATTCGAGGGCAACAAGAAATACATATAATATCTCTTTCATCAAAAGTAACATGAATGTGGTTCTTTTAGCATGGCCTAAAAACAATTAGAAGATAAATATATATGAGCATTGGATATATTGAGAAAAACATATCTCACTTAAACAGAAGTAATTTGCTGCATTCTAATTTGATATTCTTTTAAGGAACAATAAAAAAGTTATTATTAAACTTATAAGCTTGTACTTTAAGAGAATAGTATATGCACCTCTTAATTGGATGAGAGAGATCGATTAGGGCACGGCCTCATAAGCTTAGCCCAACAGCATTGTGGATTCAGATATCAAAAATATTGACGAACGCATGAAAGTGAGGGAAAAAAAAAAAAAAACTCATTTCAAAGAAGAGAGAGAAAAAGGAAGAAGGGACAACAGATTAGAGCATGTGGTTCAGCCAAATCCTACCTAGATCCTTGAAGAGAGATTTGAGAGTGAACTTCATTAAAACATCGAGCATGTGAGATTCTGACTCTTCCTCTCGAATCACAAAATAAAATCATGAGAGTAGTAACCTTCAAAGACCGATCTCGGGTATTAAATAAAGATTAACTAGCTGATCAATATAAAACTCCACATCTTAATAAGAAGTTGTTTTATGCTACTTGCTGCGATTGTGAAAGCCATCTCTGTGGCCAAATCACCCAACTTCATGGTATTGACTTCGATAAGACATTCCGTAGGCAAACAAACCTGTGACAATTTTGACCGTTCTCTCCGTCCTCACTCACATGCCTCATTGGATCCTCTCTCCGAGAGGAAAGGAAAAGAATAGCAAGTCTAGTTTATAATGCATTAATATGGGAGGCTCTTTGAGATCTCAGTCCCATGCGTTCTCCCTCTGACATCTCATTCGAGATGGGATGGCTTGTCAGTGAATCTATCAATCCCTCCCCCAACAACTGATGGCATGGGAGCGAAAGACTCATGCTGCTTTGCTGTGCTTGCTTGTCGGATAGAACGCTCAGAGCGCACAGCGCAAACAAAAAGGCATTAGCACGAAGCAAAGACATAGAGGCGGGAGCGCACTGATGCAGAGTCGTCATAGGCCCTAGCACGCAGAGTAATAGTAAGCTACTTCACTTGAGAAGAAGAAAGATGCTCTCGCTCGACTCAGATAATGATTAAGCTCGAGCTTATCTCTTGCCAAGTGGGATCAGATGCTACTGCTCAGCTCAGCTCTTAGACTTCGACGAATAGCACGTCTATTTAGGAACTGCACTTCTACTTGATTTATTTATTCACTGGCCTTCCTCGTCGCTGGTTGGCCTTGCTGTGTCGGTTGCTTTCTCCGGTGCCAGCTCTGAAACCAGAGGTATCTCTACCGGCTTGCTCACCTTCCTTCCGACGGACCCTTCTGTCCAATAATTCGAAAATATTACTTGTCATATTGCCAGAAGGCGTACTTTATTCCGCCTACAAACAATATTTTATACGTCAGTTTCCTTAATACTGATGATGAATCGACATATTCAATCAAACTGGATCACCTGAAGGGCTACTTTTCTGCCTATAATAGTCAATTTCATTATCTTATTCCGATAAGGTGAAGTCCTTATTGAATCGAATTGACATATGTAATAAAATTATTGATTAGTGGTTTTCTTTCCGTTCTTGAGGCCCTTCGTTGTAAAGAAAGGAATCAATACATACACCCCCACAGCCCAAAAGGCCTACGAATAAGGAGCGAAAGTAATCGGTTTGGCGTGAGCGAAGACCCGTCGATGAACTGGAAGAACAAAAGAAGACGACAATGTACTCCGTTGATTGGACATCGACTCAATTAAGCCTCATAATGGTGCAGTATTCTTTTCTTTCTGTTCTGTCTTATTCTGATGGCCGGAGAGTCAGAGTAGCTATCGGAATGTCCACTTGTCCTCAACCCTCGACCACTTCGTAGCGTCTTTCTAGGCTGTGTTCTACTCCTTCAAAGACAAAAGACAACCGGAGTCTTTGCTCCCTGATAAGTCTCATTCAATGTTGCAACCGATGCTTAAAACATATGATTCTATCTTCTCAGTCTTCGATCGATCATTCTCTATTTCAAATAGGAGGGGACTTCGTCTAGCTAAAGGTGATGATCCTTACTTGACGTAACGGGGCAAGCCCAAAAAGCCACGTCATGGTCCATCCATTAGAGGAATTGATCTGACTGATGATGATGCTAGGAAAAATCGTAGTCGACGGTCTATCTTAGTATCAGATTTTATTCTCTTTTTTTTCCTGTAGCCTGTCAGAAATCATGATAATAAACATCGTTCGGCTTCGTTTGATTCCTTCCCCATAGAAAAAGGCTCTCTCGATACTCATCTCCTCATCCTCATGCCTTTTTCCACCTGCCATACGTTGACTCCGAAGCACAAGTGAACCCTTCCTCGATTCCGGATTCAGACCGAGTGCAATTCATTTTGTTAACCATCCCAAGTAAAGAAGAATCAGCCACGTTGGAAAAGGCGGCTAACGCTCACTTCGGCACTGAGCACCGTAGCACATAGCTATTTCATCCAACCCCGTAACTTAATGAAGTGAAGTGGACTGGACGGGACCACACTGAATTGAAAAAAAAATGCAAGCAGGGATGGCTGCAAAGGTAGTATTGGGAAGGAGGTTCAATAGGAAACAAGAGAGTTGCCATCCTTTTAGACTCCTGCATAGATAACAGTGGGAGACCAAACACATGTTTCATGCAACAACGTGAAAGAAGTCCTACTAAGCTAAAGAAGCAGATAAAGCATCGGGTTCGTCAAAGAAGAATAAGATCACAGAGCACAACAAACCTCCCAACTATGTGTGCATGATTGCTTGCCTATCATGAGTTTGATTTGCACTCTGACAGCTGTCTTTTTGAGAAAGATTGGAGGGAACCGTCTATGACATTCGTCGTGGATAAAGCAGTCGGTGAAGCTTTTTCGTCATGTTGTTTAAAACCCCGTCATTGGGAAACTCTAGCGAGGTCTATTATTCCTTTTTATCAGTGGGTACAAGCTTCATCGAAAGGCTATCCACCTCGTGGTATGAGATTATTTGGTTCGCTTGCAAACAACACATCTCCTCTCGCCTCCCGTTGGATCATTTGCAAAAGGTTTTGCCCGACTGACTTCATATTCCCACCGTAAGTTGCCTAGATCCCATAAGTGCTACTAAATGTCACATCAGAGCTCCCCTCTCATATCATGATTTTCCGCGTCGATTCCTAAGACGAAACTTTCCTGTGATTGGTTGATTCGCATCGATTGAACCAGTTGTGTGCCACATACATGGCATGAATCTCGAGCTTCCTGTTACCGATAGGCATCAATCTGACGTCACTGAGGGACCGAAATGACAAGTTCCCCTCTGGACTTGAGAGAAGGTTCGAAACCCGATCTCCTACATAGATTCTCAATCGACACGCATTGAATGAACGAATTGGTCCATTCCCTGGTCAATATTGGGTAAGCCGACGGGTTGCGTTCACTGATCAACGTAATAGAATATATGATGTTCCCAATCCTGATGACCCGCATACGATGTCAATGACGCTAGAAGGAAGGGGACAATAGCACCGCTCGCCTCACAAAATTTGAACAAAATAAATCATCGCAACCAACAAAAGGACAATCATTTATATTGAAATCCATTCTACCAGAGGTCTCAGATGGAACTGAATCTACTTCGCGAGGGTACCATTCACACGACTAAAAGAAAGTTTTAGCTAATGATGGTATGTTGATGGAGCTTCCGTCAGTAGGAAAAAGGGCACGTACGGGGAAAATGAATCTCAGTGATGGCTACCGATTCGCAGTAATGAACGAAGAAAAAGCTTCAAGACAATTCAGTATCTTTGATTTATTTCCAAAGGTGCAAAAGGTTAGAAGCGATGTGGTCCTCGTGAAATAGTCGCTTCGCTATGGCTTCTTTTTAAGCTATAGTTCTCACGCATACAGGATTCGACGATCTGACTTTCGCTTTGAGCGTGAAGCAGCTTGGTGAGAGCAAATGAGATATCCCAACCTTTGATTGTCAAATGTCACAGTTCCCATGAACCAAGCACTAGATGGATGGTGTACCAATCAATTTCATTGGGAAGAGGGAGAGGATGAAAGAAGGATATCAATAAAGAGATCGGAAAAAGAGTACGGAAGCGAGAGCGGATACAGGACAAGCTGGCATAGAGCATCGACGATACGTTCAAAGGATAATGAGGTTTGAGCGAACGAACTGGTGGAAGATGAATTCCTCGAGGCACCTGGATCCTATTTCGGAGGAAGAGGAAATAAATGAATGCATCGAAGTGATGTCGCGGTGCCTCCCGCTACTTTTCTGGAGACGAGGACGAGGCCTATGTTTTGTTTGACCTAACAGGGCTGGACTAGGGATTCGGGAGAGACGAGCGGAGAGAGAGTGACGCTAAAGGTGGTGGAGCAAATATTGGAGACGAGTGGGACTGAAATAGAGAAGTGAGACCCTCGCTGGGAGACAGTCAGCAGATTCACTATCATCTAACGATGAAATAGATGGATGGAGTGAAAGAAAGGACAGTACTCATATCTAGTCCTCTTCAAAATGCTTGCACGAAATGCGAAGCTCCGATGATGCCCTACCACAGTGCATGACGAGGCGAATCCACTATTCCTATTGAGGAGGGAGTTCTGCTTTCTGAAATCTCATTTTTCCCTACTGATAGAGGAATCTTCCCGCTTGCTCAGTGTCAGAGGATACTCTCTGGTCGATGGCTTTTCGCAACCTATCGATTATTGAATAGAAGAATGGGAGAAGAACGTGGGAATGCCGATTAGTTGGTGGCTTCAGAAGTGATGAATGACGGTTGCGCTCTCTTGGATTACAGGAGAAAGATCCCATCTTAACAATTAGAGCAGATCAGGGCTCCCCCAAAAGCCTAGTTTCGAAAGACCCTACCCCGTCACCATCATACGACGTATGATCCTTGGAAAAAGCAATGGATGACAGAGTATAAACAGGAGAAAGCCATAGAAATAGTGCTTTCAAACAAGTAAACAAGCAGACTATCTCGAATAGAAAGCCTGATGCGCTTCCGCTATGGAACAAGCCAAACTAGAAAGTGAGGCACCTGGAGCTTTTGCTTTCTCGCTGCGAATCGATCACAGACATTATTCCTCCCCTATACTAGGCAGAAAAGTATCTATCATATGTTTAATGAGATTTCGATCCGATGCACATAAGGTTATCAAATCCAACGTCTTTCACGGCAACCTAAGCCAAGCCAGCCGCACTCTGATGCATATGTATTTACTACGGGATTTTTTATATCCCCAATCCGGATCATGGGACAGACATAGATGCCTAACCATTTTCAAATAGCCTTCTTTGCCCATCTCATCTGAAGAAAAAGGGAGCCAAGGAGCAATGAAACCAGTCGCCTCCAATTAGTAACTTGTCAACCACCAGACCGTAAAGACCAACTTCTGAAATTTCATGACGTACGGTAAGCTCTTTCGAGCGTCATGATCTGATTCGGACTAGATCAGCCCCACTGCTCATAAGGGACCCTATCCAAATAGGGGTTTTATATCTCCATTACTTTTCTTTGGATAAGGGCTTTTCAGTGGTTCTAAAGTGAAACGGGAGGAGAGACTATAAGACATCTAAGTGCACCTGAGCGCTGTTGAAGCCTAAAGGGCTGACAGGGAACCGATTGACGTAATTGCACTCGATAGATTCGGAATCAGAGCTGGAGCAAGAGAGAAAACTCCATGCGTAGCATATGTTTTTCAACTGTTCCGGGGCTTTCTTCATGGGCTCTTATCTTCTCGTAGTGGATGAATAACGTGATGATAGTTTTTCTCTTTCTCAGTATACTACGTCGTGATGTTTACCGTCAAATTACCTAAGGCGATTTCAAAGCAAAGTATGGAATGGCGGGAGGGGATGTAGGCAAGCCAAAGGGAAGGAGTCAAAGAAGAGGTTGTCAGGCTAGAGGGCAAGACGACTAGCCAAAACCGCCGATGGAAGGTTGAACGGCAGGAGGGTGAGGTCTTTCATCAGTTCGAAGCCGCATTTCTCATGCCCCCATCAATGCAGTACAATCAGAAGAGGAAGGGGCAGCTGCTGAATGTGATTAATGGAGACAATGAGTGAGTCGAGTAGGAGAGGTGAACTTGGTGTCGCGGTAAATGTCTCTGATACTATGACTGTCAGTCGACACGGGGTATCACACAACTTCATTTCAGACTCTGGTAAGCACGACGAGGTAGTAGAACTCAAACGTCCCCTGTCATCTTAATCCTGTAAGAGGAGTGACCCCCAATATGATCCTGACCCACCAGACCATAATATAACAACACCTAGAGATCTCATGATTGATCCAATGGACCGTCGTCGCTAACTTGACCCAAGAATTCTAGAGACGTGGAGATGTTTCCGGTAGGGGTGACTTTGAATCACTCATACTCGATCTACCTTGTACGGAGTCCCCTGATGGTCCGTTAGACCAAATAAAGCCATGAAGACGGCATGAGCCAACATGTATGAATCCAGTGACCCTCTCATCCGTCGGATAACTCGCAGGATGGATTTTGTTGATTTACAACTGTAATACCCCAAAATTCGAGCTATCTGTATTGTTTTCTTGAGACCATTGGTGCCGAATAAATCCACCGAAATCAATTTTGGACACCGAAATAAATTTCGGTTAACGTAACTTTAAATCCACAAACCCAAATTAGTTTTGTAATATTTAGGATTTTTGGAAATTTTTCTTACGAGGCCAAAAAAAATACTCCCAAAATTATTAATTTAATAATATTAAAATCATCCTTCTAATTACTTTAGAATTTTGGTTCATTTATTCCAGATATCGAAATAATAAACGAATAATTTTGTAGTGTTCCTCTCATTGGGTACTATGCCCTACATTAATTTGGTAGCATTTAGAGAACGTTACACAGAACCGAAATTACTAAATTATTAAATAAATAAATAAAATAATAATTTAATAAAAAAAATGAGCTGGCTTTGGAAGCAAGCCACCGCCAAACATGGGCAGTGGCCGTATGAAAGACCAATTAAAATAAATAAATAAATAAAATAAAATAGAAAATAAAAACCCACTCCTCCCTAATCTCTCTGCCTCACTCTCTCCCTCACTGTTTACTCTCTCTCATTTTCTTTGCCTGCATCAAAAGAACTGACGAAAAAAAAGGAAAATAAAAATAAAAAGAGCAGAAGAAGGAGAAGGAGAAAGGGAAGAAATGGTGTTCGACAAATCGAAGGAGATTAAAGGAAATCCGATGTAAGTAACACACTTTCCTTCTTCTATTGATTATTTTTATTTTAATTACATAAGTTTTCTTTTGATTATATTATTGTAGAAGTATTAAATGTTAGCCATTTGTTAAAATTAAGTTTCGGTTTAGAGTAGAAAATTTATTTTCGGTATGAGAATACTTATATTTATAATTGTGTTATTTACAATAAATTTTGCAAAGAGGTAAGAAAATAAAAAAAAAGAAAAAAAGAAAAAGGAAAAGAAGAGAAAAGAAGAAGAGGAGGAAGAAGGAAGAAGCAGCAGTAAGGGAGAGAAATTTTGTGGGCCGGGCCGAGAGATTAGAAAGAAAAAGAAAATAAAAGAAAAAAAGGGAACTGGGCCTGGCCCAGCCCAGAAAAAGAAAAAGAAAAAAAAAATGAAATGAGTGGGCTTGGGCCTGAGATGGATAGAAAAGAAAATGAAAAATAAAATAAAAATAAAAATATGAAAAAGTTGGAATTTAGTAGGGTTGGGCTTGTTGGATTAAATGATTGAGAGATTTGAATTGGACTTGGCTTGGATTAATTGGACATAATTGATAAATTAATAATAGTAATAAATTATATTTTAATTAAAAGAGAAATTTATATTAATATATATGATTGAGCCTATAAATGTAATAAATACATACGTTGGGTTTAAAAATAATGTAGTATTATTATATAATTTACTTGATTTCCAAATTGGATTATTGATTGGTATTAAGAATTGAACCAGATTATTGAAATAATTTTAATGATATGAACTGTGATATAATTGTGTACTAATATTTATCATGTTACATGTCATGTGCTTTGATATTACAAGTTATGTGTTTTAAATGTCACGTGTTTTGATATTACAAGTCATGTGTTTTAATATTACAAATCATGCATTCTGATACTACATGTCATGTACAGCCATGAAAATGCAAGCATGTTATCATGAATTGAAAAATAATTAAAGAAGGGTTATAAAATTTCATGTGCATAATTCATTATGAACACGGGGATGGGAGAAACTATATGATGGATAAGAGCCTTACTGTATAAGAATTGATTGTATTGTTAGGACCAGAATTCTTTACTGCAGCGGCCTAGGTGATACTGGATCACCAATTGATATTTACCCAGAGTGGTATGTCTGTTACTGTAATACAATACGAAAATTGATTGTAGTGCCTAGCGGCATGTCATGGTTCAGCGCTATGAATATTGTGGCCGGGTCCCGGATATGCACGGGCACTTATACGACAATGGAGAATAGCGCTATTTTATTCATTAATACAGTTTCTATAATTAAATTGGACGATGACTAAGACCAATAGAATATATGATTAAATAGATAGAGTAGTTATTGTTATGTTTATTTATCTATGCATTTATTTATGCTTGTGTTCATATTAATTTATATGTTGCCTTCTGTTAATTTATATGCACATAAATAACACTGTCATAAATATGCTCATGCACACTGATATTCCTGTACTATGATAGTATATAATTTCTCTTTTTAAATGTGTTACTTGCTGGGTTTAATCCCCTGGGTTTTGAATCCAGATTTGGAACGTGAAGAAGGGGATCCAGCCCCAGTTGAAGACCCGTACTTCGTTGGACAGATCGAGTGACAATAGACAAGCGAAGTACCCCTGGAAAACTTTTGTATATTTTGTTTATATTTTCTTTTGTCTGAGCACTGCTTTTCTCTTTGACTCTTTTGTGTTCATATTTAAAGCAGTGTGCCATTTTATGTAATGAACTCTTTGTATAAATGAAATCATTTCAGTTTCAGACATATTATTTATTCATCTGATTGTGGCAGTAGTTACGGTTATTGTAAGATCCTGTGACTGTTGGGTTGTCTAGTGCAAGTATTAAGTAATATTCTCTGTTTTGGGAAACAGTTGAAAAATGAGAGCGTTGCAGGATGGTATCAGAGCTTAACTTTAGGTGGAAGACCATAGGACTACTGCCACATAAGAACATGTCTGTGACTTATTCGTAATAATTGTTTCTTATTTTTGATACCTATCAGATCTAGTATCGAGTCGTTCTATTATTTCCTATTTGTTTGAGATATCTATTTTGAATTCTTTTTGTTGATTCCTATATGGACTATCACAGAATAATATCTATCCAATTTTCAATCAATACATCCTTTAATGATTAATGATGAAGAATTTTATGCCAACTTACTAACTATTAATGGAAATAGATATGTTGTCATTCAAGACATGAAATAGTTAAATACCTTCCACGCAGTAATAGAATACAGAAAAAGAAGAGTAATATTTTAGATTCCTAATCATTTGGACTTTGAGTTTATTGGTGAAAGTCAATATTTAGAACTAGTAAAATATAAGATGTTCCTAAGAGGAGGTGTTTTGGAAGAAATGAAAGCAGGAGAAGAAATAATCTTAGTATTAAAATTTTAGACATATTTTCTAAAGGGATACTTGAACTACCACCAGTAAGGACAATAGAATTTATTATTGATATTCTCTCTGGAGCTGAACCAGTTTGTAGGTCACCTTATGGAATGAGAGTTGCAAAACTAAAATAAGTTAAGAAATAAGTAGATGGACTATTGAGGTTGGGTTTTGTGAGATCTAATGTTTTATTGAGTTTCAGTATTATTAGTAGGAAAGAAGAATGAGAGTCAACAGTTGTGTGTGGACTATAGAGGTTTAAATGTAGAAACAATCAAAAAAATAAATATCCACTACTTATGATAACTAATCTATTTGATCAATAGGGAGGAGGAAGAGTATTTTCAAGGATAGATTTTCATTTGGGATTCTGTCAAGTAAATGTCTGAATAGAAAATATTTCAAAAACTGCATTAAAACCAAATATAGTCACTATGAATAATTGGTGATACTGTTTTCAGTAACTAATACTTCAACAATATTTATAAATTTGATGAACTATATTTTGCTTAGCATCTAGATTAATTTGTGGCAGTATTTATTGATAATATATTAATCTATTCCAAGAATAGAGAAGAACATACTGAGCATTTGAAGATAGTTTTACATATTTCTAGAGGGAATAAATTATATGGAAAATTAAACAAATGAGAGTTTTGGTTGGATGAAGCTGCCTTCTTAGATTATATAGTTTATGGGATAATATATCAACCGATTTTAAGAAGATAAGAGCCATGAAAAATTGGCATGCGATCAAAATCGGTGTCTAAGATTTGAAATTTTCTGGGATGACTCGGTATTATTAAACATTTGTATAGAACCTTACAAGACTTTATCACTTTAAATAAACAGATCAGAAAAGGAGTTAGAATATGTCTGAACATATGAATGTAATAAATCATTTGAGGAATTAAAATGGAGACTAACAATAGTACCAGTACTAGCAATTCTAGATATTTATGGAGAAATGAAAGTATATAGTCATGCTTCAAGACCGGGAATATGATGTGTGTTGACATAGAATGGAAGAGTTGTTGAATTTAGAACTTACCCTTAAGTTTCTTAAGAAAAAGAAATATAATATTATATGCATGTATTTTTCTTGAAGATTGAGGAGACATAAATGTTGATGAATTATAATAATCAATATTTGTAGACTTGATAGAGTAAGTATAGTTGGCGAGATTAACTAGCCAAATGAATTAGAAAAAAAACAACCTATGAAAGAATAAGTGTAAAAAAATATAAAAAGATTTTAGAAGGCTGAGAATTTTGTAGAATTAGTCAAGTAGAAATTAGAGGATAAGAAATTGATAATGAACTATAAAAAAAATATTTTATCAAAACAGAATATGACATTATATCTTGTCCTCAAATTAAGTCTATCTTTCCAAATGATTGCCCTATTCCATTACTTTTTGTTGATTATTCCCATTTGATATTTTGTATCTTATATCTGAATATTATCATAATACGATTCATATCTTGAGTCTTTACACATCACAAGTCTTATTGAGTCGGCGAGGCAATTGTAGGGAGATATTTTATGGTCAGAAATTGCAGTCGCTTAATAAGATCGTTGTATGTGATTGAATTTTGTAACTAGTCATGAATTCATTTCTTGTCTTGTGTCCCTACCATTCATAGTCTTATTATATCAATATTATAATAGTTCACATTTATTTTCATTTCTAGAGTCGATTACAACATGTAATAGGACTTTGGGAATAAACTCTACAAAAATATTTATCACCTGTATCTTACACATTACTTAATCAGGATAGCGTGACACTCTAAATTTGTAGCAGCTATTCCTGATTAAATTTTATCTTATTTTTGTGTTCCTTTACCCAAATAAAGTTTTAAGAATGAATTAGGAATCCTGACTATCCATTATCATTTCTATCAAAAACAAAAGTCGTTCATGATGTATTCTATATATCATAATTGAGAGAGCGCTTAGCTAGAAGTATAAAATAGTGAATCTATCAAAAGTAGACTTGAGATTAGGCTTAAAATATGATAAGCGATATGAAAGGATTATTAACCAATGAGAGAAGTCTTGAAGGATAAAATAACATTATTAGTTCTTATTTTATGGTATATACAATCACCAAGAGATTCAGTTTGGGAGCATAAAAAAACATCATGATAAAATACATATACCCTTTCTCATGATCAGGTATGTCAATTGAATTTATTTTTATATATCAGTAGGTACCCGTGAATACAAGCACATCGTTTAATTTGGAATTTCGAGGACGAAATTATTTTGTTAGGTGGGTAGGATGTAATACCCCAAAATTCGAGCTATCTGTATTGCTTTCTTGAGACCACTGGTGCCGAATAAGTCCACCGAAGTTAATTTTGGACACCGAAATAATTTTCGATTAGCGTAACTTTAAATCCATAAACCCAAATGACATTCAGTCTTCGCGATTATTAGTTTTGTAATATTTAGGATTTTTGGAGATTTTTCTTAAGAGACCAAAAAATATTCCCAAAACTATTAATTTAATAATATTAAAATCATCCTTCTAAATATTTTAAAATTTTGGTTCATTTATTCCGGACATCGAAACAATAAATAGATAATTTTGTAGTGTTCCTCTCATTGGGTACTATGTCCTACATTAATTTGGTAGTATTCAGAGAACGTTACACGGAACCGAAATTACTAAATTATTAAATAAATAAAATAATAATTTAATAAAAAAATGAGCTGGCTTTGGAAGCAAGCCACCGCCAAACATGGGTGGTGGCAGTATGAAAGACCAATTGAAAAAATAAATAAATAAAATAAAATGGAAAATAAAAACCCACCACTCCCTAATCTCTCTGCCTCACTCTCTCCCTCACTCTTTACTCTCTCTCATTTTCTCTGCCTGCATCAAAAGAACTGAAGAAAAAAAAGGAAAATAAAAATAAAGAGAGCAGAAGAAGGAGAAGGAGAAAGGGAAGAAATGGTGTTTGACAAATCGAAGGAGATTAAAGGAAATCCGATATAAGTAACACACTTCCCTTCTTCTATTGATTAATTTTCTTTTAATTACATAAGTTTTCTTTTGATTATATTATTGTAGAAGTAATTAAATATTGGCCATTTGTTAAAATTAAGTTTCGGTTTAGAGTAGAAAATTTATTTTCGGTATGAGAATACTCATATTTATAATTATGTTATTTACAATAAATTTTGCAAAGAGGTAAGAGAATAAAAAAAAAGAACAAAAAAGTAAAAGGAAAAGAAGAGAAAAGAAGAAGAAGAGGAGGAAGAAGCAGTAGCAAGGGAGAGAAATTTTGTGGGCTGGGCCGAGGGATTAGAAAGAAAAAAAAAAGAAAAAGAAAAAGAAAAAAAAGGGAACTAGGCCTGGCTGAGCCTTGAAAAAGAAAAAGAAAATAAAATAAAATTAGTGGACTTGGGTTTGGGCTGGACAGAAAAGAAAAGGAAAAATAAAATTAAAATAAAAATATGAAAAAGTGGGAATTTAGTAGGCTTGGGCTTGATGGATTTAATGATTGAGGGATTTGAATTAGACTTGGCTTGGATTAATTGGACATAATTGATAAATTAATAATAGTAATAAATTATATTTTAATTAAAAGAGAAATGCATATTAATATATATGATTGAGGCTGGAAATGTAATAAATACATACGTTGCGTTTAAAAATAATGCAGTATTATTATATGATTCACTTGATTCCCAAATTGGGTTATTGATTGGCATTAAAAATTGAACAAGATTATTGAAATAATTTTAATGATATGAATTGTGGTACAATTGTGCACTAATATTTATCATGTTACATGTCATGTGTTTTGATATTACAAGTCATGTGTTTTACATATCACGTGTTTTGATATTACAAGTCATGTATTTTAATATTGTAAATCATGTGTTATGATAATACATGTCATGCACAACCATAAAAATGCAAGCATGTTATTATGAATTGAAAAACAATTAAAAAAGGGTTATAAAATTTCATGTGCATAATTCATTATGAATATGGGGGTGGGAGAAACTATATGATGGATAAGAGCATCGCCGTAAAAGGATTGATTGTATTGTTAGGACCAGAATTATTTTACTGCAGCGGCCTGAGTGATTACTGGATCACCAATTGATATTTACCCAGAGTGGTATGTCTGTTACTGTAATACAGTACGAAAATTGATTGTAGTGCCTAGCGGCATTTCATGGTTCAACGCCATGAATATTGTGGCTGGGTCCCGGGTATGCACGAGCACTTATACGACAATAGACAATAGCGCTATCTTATCCATTAATACACTTTCTATAATTAAATTGGACGATGACTGAGACCAATAGAATATACGTTTAAATAAATAGAGTAGTTATTGTCATGTTTATTTATTTATGCATTTATTTATATTTGCTTTCATGTGAATTTATATGTTGCCTTCATGTTAATTTATATGCACACAAACAACACTGATATAAACATGCTCATGCACATTGATATTCCTGTACTATGATAGTACACAATTTCTCTTTTTAAATGTGTTACTTGCTGGGTTTAATTCCCTGGGTTTTGAACCCAGATTTGGAACGTGAAGAAGGGAATTCAGCCCCAGTTGAAAACACGTACTTCGTTGGACAGATCGAGTGACAATAGGCAAGCGAAGTATCCCTGGAGAACTTTTATATATATTTTTTATATTTCCTTTTATCTGAGCACTGCTTTTCTCTTTGACTCTTTTGTGTTCATATTTGAAGCAGTGTGTCATTTTATGTAATGAACTCTTTGTATAAATAAAATCATTTCAGTTTCAGACATGTTATTTATTCATCTGATTATGACAGTAGTTACGGTTATTCCAAGATTCTGTGACTGTTGCGTTGTTTAGTACAAGGAATATGTAACGTACTCCACTTTGGGAAGCAGCTGAAAAACGGGGGCGTTACAACAGCTTCCCTGGGCGATCTCCGAATCTCGAAAAAGGAACGATTTTTAGTTTGATCGACCGTCTAGATTGCACAGTCAACTATGAGAACTCTCTTCTCTCTCTGTATTTCCTTCTTTCATTCATCCCTTCCTCCAAGAATGGACTATCGGGTTTTCTGGATATGGATGAAAACTCATTTTCGCCAGGCGCATTTCGTTGGATGATGCAGTTGATTGGATTCGTCACTTTTCTTCTTTTCATTCTTTCTTTTAGTCTGACTAGAGAGCTCCCTAGTGAACTCAGTGGAAGCTCTCCCCTTGTCTTGACTGCATTTTTGCATCCCCGATAGATTTGTGCTCGAAGGAATAAAATGGAGACAAGAATCCTCCGCTTCCGCTTGAAGCCCCAAAGGCACTCTAGTCCTTGTTGACTCTAACTCCTTCGATCTAGGGTACTCTATGGACGAGTCAGAATGCAGAGTAATAAACTACAACTTTGTTTGATCGACAACGTTGCTAGTCGATAGAAGGATTTTCAAACTCGATAGCGTCACCATCGGAAAAGTTTCTGGAACTCTGATAACATTCTCCTTAGCGTCCCAACAGTCCTCTATAGGGTACTAAACACTTCAATCGCGAATTCTCAATTAGAATTTTCTTGGGAAGATATACCATATACCGGGCAGAAATGACTGAATGCGTCAGTACGCTACCCGAAAAGAGGTATGTGGGAAGGAAGTTGCCTTTCGACTGACATTCCGAAGGCCATCGAATTGAGAGAGAGATGAATTCTGAGATGTTAGTTCTTTTCTCGATTTCTCGAAGGATGTCCCAGACATAGTGTTTTTAACCTATCTCGCATAACTGAGATGACTGCCTGTGTAGTAGCGACCAAGAAGTACCTTTTCCCTTCAGTGGGGTGCATCTACTGGGAAAGCATCCAACTCAACATGTCCGATGCAAGATAAGACTGGTTCGCTACGAGAGTCTAGGTTTGTTACTTGCCATACGAATGGAGACTCACCTGATCGAGAGCTCATAAGAAAATAACAAAAAGAGTCGATGTAAGAATTCCGCAGCAATTGAGCTTCAGACTACGACTCAGCATCCAATAGGATTCGAACATACAAATTCTCCTTTTGTCAGGCGGATCGCTTTTTCCATTCAGCCATGGATGTGTCGTGAGTGAACTAGATTTTTTTTGGTATTCCTTCTCAAACTTCTATTTCCTCCATTAAGGAGGATTCGGGAAAAGATGGAATAAGAAGACGTGTTTCCAAAACGAACAATGCACGGGTGGAGAAGGGGGAGTTAGCAAAGTTGGGCAAGATTGGAATGAGCATAGAAACATGTATGGATGTACCAGATAGGCTAATGCTCCCAGGTTGATGTGATGTATTCCACCAGTTGACTGGAGACTTTATTATTGGTATATCGATTGGTCTAGCACGGACTGAAATAGAAGCCGGTTCGACAGGAAGCTTTTGAAAATGCAGTGCACCCAAGTAAATATGGAACAAGATGAATACATAAGTTAAACGAGCATCCCACACTCAAAAGGTACCCCACATAGGCTTTCCCCGAGACCCCCTCATCACTAAGGTAAACAAAGTTAAAAAAGCACCAATTTCTATACCGGTTCTGGAGGAGCGAAAAAAAGGGGATGTTTCGTTAATGGGAACAAGAAATTGTTTATAGTCGTTACAATATAAACTCATATACTCATCCGAGCCGCATGAACATGTACATACGAAATATGAGAATTTCCACCTTATTGAAGATCTGGTAGTGCAACCTGAAGACTTAAATGAATAGCCATCACTGTTAAGAACAATGGAGATCCAATGAGAATTTTCGCATAGTTTCTTATCTTTGACATAAAGAAAGAAGGTTGTAAGTAAGAAACGGACATGTGATAATTATGTCCTTGCCTTGCTAGTGGAACAAGAAAGACATGGATGTATAATCAATACGCAAGAAAAGGATTTCGTGCCACAGGATGAATCGAGCAACTGAAAACATTTTTCATTTTAATATCGACAACTGGTTGTTCCCACCATCAGAATTTTCCATTCTATTATCCCCCACTTTCTCTATCTTCGTGCAATCAACTTCGCTCGGAAGCCTTGTGTAGGTCACAATAAGTGGGAACTTGGAGTACGATCTTTCTGAGATCGAGTGTGCATAGCGGCCTTCCCAACCAGAGGAACAAATTCACTACCAACGAAGGCCATACGTGGCTTCACGAAACCTAGGAAGTGTGCTCTTACGTTGACTGAGATCCGATGATGCTTCGACTGTGTCCGAAGGCAAAACTTCTATGGAATTGACCAGATTCTACTGAAGTCGACTCAGAAGTCATTCTCCCTACGTCTCCTCACCTGTTTGCTTTTGTCAAGACTCTTATAACTTATAATGATGAAGAGAATAGTCAAACCTTCTCTTCCGACAGTACCCACCGCAGCCATCACCTTCTCTTGCATGTTCCTCGAACGAAAGAGATTGGCTCGTTGACTTCAAGTACACGCTGCATGAACCAAGCATGTCGATTGAATTTCGATAGTGTAGCAGGAAAGAGGGACGTGCATGGTTAGCCGTTCATCATAGAATGTCATGCCTCATTGCGGCGAGCCGACGGGGGATGACATCCCTAATGCTAAAAACTTTCCATTGCGTCAGGGGGTGTGTGAGTAGAACGGTAGTCGAAATACTAACTGCTCCTATGACTGAAAGACATACGGAGGAAGACGGCCTCGGAAGGATCACTTGGTAGTTGGCTGCCAATAGTCCAGCTCATGGACCGATGGAAAAAACGAAATCTAAGTTCGACCGTAGGGAGGGATTGCGAATAGGATTCCCTGCTGAGACGATACCCCCCCGGTCCGAACACCTCCAGTCTCATCACAATATCGCCTTCGTGGCTTGCTTAGTCCTTTTCTTTCCCCTCTGTCGTGCTTTCTTTCTATCTTAGGTCTGGATTTCT
The DNA here is from genome assembly GCA_036321105.1 of Dracaena cambodiana. Lineage (NCBI taxonomy): Eukaryota > Viridiplantae > Streptophyta > Magnoliopsida > Asparagales > Asparagaceae > Dracaena > Dracaena cambodiana. The sequence continues at coordinate 12,742,705 of JAYEPQ010000005.1, read as the reverse complement.
TTTTGCTTGCTCTAGTTCAATGATACCAGTTGTTGCGTGCTTCGATGGGGTGCTTGCCTCTCTCTATCGTGTGGTTCGGTGGTTCTTCTTTAGCTTTCATTTTTGTATTTCTTTTTTGATTTAGCTACTGCACTTCTTTTTGTTCTGTTCAGTGATAGCTGTTGTTTTGATGGTGATATTTATGTTGTAGTCGCTTCAGTTGCAGCAACGTCACGCATGCTACGGTTTACGCTTGTCGCTATAACCTTCGCTTCTCACGGTTTATGCTCATCACTATAACCTTTGCTTCTCAGCTTCCGTTTACACTTCTCTCGAACTGCTGCGTCAGGTGCTACAGCTTCTCAACTTTCGCACTGTTTGGGATGGGGCTATTGTTTTAGGTAAGCGACAAATGGAGGGATTGAAGGAGGACGGAAGGTCTCATTTAGGAGCCACTTGCACTGAACTGCCTTGCGAACTTTGGGCTTACCAACGTCTACTTGCCTACCGACCAAGATAGGACTAAACCTAGACATAGGCCCTAAAGCACTCTCTCTCCCCAACCCTATCTAAAAAACTTTCAAACGGTCCGAAGGACACGTCAGATGGTTCCAAAGTCTCCAATGTACAAGCGGTAGTTCGGTATCAGCTGTCTCATCTAGTCTATCTCATCTTGCACAAATGATTTAGGAGATTTTGATCTAACGCCTGTACCCGGAAGAGAAAAAGTTATTTGACCTCTCTATAAACGACCGAGTGCTTTCTCCCTTTACTCGGAAACCATCACTGATAGGAAAGCCGAAGGCCAGTTCGAAATCGGCACCTTCATTTCAAATAACAGGCTTCTCATGGTATCAGGAAGGACCACTAGATGTTTACTCCGGCTTTAGTAAAGGGAAGCCCTTGTCCATATGATTGCCCATCGAATCCGTCTCAGATCTTCTGACACTTGATTTAGAGGTATGAATCATTATTCTCTTTACTCAAGCTCAACCTTCTGCTGGCCATTGCCAGGAATGATAGACTCACATGTCCCTTCTTCTTCAATGAACAACATTAATGGTTATGCGACTATTTATATTCTCATATAACCCTTGGATGTGATGCAACAATCCATTCACGCATATGGTATTTTGTAGAATAATTATAATAATATTTATTGATGAGACAATTTTTTTTTTTTTTTCAAAAAATAAATTTATGTTCATATATTTATGAAAAAAGAATTATTCTAGCACACCATTTAACTTTTGAGTCGAAGTCCAAGCCCACGCCGTCAAGGTCCAAAATAAAACTAAATTCACGTAAAAGTATGTCTCCGTTAGGACCTTAATCACAGCCTCTTATCCCATGGTCCTCAGCCAAATTAGGTTTCTATATTAGTTTTTTTTATGTATAAGAAAACAATCAATTGTAAGTCCTGTAGCGTTCTCCTCCTCCCCACACCCCCCCCCCCCCCCCCCCCCCTCCCCCCCAACACACTCACTTTTTCCTCTTTGTCCATCACTTCCTCCATTATCCCGTAGCACAAACCTGTAATGTTACTCGTCACTCGATTCTCTTCCTCCATCTTAACCTGATCTCGACACTCTCAAAAACACTCGAAGTCTTTCACTTTCACAAGTCAATCTCAATCTCTCTTTGTCACTTCCTCTCGGTGGAGTTACATACTGATTGCCACCGCAATTGGATCCACCATGACTACCAACACTGCCTTGGCCGAGCTCGCACCATGTTCCTCCGCCCTGCACGAGCACGCCGCCTCCCTACCAACAGTCGATCATACCCCAAAGACAGCTGTATGGGAGCCACCGACCACCATCACCATCTCCTCATCCTCCTTTTTTTTATTTTTTTATTTTTTATTTTTTATGTTCATTTGAATTTAGACTCAATAGCATACACTTGACCCACCCATAAACCTAATAACTCAAGAACCGTATAACTTTTTTTTATTTTAACACCCCCCATTCTCCTATACAATATTTTGTATTTATCTATATAATATTTTAGTATTGGTTTATTTTTTTAAGTATATTATCTAAAAAAATAATTTGATAGTAATATTATTTTATTATTATTGCTGACTAATCGTTTCTATATCTATCTTACTATATAACCTTATCTCAAAATATTGACTAGTTAAACAATAACAAATCTAATCGAGTTTGCATTGGATCAGAGAGATTTAACTTTAAACAACCATATTTAACATAATAAATAAATTAATAAATATAGAAATAAATAAAACAAATGCAAACTCTCCCCCTCCTCATGTTTCAACAGCCAAAGAAAGAAAAATTGTTCAGCCGCAAGGCTGAACAGAGAAAAAAAAGAAGAAAAGAAACAGTGAAGAAAAAAGAAGAAGAAGAAAGAAAGGGAAAAAAAAAAAAAGGAAAGAAAGATAGGAAAGAGAAGAAGAGAAAGGAAAAATCCGATCCGAATTGTTAACAGTCGATTTATGGAATAGAGTCTTTTGAGACAAGTACTAATCCTATCATTTCCTTTTTAGTTCTTTTCTTTTCTTTATTTTGTAATTAATTTGGAACAAAATAATTAAAGTTTTTTTTTTTTTTAATGATAATCAAACAATGATTTTATATTTAATCAGTAGCAATTCATGATTATTGAAGCCTTAGTATTAATTCTCTTTTTAATGTAAATTACTACCAACATTAAGTAATAGTAATATTTATATTGACCAAGATAAAAAAGTGAAACAAAAGCTTAGTAAATGATTGTTAGTTCCAATAAAAAAAAAATATAATATATGTAGATTTAGTAGTGTAAGAGTGTCATGCAGCTGTCCTATATACCTGAAAACTTAATTTTTTAAAACTATTTTTAAAACTCATTTATGCATTTATTTTTCTGTCATAATAAATAATATTATAGTTACAATAAATATAACTTTAAAAGTTTCTAAAACATAATCTGTTTGAGATTATTGGCAAAATTTTGGAAACTCAAGTAATCTAGATCATTTTTTGTTGAGTTACTATCACTAATTATTACTCTTTAGTTTGTGACATTTGCTTACAATAATTGAAATCAACATATATCTGTTTATTTATTTATTTATTTATTTATTCCGTTTACGTGCTATCTTGAATAAATAATATACTATGGATACAAACAAAATAATGGGGTTATTAGAGAATTGAAAGGAGGAACTTTAACACATATTTTGGGAGGTTCATTCTTAAGTTGCGTAGCCAAATTTTAGGGACCTAGCCATATTGGTTCTGAGTGATTACTGGATCACCATGTATTTATAGGTCTTTTTGCACAGAGCTTATACTGATGTGCATTCATAATTGAGTATCTAGCGGTATATCCTGCGGCAGTATTAGAAATATGGGGTCGTGATCCCGGGCATATATGAGACTCTCTTAAAATATGTCATCTTATCATGAGAGTTCTGAACAAATTCACAATAGACATAATATGACATATCATATTTTATATCCATACTTATTTCTATTTTTCTATATTTACTACAAGATCTTCCATAATATACATATACTACACGTAAAATAAAATTCACGATTCATTTTATAGGACTTACTTTTCCATGATGTTTTCATTTGTTTCATATTTTACTAATATTTTGTGCATTATGTATATACAAATCACAAATAGTGTGCCTGTGTATTATTATCTCTCTTTGCACTTGTTAGGTCATTCTAACGATCCTGATTTGACATATATAAGGTTACTGGGGAGGAAGACTCACCACTGCTAGAACTATATTTAAGAGAGTTAGCATATTCTCAATATATGCGTTCACTGCAAGAGGGACATGAGAGACTCTTCTATTTTTTAAAAGAAAAATTTAATATTCATTTTTATTCAAGCTTAAATTTTTCCTTATAATAAGGATCCTTTTAGCCCTCCTATAGATTTGTCTTGATCATTATTCTTAATTTTATTATTTTAATTCCATATTGTTATAAGATTTTATATATGTATGTATTTGTGGTTATTATAGATATTTGTGTTAATGTATTTTAAACTTGGTATATTCATATACGATACAATGCTGAACACTATCCGTATCTTGGGATGTGGGGCGCTACAGTTCGTATTAGAGCACATGTTCAGGTTTGATCTCTGGTTAGGAGTCTCTGTTTAGGATTACTACCATATATACACATATTCATATGTCTACTTATTTTGTTTCTATCATATCTAGTTATTCCATAAAAAATTATTCCATCCATTACTAGTTTGTCTCTTTAGTAGTCCTGAAATTATTTGTGTTTTTGTTCTCTTAAATTGCCCTATTATTTTCGCTTTAACATTTAATATCAGAGTGCGCAGGCTGTGGACCGTTCTCCATGATTTTTCTTTTCTGATTAATGCCCATAAAGTTATTTCGTTTTTGAATTTAATTTCAAGGACGAAATTTCTTTTAATGTGGGTAGATTATAACACCCAATTCCCCAATACAATATTTTGTATTTATCTACATAATATTTTAGTATTGGTTTATTTTTTAAGTTTTTCTTCTAAAAAAATATAATTTGTTAGTAAAATTAGTTTATTCTTATTTCTAACCAATCTATTTTATATCTATCTTACTATCTGATCTTATTTTGAAATACTGATTAATTAAATAATAACAAATTTAGTTGAATTTGAATTAGATTAGAGAGATTTAATTTTAAGTAACAATATCAAATATTAATAAAAACCGTTATCTCAGAGGACATCATGGTCTAGTTTGTTGAGGAAGGAGATGTGGCCAAGAGAGTTCATCTTATTCTCTGATGAAAATAAATAGTTATAGAAATAAATAAAAATAAACACAAACTCTCCTCTCCTCACATTTCAATAGTCGAAGAAAAAAATAAAACTGTTCAGCCTAATAGAGAAGAAAAGAGGGAAAAAAAAAGTGAAGAAAGAAGAAGGAGAAGGAGAAAAAGAAGAAGAAGAAGAAAGAAAGAAAGAAAGAAAGAAAGAAAAAAGAAGAAAATGAAAGATGAGAAAGAGAGGAAGAGAAAGGAGAAATTCGATTCAAATTGTTGACAGTCAATTTTTGGAGTGGAATCTTTTGAGACAAATATTAATCCCATAATTTTCTTTTTTTTTTTGTTTTTTTTCTTTTGATTTATTTTGTAATTAATTTGGAACAAAAGAATTAAATTATATTCTTTTTTTTTTAATGATACTCAAACAATAGTTTTATACTTAATCAGCTAGTAATTCTGTTGGAACCTTACTATTAATTCTATTATTAAAGTAAATTACTACCAATATTAGTAGTAAAATATTTATACTACTAGTGTTTTAAAAAATAAAAATAAAAAAACCATTTCCTCCCCCTGTTCATCAACTAAACAGAGAGGACAAAAATAAAAAAGAATAGAAAAATAAGTTCTGCTTGAACAGAGGAAAAAGAAATTAATTTTTTTTTAAAAAACCTTAAGTTTGTTCAATTTAATAGATAAAAGGAAGAAAAAAAAAAATAAAACCACAAAAAAGTTAAAATATCAAACTCAAAGCTTTCCCTTTCTCAGTGTTTAGCAGTGGGAAAGGAACAAAAAAAAAAAAAAAAAAAAAAAAATCAATCCACCCACTTCTTATTGATTAGCCGACAGACAAAAGAGAAGAAAAAAATAATATTGCATTTTTATTTTACATTTTATTAAATACATTTATGTATTTATTTTTTTGTCTTAACAAATATTATAGTTACAATAATATAACTTAAGAAGTTTCTAAAACATAATCAGTCTATGATCATTGGCAGAATTTTAAAAACTAAAGTTATCTAGACCATTTCTTATTGAGTTGCTATTACTGAATATCACTCTTTAGGTTCTGACATTTTGCTTACAATAATTGAAACTAATATATATCTGTTTATTTATTTATTTACATATGCTGGCTTGAATAAATAGTATCCTTTGGACACAAACAGAAAAATAGGGTTATGGTGGGACTAAAAGGAGGAATCTGAACATATACTTTGGGAGGTTCATGTTTAGGTTGTGCGGCCAAAACTTAAGGACCTAATCATGGAGATTCTGGGTGATTACTGGATCACCTTGTGATTATAGGGCTATGTGCCAGAGCTTGTGCTCATGTGCATTCATGATTGACGTTCTGGGGTAGTATCAGGAATGTAGAGTTGTGGTCCCGGATATGTACGCGACTCTCTTAAAATATGCGCTCTTTCCTCCAGACAATTTCAAATAAATTCATAATAAATATAATACGACATATTACCTTTTATATGCATGCTTATTTTTATTTTTCTATATTTGCTATAGGATTTTTCATAACATGCATATACTATTTGTTGATCATTATCATCTCCAAGACACATATAATAAAATTCACGATTCATTTTACAGGACTCATTTTCCATGATACTTTCAGCTAATTCATATTTAACTAATATTTTGTATATTATGTATATATAAATCACATATAGTGTGCATATATGTTATTATCTCTCTTTTTGTTACACTTGCTAGGTCGTTCTAACAATACTGGTTTGACACGCTCAGATACTACTTTATAAGTTACTGAGGAGAAAAACTCACCACCACTGGAGCCATATTTAAAGGAGTTAGTAGATTCTCAATAGGTGCGTTCGCCACAAGAGGGACATGAGAGAGTCTTCGATTTTTTTAAGAGAAACTTTAATATTCATTCTTATTCAAACTTAATTTTATTTTATGATGTAATAAGGATCCTTTTGACCCTCCTATAGACTTGTCTTGATCATTATTATTAGGAATAAATTTATTATTTTAATTCTATGCTGTTATCTGATTATATATGTGTATGTATTTGTTGGAGTTGTACATATATGTATTTATGTATTTTAAGCTGGCATATTCAATTACGGTACGTCGTCAAATGCTGCTCATATATTGGGATGTGGGGCATTACAATTATAGACCTAGTAAGATAGAATACAAATCCGTTAAGGATAAAATGGACCTATAAGTCCTTTTTAGTATAAAAGTCAATTTAGAAAACCAAAAAATATCTAAATATTTCGTAAAATTTGTTTAAAAATCACATCAGACATACATTAACAATTTGTGATGATTTTAATACATAAATTTTATAGTGCACTCATAATTCAAGAGAAAAATATAATGGCAGAAGGAGAGTTCTCTCAAACTCACTAAACTATACTACCTTAAAAAATTATACTTAGTTTAATTCAAAAGTTTGAAGTAATGATATTTGCTATCATGTATTGTTGATTAATGACTTTTATAGTTAACTTTATATTTTTTGTATTTATGGTTGGCTAATGAGTTGTATATTTAACATTATATTTGTATGTATAAGGTAAATGATAGTTACAGACTAACTTGATATAGTTGTATATAGCCTAACTAGACATAACTTAGTATTTGTATAGTTAAGGTAAATGAAAATTATAGCCTAACTAGATACAGATCCAAAATACTGAGTTAGCATAAAAAACATACAAAATCAAAAGAGAAATTAGATTTTTTATCACTTACTCTCTGGGTGTCTGAGACAAGTGTTTGGTAGGCACAACCTCAAGGAATGATAGATACTTAAGTGCGAAAACCTTCAATCTCATTACACTTACCTCACCGACTAGATGTAATGATATTTAAGTTGGTTAATTTGAGATTCGAATATATTTGAAATTGTTTTAATTATGATTTGATCGAATAAAAATTAATAGATATTAAACTCACTATAATGACATGGAATTGATTATGTCATTCTAGAAAATTGATTATTGTCAATAGATGAATAAGATATTGCACTGTACCATCGATGCCGTCACTGAAATGATATTGGCTAATAATTAACTCGTAACTCAAATGGGGTTTAAATAAACTGAACGATAGAAAATACCATATTTCGACAGTTATGACTATTAAGTTGAACGACTGAAACTTTATTACCAGAGATATTAGATGATTACTAGATTACAAATTGATTACTAATTACTATTAATATCTATAGTATGTCTAGTTTAACACTGGAGACTAGGCCATATTCTCGAATATATACGGAATGCATTTAAAATATTACTCATTCTATTGGTCAGTTTTTATCACATGACATTAGAACTTAAGATTAATTTATATTATATCTCCACTAAAAATATTACATGAAAACTAGTTTAATACTGAGACTTGATAAAATAATCGGCACCCACTTTAGAATCAATGGTGCAAAAAAGTACATATATATGTAGGGATTACTGTAGGTGAGCCGCCAGCTCAGGAAAAGTTACTTGAGCTAGCGGCAAAACTATAATGATCTATTAATTTTTCTTAAATTTATTTTACAATTACTATATCTACCTCCTTAACTTCTTTTAGATTAAATTTTTTAAATTTTGGAATTAATTTACCCATGCATCAAGTGCATACAAAATGTTTTATTCATTGAAAATAGTTAATTTTATGTTAACCTGATGGATGGCCAAATTAAGATTAAAAACCAAGAAATTGGGTATGAGTGAACCCTAGGGGGTCAAGATCATAATCCAAAAGAAAATTTTAAAAAAATGATTATTGGAGATAGTGGATTTGAACTATAGCTCAGGTAACTTGCGTGAGCTGTCAGCTCATTTCTACTTTTCTCTCTCTCTCTCTCTCTCTCTCTCTCTCTCACACACACACACACACACACACACACACACACACACACACACACACACACACATATATATATATATATATATATATATATATATATATATATATATATATATATATATATATATATATATATATAATATGAGAATAAAGGAAATGGGCAGCCACCTCATATAAGTTACCTAAGTTGTGGCTTATTTTCACTATCTCTAATAACTTATAAAAAAAGTCTTTTGGATTATAATCTCTTACCCCTAGGATTCACTTATACTCAATATCCTAGATTTTAGTTTTGATTTGGTCATCCTTCAAATATATAGACAAATACTGGTTTTCAGTGAATACAAAATTTTTGTATCCACTTGATGAAGAGAAATAAACTTCAAAATTCATAGAATATGATCGTAAAGATGATAAGGATAAAGAGATTTAAGGCCTTATCTTTACCATTTCATTTCAATTTTTGGACATAATCAAGGACAATCCGCACAGTTCAAGTTGATTTTTTTTTTATTTAAAGTATTTCTAAAGAATGAAAAACAAAGAAGTTAAATATTTTCTAACCATACATCCAACAGGCACAAAAGAGATGGTCAAACATGTGAGTTGGCTAGTTTAACAACGTACAATGCTTACGATCTAACAGAAATTGGTGCATAATTACTAAATATTTGAATTATAACTAAGAGGTAAATAAAAAATTTATATGTTCTAAAATGTTGATCAATGATAGTTGCACTATTGGCCATCCATTTTGTGCTTACTTGAGCAAAAAATAAAAAATAAAAAACTTTTAAATTTTGTTTTGGGATATTTTAATTAATATAGATAAAATTTAATAGAATGGATCATGATAATGAATGTCCTTTCATTAAAACCAATGTGAATATGAGCCCAAACACACACACACACACATATATAATGGTCACGATTTGATGGTCCTGGATATGCATGCTCACAACTCAACTTGGATCCAACGGAGTTGACCCAATTCCCGGAGTAATTTGAGGAGCTTTTCAGAAGACCAAGACAAAAATGCATCCCAAAAGAACAAAGATGCACCAAGACTGGAAGTAAATGTTTTGGTGGCATGGAATGAAGAGAGAGATAGCTCAATTCGTGGCCAAATGCTTGGTGTGCCAACAAATGAAGGTAGAACTTCAAAGGCCACCTAGTCTTCTTCAAACCTTTACCAATAACTCAAACAGAAGTTGGAAGAGGTTAATGTGGACTTTGTGACGAACTTGTCATGTAGTCCTAAGAGTAATAATGCTATATAGGTCATTGTAGGTTGTCTTACAAAGAAGCTTATTACATTCCATTTTGTATTGGACAATCTATCGAAACCATAGTAGAAAAGTACATGCATGAGATCATGAAACTGCAGGGCATTCAAGAAGTATTGTTATGGATCATGACACAAGATTTACATACATGAGATTATGGTGTTTCAATGAGTATTGTGTTGAACAATCTAACGAAGCCTGAGTAGAGAAGTACATGCATGAGATCATGAGACTGCATGGCGTTTCAATGAGTATTGTGTTGGATGATGACATGAGATTTAGGTCCCACTTTTGCAAAAGTCTACAATAAAGTGTGGGATCTAAGTTTAAATTTAGTAGCTCCTACCATCCGTAGAGAGATGGACAGTCAGAGAGAATAATTCAGACTTTTAAAAATATGCCAAGGACATGTATGCTTGATTTTGGAGGCTCATGGGATGACTACTACATCATCTAGTTTCATACAATAACAATTACCAAACTACTATCAAGATTGCACCATTCGAAGCCTTGAATAGAAGGAAATGTCTATCTCCTGTCTATTGGTATGACAATAGCGAAAGGATGTTATGGAGTCCTAGAGATGATTATGAAAATAGTAAACACGGTCAACTTAATTTGCAAATAGTCGGAAGTAGCTCAAGATAGTCAAAAGGAGTATGCAGATAGCCATCGAAGATTCCTAGAGTTTCATATTAGGGAAGTAATGTTTTTGTAGATCTCACCATTCATAAGCGTCATCCAATTCAGTACTCAAGGAAAATTAAATCCAATATTCACTAGTCCTTTTAATGTGATAGACAGAGTTAGGAAAGTTCCATACTGATTGCGCTTCTACCATTGTTGGAAGGTGTGCAAAATTTGTTTTACATTTTTCTAACTAAAGCACTATGTTCGGGATGAAAGCCATATATTGGACCATTTGATATTGGAGCTCAGTATTGATCTTTCTTACCAAGAGCAGTTGATAACTATACTCGACCGTAGGGAGAAGGTGTTGAAGAACAAAAGTAAATCTCTCGTACTTGTCTCTTAGAATAGTCGATCTCCCATAGAAGCTACATAGGAATGAGAAGACGATATCACAAGCAGTACAAAAACCTTTTTGATTGAGATTATAGGTATAGTTTGTTCTTTAATTAAATTTCAAGAACGGAATTTTTCCATAAGGGGATAGAATGCAAATGCCTTATATCATTATACGTATCTATTTATTTTTCAAATATTATTTCGCTAAAAATGAGTGTGTGGAAAATAATTTACTCAGCCCATGATTTATTTTTCTAAACTATTAATTGATTCAAACTAGCACAAAACTATTTCCTTGGCCTAGATTAAAACTATTTCCTGTAAATAGGGTAGAATTTTAATTAATTTAAATATTTTCTAATATATTTCAACTTCCTATCAATTCCACTTCCTCCTCTTATGCCTTAACTTCCTATCTCTTTCAATTCACCATTGGCCACCATGATCACATGCTCATGTTCTAAATTCAACTCCCATCAATTCCTCTTCTTCCACCCATGTCTTAACTTTCTCTGTCTTTAAATTCATCATTTGACTACTATGATCACATATTTAATCCTCATGTTCAGCACCTCATTTCATCACTTAAACTCAATCCTCTAGATCTCTCTCCTAGATAATATTTAAGCCCTTTTTCTAACCATGACAAATCCCTTTGAAACCCATCACTAAACTCTCTCTCTCTCTCTCTCTCTCTCTCTCTCTCTCTCTCTCTCTCGCCCCCCCTCCTTCCTCGCTCGCCACCATCTACAACATACACCTCCACCAATAGCCGCTATCGCTAGCAGCAACACCACTAGCAATAGCCTCACTTGCCAGACCGCCCACGTCATGTCGGAGCACCATCCCTCTTCTTTCTCTGTGACTTTTGGGTTTTATGTTCCGTTGTTTTAGGTTAGGTTAGTGATGATTTCTCCTTATCTTCTTATTTGACTTAAGTTTATTAAACTTAGGTTATTTTTCACAATCATATCCAACAAGAACCTAATTGAGAACATACATTTCTTATAGACCTAATAATGTGACTACCCTATCCATTTACTTATTTCAAGCCCGCTAACCTTTCAAGACTAAAAAGTATACTTTTAAGAATCTAAAAGAGCTCCCTAAAAATTACTAAAATTCAAATTATCCTTCTGTTGATAACCTTATAATAACTTTGTATAGATTATAGCTATTGATGGGATATATAACAATAGTAAGAACTGAATCAATATTAGCTCCTTCAAACTCACTAATCATGCTAGTTCTATAATTTTTTTTTAATTTATTTTGCATAAATTAACTTGTGTCTTGAACAAACTCATGCTTTATCAATCTATATTTATAATTCACTATATCATAATCATATTATTCTTGGTATGGACACACACACACACACATATATATATCATGTAGATAAATTCATGAATAATTGATATGTATTACCAACAGGGATTAACCCTTGGTAATGAGATGCAAAGCAAGTCATTAAGTAAGTATATAGTAAATTGATGCGAGGATTTGGACTTGGTTCATGCAAAAAGGCTTCAAAAAGCAATCTTAGACCATGATGTATATGACACATCATGGCTGGCAGAAAGCCTAGAGGACGTCCATATACTAATTGAACCGTAGGATACAAAGCTCTAATGGGAACACATTCCCACGACAGTAAGGAGATAACACACTTCTTTAACTAAAGAGAAAGGTAAGCTGTAACTATTGTGGTAGAGGATAGATCACAAGCTACCGAACTATGGTAACTCAGGAGTACTATCTCAGCGGAGAGATTACCTTCGAACTGCCTCACAATATGATCACTGACCTTAAATTTGGATATCCTCGAAGTGATATCATCCACACTGACAGGTCGTTGAAAACCGATAACTCCTTTCCCATCTAAGGTAGTAAAAAAATAATCAGCCCACTTCTCGTGCCATATCCACTTCGCATCAGTCAAGTCTGAATAGATGTAAAAATGATAAGTTAAATTCCATAAAGTATGGTACAAAGCACTATCTCGGGAGGCTAGAATCTCAAGCTCTTCAGTTCTAGGGAAATACTCCTCATATGGGTTGTCTCCGATTGAAGTCCCAAAATCAGCCACGTCTCATGTAGAGGAAATTCCAATTCTTCAACGGGGCTGAAGAAAGTACCAGTAGCGGCATTGTTTAATTCCGAAATTGCAAACAGTTGAGCTGGATTGGTAGTAATGCTATATTGAGTGGCCCTTGTGCCTTTAAATAGCCCAATGTCCACCAACTTCCCCTCAAATTTGTCCAATATGAATCCTTTTAGTAGAGCCCACCAGTCCTTGCTTCCTACATGAGTCCAACCTAGAGCCCTAAAGCTCTCAGTCGGACATTTCCCCTTACTTCGTATGAACTCGTTCCTGAAGGTTCTAGCCATGCTGATGTTCTTGCCTATAGAAACATTCTAAAACATTATTTCTGGAAGACCGGTCACATGAGTGGAATGTCCGTCTTGTTCAAATCCAGATTTAACAAACTTTGCCACTATAAGGGAATCTTAAGTGGGAGTGAGATGCTATTTCATTTGTCATTCCTCAGTATATGGCCGAAGATAACTCATAAGGTAGTATCTTTCTATGTCTATAAGCATGAAGTAAGTCCCCTCTAATCGATAAATCCAAGGGCAATAAGGTGAAAGTAAGGAATTTTTAGTGTTTATAACGTTCCTAAATATGAAATGTGGTTTGGAGAGCTCAGTTCTATCCCTATCCGAGAACGAGGTGCTAGTGACCAACTCCCTCACAGTCTGAGCCTTGCCGTTACAAATTAAACTGGTCCTCGGTTTATCATCATAACAATACAAAGAAGGGAGATGTGGACAATGAAAGACTGCGTAACCCCTAATACCTATAGAAGAACCAGCCATGTGGTGAGTGGTGATGGAACAACTGGTGTAGAAGACTGTAGAGAAATAACAAAAGAGATGGGACATTGTAAAGAAAATCACCATCACTACTGAATAAAGAAAGGAAATAATTGCTACGAGAAGCCAAATTAACTCTGCCAAATGAATGGTAAAGTTAACTTCGCCAGACAGAGTTAAAATTAACTTCGGTTCAAACTAACTTCACTGGACAGAGTTCAAATTAACACTGTCTTTAGATCAAGAATTCCACATTAAAAGGTAACACTGTGATTCTGATGACTACATTGCTAGAAAGATTCGTCATCACCATAAGAAAAGAAGACCATAAATTATGTATGTATCATCGTTGTCATCATTAAAAGACATTAAAAAGGCAATTTTGAGATAAACCCAAAAGAAAAATGGGTGCAAAGACCTAATCCTCCTTTACCCTTAAGAAACACAAAAGAGCAAAGGATACGAACATCCAGTCCCCTTGATGTTAACTGACATTATAACAAGCAAGAAAATAAATTGGCATATTCATTGATGCTGCCGAGAGGAAAGCTTATAGTCCATAGGCATGTGAGTTGTTACTGAAGAAGGGCCGCTCGTCCCCACCGCCTGTGCGTTCGTTTGTTGCATCGCCTGTTTGGGTGCCATAGATATGAAAATCCATGAGAAAGAGGAAAGAAGATTTCTAAAGAGGGGAGATTTTTGAAAAGGGAAAAAGAGCCCGAATATTTAAAACAAAGGCTCGGATTAAAATATAGGTGAACTAATGTCTCACCTTTACCTGAAACAGTTTCTGTCCTTATCCAAAGCATTTAAAGAGGACATCATTAGCTGTGCAGTGATCGAAGCATTGTGATAAAATGTTTAGATCTGTAAAACCAACTTCACATATTAGCCTCACCATAAGCACTCCAAATAGCTAGGTTAAAGCAAGGTCATACTAATTCCACCGGAAGCATTCGGTCAAACATATATGACATGTAAAATATTTAAAGATTCAAAATATTTCAAGATTTAAATATAATTTATCTTGAAAACTTTGAAGGGGGTCTTGTAGGCTATCATAATTGTATCCACTAGATAGTGAAGTGCTTTCCGATTTATGTAGGTATGAGAATATGAAGTGGACGTCAGTACTTGGTGACCTCCCAATGGCTTGTTAGCCATCACTCTTCATATTGTTTTTGGATTAACTTTCCAGACATAGAAGGAGCTTCTTTTGGAGAATTATTTGAAGATGTTAGGGAGTTGCATTCTAGTCTTTTAGAAGGAGTATTCTTGGTTACTTTGTATCCATCCCTCTCATCTTTTGTACAGGAGTGGGAATTCATGTGAGCTAGAACCAAATGTCCCTAGTCGCTTCGCTCGACAATTCGGTTACATCCAGCAATATATAGGGAGTCCGAGTACTACTTTAGCTTTTAGTGGGAGGGGCTCGGGCTTGGCGACATTTCGTTATGGGATATATCAGTACTTCTTTTTGCTTGCCCATGAAGTATCTGAAGCTACAAATGGCAATGGTTTTTTGTCACTGGTATGCGAGGACAAACACTATAATCTCTAAATATAATCCAAAGTCATCATGCTTGGGTTTGATTGTTGAGAGATTCGAAAGGTTGATTAAAGAGGCAGCTTTAACAGGTCGAAGAGCATACCGACGAGCTCCATCATCAGTTGCTCTTAGTGATCAAGGAGACGATAAGGCATAAGTGATATCAGTAGGAGGTTATGTGACTATATAGAAGAGAATGATAAGCTCTTCATTTGTCCCATCATCTAATGCCACGATGCCTTCAACGAACATCCCTCCAGCCTCACTAGTGACTAAGAAACAAAAGCGCTTGATTAAGCTTTCTAATATATCAACTTTTTCCAATGATATGGTTATTAGCCATTGAACATCTTTTTAGTCCTCATTGGCTATTGCCGCTACTTTGTCTTTGACAAAACCAGTTATGAGTGGTTCCCTCGCAACTTCGCCTTCTTTTGCTTCCATGGCACCTGCGGTATCTTCTGCGACCGAAGCTATAACCCTGACATTTGATAAGATGATGGATTATTAACTGGAAAAAGTGACTCGGGATAGGGTATCCTTTTTTGCCACCATTTCTTCAATATTAAGCATTATTCATGTCGGCCCTCTTCCTGATCTAGGAACATCATCTTCACAATTTGAATAGGCGTCTGGTGATAACTTGACCGCTCCTGTTAGTGTGGACTCGTCATTGGTTACTATTGGACAACAAGAAGTATCACCTACGGGTGATGAGGTGAATGTAGCAAGTGAAGGATAGTTGGTCAATGATGCAGTTAAGAGCCAACTAGCAGATGCTCCAATCAATCAATTGAGGAATTGAGTGTAATGAAGCTAGTGTAATGGATGATAAGCCATTAGATGACAACATGCTTTAGGACCCTCAAGAAGAAGATATCTCTGATACCTCTGCTTCTCGATAGCCTTCTAGCTTTGAGCCACTGAACCTTGTGGGGGTAAGACGGTACAAGTTTATCTACTGATTCATCCATTCACATTTCTGGTATCAGTGCAGCTATTCCTAATCCTATTTCTTTGGATTTTCCACATGCTGACCCGATGTCTTTAACAGAGATTTCGATAGTACATAGAGAATTAACTTTATCAGCTGGGATGATGCAGGCATCTTCTAGTCAAGTCAGCGTTGATAGGACTTCTACTTTGGTTGAGGATGCTAGAGCACCAATGACTGTTGATGATGATGCTGAGAGTTTCATAACTTCGCTTGATTCAACATGTAAAGGGGGTACTGCTCCAGTTGATGAAGACTCTGCAGATCTCTATACAGTCATCCGCACATCAGGTACTAACTTGTATCATTGATTTTTTTTGTTTTTTTTGAAAAGCATTGCATTTTGTTTCATCATTGTTTTTATTTGTTACTTACTGCCATGATATGCAAGTATTATTTAAACCATGATATTTATCACACCAACTTGGCATATTATTAGAACTTGCTTCTTTACATGTGTTGTTGTTTTCACGTTTAGGTAAGATGGCGATCATTTGACAGGACCTTGATCCTGATGATTTACTTGGTACGTCATCTACTTTGGGATTGTGGCTTCATACTTTCTCTCTCAAGAGGGTCAATGTCATGTCATCTGAGCTTCTGTTCAACTGCATGTCTTGCTAACATTTTCTTTTTATCCTTCCATGTTTTTAGTAATTTCACTGACTCCTTAGAGAAGTATGATCATGGTTGCACTCCCTACCTAGGATCTGGGGTTGGATTCTTTTCCATCTACCGTTGTGGTGACTTCCCGTGTGTCTGAAGCACCTTCTACTTCTACACCATATTCTTTACTTAGTTAAGGTCCTAGGAAGTGCCAATACCTCGACTGAGTACCATCAAAGTGCCTCCTTTGATAGCCAACATATGGGATCTTCCTGCCTTCATAGCCTTTCGAACTCTTGGCTCCTTCTGTGTCTTCATCTTTATGGGCAGGGTTAGCGAGAATTACTTGAAGATGATTACTTCCATATTTTATGACACAATATAGGATTGTGTGGATGAGGACTTGAGGGATAGCCTAATTCACTTGGAACCCAATGGACATATATTTGCCCATTCTTATGCATCCATTGGTTACATCATGGGACACAAGGCAGCTTCTCCTTTCGAAAGGTATGTTAAGGCTTTCATGCATTCAACAAGTGTTTGGAGGAGTCTTCATACAGAGCCTATCACTCCTTTGGTGGACATATTCAAATAATGCCTGATGTGAGAACTTCAACAGCAAGGGGACGAGTTAGTAAGACAATGAGATTCGATTACTTAGTCATTAGAAGACGTTCAACAAACTCAAAAGCTTGCTGATAGAGAAGTCCAAGTGAAGGATTTGAAGAACATCAATATCAATCGTAGGATCACAGACTCGCGCCAAATTTCTAAGGAGATCTTGAAGGAGATAGAAGAGCAAGAGGCTAGACTGAATGCTATGAAGGCAAGTAGAGAGGAAGCATTGGTTCGTCTTGATGAATCTAATGAAACCAGTCAGAAGATTTTGGAAGAAAGGAGGGCTATCCAGTCCGCATAGATAGTCTTCCTTCTGTATCCCCCTGAAGAGATAGAGATCTTGGCAGAGATCAAGGCTACTATTGAAGGCAAAGTGAACAAGCAGCTCTTTGAAGAGCACTTGAAGACTTTTAAATAGAGGCCTTAATAAAACTTCAATTGGCTCCCTATTTTACTGTTATATTTATTTTTTATTGTGGTTTCGAAGACACCATGTTTCATTGTTGTTGTCGTGTCATGGGTTTAGGTTAACTTGGTACAAACGAAATTGGACACACATTTTCTCTTTTTTTTTTAACAAATTAATTTTAGTTGATTGAACGTTTAATGTTGAATTAGGGTTTGTTATGTCAGCCAGACGTTTTATGTTGAACTTGTTACTTGACATTGTTTTTTATCTTGTGGGATTTTTTATTCGCTAGAGACATTTTTTTTATGATCTGTCTGCAAAAATCCCTTGCAACGTTAAAAGTGAATTTCCACACTTTTAATGAGTTTTGATCGTTAGGCTATTATTATTTTAATTTCTAGGCAATGCATGTAGAGTTCTTTAGAAGTGTAATATTAACTTAGAGGACTTAGCTATTTTTTTTAGTGGGAGGTTTAATGTTGACTTAACAAGTTCTGTAGATTTAATTTTATCCAGGGATAATTTTGGTTATTTGTTTTGTCGAAGTACCTATCATGGAAGGAGTTTGACAAAATTTATTGTATATTTGCCTAGTGATGCAATGTAAGCACGGTGCTTGACCAATTAACAGATATTTCATTCTTGTTTACATTGTATATTGATGTGTTCAAATGCTTTGTCAAATGAAATTTGCACCTAATATATTTTTATAGAGCTTTTAGCAAATCCCTAGATATGAACGGATTTAAAGTGCCTTTACCAACTACTATTTGAGTTGTGCTAGCCACGTCATTCCTCTCGACATGATAAGTTAGTGAGAGTTTCTTTTGGGCTTAAAAGCCAAAATTCCTGTCTATCTATTGCTTTAATGGCTTTGGACTCATTTTAATTTTTGTTTTTTTAGCAATTTATTTTCCGGCAAGGTTAACCCATTAGCGGGGCTAGCTTGTCAGTGAAAGATTAAATCTTTCTTTAGAAGGATTATATCTTTTGTAGAATTCAAAGTATCGACATCATTTTGCTCTCCCGGGCAAGCATCCAACCAAAATTTCGGCTTGGGAATGATTTGTCATTAATGACGTCTCTTAGTTGGTCACACCTGAGAGGCCTGGCCTTAGGACTTTTGGTTCCTCCTTTTTACAGGTATAAATACCCCTGGGGTGATATGGACACTTCTAGTATCAGACTTTTCTTCTTCTTCCAAAGGTTCTTAGCCTCTCTTGCTGCTCAAGGTAGAGGATTCTAACTGGCCTTGTCTTATCTGTGAAGGAGTGGTTCTATCTCTATGGAACCTCTGACCGATGATGAAGGGGATGGAACTTTCAACTTTGAACAAAGATCAATAGATTAGGTTCCACACTTGCACCACTAGAGTAAGGCTTCCTTTACTGCTTTTATATTCTTCTCTTCTTTTACTTCTTTCTCTTTTTTTTATGTCCTTTCCGATGTTCGTGCATTCTTGGCTTTGTAGTACAACTTCAGGCTTCAGATCGTCAGGAAGTGATGAGTTCCTTTCTAACATGCCGACCAATCAATAATGTTGTCATAGCATGGCTAGATAGGAGGATTGCCTTTCTGGTTGATATCCATGCTTATGGTAGCATTATTGTTTGGTAGTCGCAATCTTCCAGCTAACGAGTTCTCCCGCTGCACTAGGCTACAAAGGGCGCAATGGTTTCAAATATCATTGCTTCTCAGTTGGGGCTCCTGTTGCTAGGGTTCCATGGACTTCCAAAGGCCATGGCATCCTTGTGGGCTCCTCGAATGCCATGGCATCCTTTTCTAATGCCATGGCATCCTTTTGGATGGCCTTTACCTTGCCCACTACTGAGAGTCAAGCATTTTGGAGCGTGCACTGAGGCTTTCCCAGGAATACATTGTAGACCTCACCGAATCCTCAGTCTACTAAAGCATTGTTAATCCTTCTTTCTTTCTGTACGACTCATGCTAAACTAGTCGAATTACAGATTCATTGCAACATTTAGAACACATGAATTTATTGTAATGCTTAAAACAACTGTTGTAACTTGAATTTTGAATGTAATACTCGTATATAAAAGATTAATAAAAGAATTTTATTCATCTATGCATTTGGTGCATTTTTTATTAATTTTTTATTTTTTATTATTGTTCAGTACTGGAATGTTGATCTATAAGTCCAAACCGACACAGGTAACTCTCTTTACTCAACATTGGGTTACTGAGGTATCGCTCTGTAATTCCCAACTGAACAAGTTAATAGAAAAATTTATTACTACCCTTGACTAAAGATTTCTAAGGGTAATACTTCTTGAGAAATTTCCCATTAACGGGCGCCATTAAAACTTCATCATCAGCCTAGCTGATTTGTAATCTCTATAAGTGTAAATAGATTCTACCACGAAGGGTCCTTCCCACTTCGGTTGAAATCTGCCTTTGGATTCGTGGGAGACAACTATTAGGCATCGTATTGCCAAGACTAAGTCCCCTTGTTTGAATTCTCATTCTTTAACCTTTTTATTGAAAGCCTTTGAGATTCTGGCTTGGTAAAATTCAATGTTTTGTTGATCTTGGAGGCTCTTTTCATCTAACATTTCCAATTCCTAAAGGCATTACTTTTGGTTGTCTTCGTTAGTCATTTTCAATGCCATGGCAGTGCGAAGCAATAGTCGTTGAATTTTCAAGGGCAAGATTGCTTCACAGCCATACACCAAAGAGAATGGGATTGCATTTGTGGTAGTCCGTGCAGTTGTGTGATATTCCCATAAGCACTCATCAATCTCGTTTATTTTTCTAAATGAGTTTCTTCAATTTTTTTATCATTGTCTTATTGAATGCCTCCGCTAGACTGTTTGCAACAGGGTTGTAAGTTGTCGATGCAATGCTTTTGATTTTGAATTTGTCGCATAATGATGTGATAAATTACTGCAAGCATACAGTGTCGGTTGTAGTGCTATATAGGTCGTCCCACAGAGATCTCAGGTGTTTTGCGATCCTTACTATTTCTTTATTTCTACTGGATTAACTAAGAGTTTTTAGGTTGAAGTTTGGTTGTTTTAATTAGTCTAGGATCTGAAATCCACTAGTTTCCAACTATGTATTTACTCTATTATCTTCTTCTTTCATAAAAAGGTGATCTTTTAGTTTAATCTTTATTTAAAGTGCCCTAAGCATGAGCTATCAAGTTGTGTGCAAGCATAACTCATCAAAGATACCACTTTGCATAGAAACAAACTAAATCATTAGATAAATCTATGATAAAGATGAAAATCAACAACTCCAAACCCTAACTAAGCACAGACTATCAAGAAATTCAACTCAAGTATAATCTATCAAAATATTAATGTACGAGTTCTTGTATTTTAATCTTTTCATGGAAAAATCATATCTTTATTTATTTTAATTAGGAAGAAAATTACTAGAGAGCAATTACATGGTGGATTCTAATTTTATCTAAATGCTAGAGCTAAACTAATTAGCTACTCATAATTCTAGTAAGAAAAATCTTATTTTTATTCATGAAAGCAAATAAATCTAATCTAGAAAGCAAATAAATCTAATCTAGAAAGCAATTAACTCTATCTAAAAAGCAAGTAAAGATCTAAAAATAATGGCTTACCTCTGGAGCACAGTATTATGGCCGTCACCCCTTCAGCAAAACCCTAATTTTATTAATAAAAAGTATATCTAAAATTCTATCTAAAAAGCTCTCTTTTATTTACAAGGATTCATGGGATATTTTTAATTCAAATACAATCCTACTTCTACTTAAACTCAATACAAAAGATATGATCCGAATCCAGCACAAACTAATCTCAAGATATATAATTTTAATTCAATTCATAGGTATTAGAAACCAATGGTTGATATTAGATGGCATAAAATACTAATTTTTGGGTCCAAAATCCGAAATTAAGTTTAACAAATCCGTAGCCCACTGATCAGATTTTTCACTCTGCAGCGCTTCAGTAAAATAGTCATAACTTTTTCATACGAACTCGGATTAAGCTGTTCTTAGACTCGTTTTGAAGATAATTCCGAGCTATATAAAGGTTCCCTACATGAAAGTTTCCAGTTCAAGCTTTATCTTCATCCAAAATACTCTTGAAGTTGCTGCTGCTGCACTTAAGTGTCAGTTTTCGCCTTAGTTAACTTTCTTTGCTCATATTCTTGATAAATTTGCTTCTTCTTCTTCTTTTATTTGCGAAACCTTTGTTACCTATAAAAACACACTAAATATACCTGAGTAGCAATTATTTATATACAAAAATCGATAAAATATGAGAGAAAAAAATGCATAATATGATACTTATCACATCCTCACACCTATCTTTTGGTAGTCCTCGCGCAAAACCTAAATCTAAAAAGAAAAATAAAAATCCTAACTCACTTTCGCAGAAATCGCGATTGCACTTAGCACGTGCAACAAGCCTTTAAACCCCTAGGTTACCCTAGTGGACGAGTTGTGTCTCGTGAGGGTTTGCAGTGAATATACCCACAAAATTCATGAAGAAAATAGATTAAGGAATAAAGAAAAGAAAATAAGGATAACCAAAAAATAAGAAAAGTAAAAATTTTATATAAAAGAAAGAAAAATATTTTTTTATAATATTTTCAACAATTAATCTCACTAATATACAAACTCAAGAACGCATTTAGATTATCAATTTTCAAATCGAGCGTCATATCAGATACACTTGTCATTTTAATCAAAAATTTAAATCCTATCTTTCAATACCTACTAACAGATAATCTATTGGCTCCTATACATCTACGTGCACGTGAGATAGTCTACTTCGGCGTTAGACTCCAACTCTAACTCATGATTCATCTCCTCTCTCATAACAAATTTTCTTTTCTTTTTTTTTTCTCTTTCTTTTTCTTTTTTTTTCTTTTCTCTCTTTTTTTAAAGAATATTTCACCTTTCATGCGAATATTCACGCTTGATATTTCACCTTTCATGCGAATATTCACGCTTGCTTACATACCCGATTACTCAGTTCATACTCTTTTCTTTTTCTTTTTTTTAGAATATTTCATCTTTCATGTAAATATTTATGCTTACTTAGGCGCAAAGTACCCGATTACTCAGATCATACTCTTTTTTTTTCACTCTTGAGGCTATTGCCTTAATACCAGGCGCACCCCATTATTTTATCACTCTCGAGCCTATTGCCTTAATACCAGGCTCACCCTATTATTTTATTCTCACTTTTTTTTTTCTTGTTTTCTTTTTTTCTTTTTTTTTTGTTTAGAGAGAGAAGACTTACTCAATCGTTATCATGTTTGTTCTTAACCTAATAAACTATTGTGAAGTGAAAAATAGATGTATACTTTCCTCAAAACTACTGTTGGCGATATTTATTTTTTGGATTTTAATCTTTTTTTATAAAATTCAAAGTGTACCATCCAATTTACTCTTCTATCCAATTTCAAATCTAAATTTGTTCTTTTATCTGTAATTAGTTTGATCTATTGATGAAAACATATTATTTTGTTTTTCAAAAATTTTTTAATTTTTTTTAGTTAGTTACCCTAAAAACTACCCAAAGTGTTAAATAAAGAAACCCAAAAAATCTAAAAATAAAATAAAGATTCTAAAAAAACTAAAAATCCTAGAAAAATATGAAGAAAATATCCTAACCCACTCCCCCACACCTAGACTCGTATATGGCCTCATACACATACCAAGGATGGTAAAATAAATAAAAAAAAGAAAACTATTATACAAATATTATACACTTATTAGAAAATTCAAACGGTTACGACCTCTTGATCGCTTTCCATTCTCATAATGTGTCCTTTTACGTTTTGATATGGATGAACTTAGTCTTTTTATCAGTTTTGCATTTAATCTCTCCATCTTACTTTTAATTTTTCTTAATTTATTCCTACCCTTATTTCTTTTATTCAATAGTAAGTTTTTGAGGTTGGAAAGTGTACCTTTACCATCGTTCGTATTCCATCCACGAGCATCTTTCATATTAGTAAGTATTTTGATTTTATCAACTTGTGAAATAACATACTCACTTTGATATTGTGGAACATGAGCTCGATTTTGGAGGGCTCTTTCAAACCATCAGGTACCATGAGCTCTTCTTTTTGAGCTTCTTTCTATTCTTCTAATGTTCTGAGCTCGTCATGCAAATTTTCTTCAAACCAGTCATCAAAATTCTTAAAAGAAAATGCCATACTAGTGAACTTATCGTTAGTCAAATTATTATGAAGGGATAAAAATTTTTCCTCACAAATTTCTTCACAATTTTCATCAAAAGAATCAAATGATAATGTGTAACTAGTAAACTCACCATGAGGTAAATCATCAAGCAAAATATTTTCTTTATCACTGGTTTCTTTATAACTATTGTTACAATGGTCTAAAATAGGTTGATCACAGTATTGAATTATAAACTCATCATGCACAAAATTATTTAATTCATTTTGAATCATATCTACTTCAAAAGATGACTAAAGTGGTTGTTCGTTGGAATCAAATATGTTCAAACTATTAGATGGTTGATGTACAAAAAGTTTAGTTTCAGAAATCGCTTGGAGAAGATCTTCCATACAAACTGCAGTTTGAGAGGATGATTGTGGCAAAGATTGTATAATTTCCTCTATTCTACATCTTCGTTCCTCAGACTCATGATTGTAATTTTTCTTATTTTCTTCAAATGATTGCATCTCGAGATTATGAGTGAAATTTGATGGTGGATATGATAGATCTGTGTATATATTTGATGACAGATATGAAGTGGTTGAAGATATATTCTCATGACATGCATAGCTTGCTTCTAATCTTTTTAATATTTCATCTAATATGTTCAATTGAATATCTTGTTCATGATTGAATGTAGAACATAAAAATGAATAGCCCATAAAGAAAGAATCAGATGGAGGACTCTCTTAGTATGGCTCTTGATTATATGCAAAATTAGAATTATTCATCCATTCATAATTGTAATTTTGTGTATAAGAAGCGCTCGTAGGTTCATTATATGTGTTGTGAATTTGATTATGGCCTAGTTCTAGCAAACTTTCTATCCATGGATACTGATAATAATTATGATATGGATCACGACAATGATAGCAACCAGTTTGATTTTGAAATATTTTTAAAATTTTTTTTTATTATTTGAAAAAGGTGGAGAGGGAGAGAGATGGAAAAGAAAAAAATTGGTTGTTTTTTTTTTGAATTTTTTTTACAAAACTAGGGAACTAAATCACAGAACGGGAGAAAATTTGGGTTCAGAATTATCTTTACTTGCCACCAATTGGCAGTTTTGGCTGCTAAATAGTAGCTAAACCAGAGAGTTTAACTCTCTGGTTTCTGCTATTTAGTCCAGAGGCTCTTCGGATCCTTTTTATCTTCCTGTATCTGCAATTTCTATTCCCTGCACACTCAACACACACTGTTAACCCTTAAAACTTTAAAAAAGCAAGAAAAACACCATCGATCCCCGGCAACGGGGCCCAAAACTTGATGTGATAAATTACTGCAAGCGTACAGTGTCGGTTGTAGCGCTATACAGGTCGTCCCACAGAGATCTCAGGTGTTTTGCGATCCTTACTATTTCTTTAATTCTACTGGATTAACTAAGAGTTTTTAGGTTGAAGTTTGGTTGCTCTAATTAGCCTAGGATCTAGAATCCACTAGTTTCCAACCATGTATTTACTTCTATTATCTTCTTCTTTCATAAAAAGGTGATCTTTTAATTTAATCTTTATTTAAAGTGCCCTAAGCATGAGCTATCAAGTTGTGTGAAAGTATTACTCATCAAAAATACTACTTTGCATAGAAACAAACTAAATCATTAAATAAATATATGATAACGATGAAAACCAACAACTCCAAACCCTAACTAAATACAGGCTATCAAGAAATTTAACTCAAGTATAGCCTATCAAAGTATTAATCTACGAGTTCTTGTATTTTAATCTTTTCATGGAAAAATTATATTTTTATTTATTTTAATTAGGAAGAAAAATACTAGAGAGCAATTACATGGTGGATTCTAGTTTCATCTACATCCTTGAGCTAAACTAATTAGCTACTCATAATTCTAGTAAGCAAAATCCTATTTTTATTCATGAAAGCAAATAAATCTAATCTAGAAAGCAATAAAATATAAACTAAAAAGCAATTAACTCTATCTAAAAAGCAAGTAAAGATCTAAAAACAATGGCTTACCTCTGGAGCACAGTATTGTGGCCGCCACCCCTTTAGCAAAACCCTAATTTTATTAATAAAAAGTACATCTAAAATTACACCTAAAAAGCTCTCTTTTATTTACAAGGATTCATGGGGTATTTATAATCCAAATATAATCCTACTTCTACTCAAACTCAATACAAAAGATATGATCCGAATCCAACACAAACTAATCTCAAGATATATAATTTTAATTCAATCCATAAGTATTAGAAACCAATGGTTGAGATTAGATGGCATAAAATACTAATTTTCGGGTCCAAAATCCGAAATTAAGTTCAACAAACCCGTAGCTCGCTGGATCAGATTTTTTACTCTGCAGTGCTTCAGTAAAATAGTCATAACATTTTCACACAAACTCGGATTAAGCTGTTCTTGGACTCGTTTTGAAGATTATTCCGAGCTCTATAAATGTTCTCTACATGAAAGTTTCCATTTCAAGCTTTATCTTCACCGAAAATATTCTTGAAATTGCTGTTGCTGCACTTGAGTATCAGTTTTCGCCTTAGGTAACTTTCTTTGCTTATATTCTTGATAAATTTGCATCTTCTTCTTCTTTTACTTGTGAAACCTTTGTTACCTATAAAAACACACTAAATATATCTGAGTAGCAATTATTTATATATAAAAATAGATAAAATATGAGAGGAAAAATGCATAATATGATACTTATCACATAACTTGTAAAATGCTTGGCTCACAAATTGGGGTATGTTTTCATGGACTATCCTTTGCGGCATGCCAAATTGATAAATAATGTGATGTTTTATGCCTTTAACCACGTCAGAGGGTTTTACTTCTTTTAGTCCTATTTCTTTTGACCATTTAGAGAAGTAATCGATGACCGCGAGGATATACCGATGTCCTTTTGAAGGACGGGAGTAGGTCCAACGATATCAATACCCCACGCTTTAAACGGCTGTGATGCAACTGTAGAATGCAAGTATTCTGACGGTTTGTGAATGTAGTCAGCGTGAATCTTACACGCATGACATCTTTTGACATAGGCTTGGCATCTGTTACCATTTTTGGCCAACAGTAACCCATTCTTCATAGTCGATCCTAGAGTTTGGGTCCGATTGGTGGGCGCTACAAATACCGTCACAAGCTTCTCGCAATGCCACCTATGCTTCTTTATGAGATAAGCACCTAAGCAAAATTCTATCATATGACCTTCAATATAACTGTTTGATAGCCGTATTCTAGAAGTAACGATTTGCTATTCTTTTAATGGCAGTAGCTTCATTTGGGTCTTTGGGAAGAATGGTGTAAAACACAAAGTCTATAAATGGAAATCTCCAATGCCTATGTTCCAAGCCAAATGAGGCTTCACAAACTACTTTACTTTTCAAATCTGGCCTGCCATCTTTGCTAATCTCCAAAGCTTATTTTGGATGACATAAATTTCGACTAGCGACCGATGTTCTTTGTTCTATCTTAGGTGGCAACGCTAAGGTAGCTGCCAGAGATGCTAAAGCATCTGCATGTGTATTATTTCCTCGGGGCACATAGTCAATGTAGAATCCTTGGAATCTTCTCGCTAAGGATATTGTAGCTTGATGTTATAGAATAAGTCTCCATTCCTTACGTCCTATTCACATTTAACTTGATGAATCACTAACTTCGAGTTACCATAGGCTTCAAGATATCTTATCCTTATTTCTTCAACTATTTGTAGTCTGATGATTAGAGTATTATATTCGGCCAGATTGTTTCAGCATGGCTCTGTCAGTGAGGACGCATAAGGCAAGACAGCATTCTCAAGAGATATAAAGACTATCCCCGATCTCGCAATGACTCTTCCCTTTGGTTCCATTCTTGTGGCACCATCGAAGAACATTTGCCAGACCTCATCTTGTAAAGTAGAGTTAGCTATCATTATCTCATCTGGGATGGCATCGTATAATTTAGAATTTTCAGGTATTGGAGAATTATCCAGAAAATCTACTAGTGCTTATCCTTTTACTGCTTTTTGAGGGGACAAACTTCATGTCATATTGTGACAATAGTAGTGCCCAATTAACTAGCTTTGAGCTCAATGAATATAGTTGTGTCATTAATATTTTAAAAGGATTTACTTTAGATACCACACGAGTGGTTTACCCTACCAACTTGTGTCGCATTTTTTGAACTGCTAAGGCTAAACCTAGACACGATTTTCAATTGGGGTGTATCTATGTTCAGCACCATTCATTGTTTGACTGAGATAGGATATTGCTTGCTCATGTCCTTTCTCATTAGTTTGAACTAGTAAAACTCCCAAGACATGGTCCATTGCTCTCACATAGAGGAGAAATGGTCAACCAAAAATTGAAGCTGCCAATACTAGTGGATTAGTCAGATATTGTTTAATATCCTTGAAAGCTTTCTAGCATTCGACATCCCATAAAAAAGACATGACTTATTTCATTAATTTGGAAAATGATGTTTTCGGTGAAATTTGATCCTTTTTTCATTGCCACAAAAATAAGTTACAATGATTTGACTGATTGCAATTAAAGAGAAAACAAGAAAAACAATATGAGAGGATTTATAAATCGTCTCTCTCTTTTTAATAGAAAATTGTGGAATCTTTTGGTAGCTATGAAGTTGCTTCAATCTTCGTCGACAATCTGATGTCGAAAAGTGGTGAAGATGAAGACTGAGGAGGGGCCAAATCTTCTTTACTGCTGGTCGGAGGAGAGTCACGAGCTCATGTGAGATTTCAATTTGCTAAAGGGTCCTTTTTGAGTCTTCTTGGATGGCTATTTATAGGCTGCAAGTTGTTATGATTGTTTCCTTGTAGATGGAGATAAAGTCTAATCAAATATTTGATTTTCTATTTAATTGGATTTGGATCTAATATTCATTGAATTTGGTCTTAATTTTGTATTCTAAACATAATTTTGTTAAGATTATGCAAGATCTTATTGCCCATAAAGCCATTTTTTCCTTACTGGATGCGTGGCTAAAATAACCTCAC
This sequence comes from Dracaena cambodiana, assembly GCA_036321105.1. Classification (NCBI taxonomy): domain Eukaryota; kingdom Viridiplantae; phylum Streptophyta; class Magnoliopsida; order Asparagales; family Asparagaceae; genus Dracaena; species Dracaena cambodiana. Next base: position 12,713,587 of record JAYEPQ010000005.1, on the reverse strand, counting down.
TGGTCGTGAGGCTAGATAGCCTCAAGAGCTATGAGTGTCAATAGCCTCGATGGCCATGCAAGGCTATAGTAGCCTCGCTGGCTGTGAGACTAGAACCACCTCGCTGGCCATGGGAGGCTAGGGTCTTCATGGTAGTTTATTTCTTTTCATTCTATAAGACCCCCTCCAAAGTTTTCAAAATCTCGTTTTGTTAATCTCCAACAAGTTTTGAAATACTTTAGATTCCTTTTGCCCATCACTCATGAGGCTAATTAACCTCATGTCCATCAGTTCATCCGCAAGGCTAATAACCTAGCATGGTAATCGCCTCTTGAGTTTCCCTCATGATCTATGCATTTAATCTGGGCCGTTCATTTAGAACGCGCCCATTTTAAAAACAAAATTTCTTTCATCTTCATCCATCTTCTTCCTCTGATTTTTTGTTCAAGTCTTCCAGAGAACCCAAAAGTTTTTGAAAATCTTCTTGACCCTTTGCTTGATTTCACTCTAATTTCTTCGAGCAATGGTATCTAGGCATTCTTCCTCGAGCCGCACCAGTGGTTCAACAGTTTCGAGAGCACCGGCGATGGCTGCTGCTCTCCTGAGTGGAGGTACGCCTTCTTCGACTAGTGCCAGCAATCGCCTTCGCCGACTACCTTTGACTAAGATCCTTTGGGCTTCTTTGCTATGAGAGGCTATGATAGCCTCACATCCTATTTTGAACTTAACGAGGCTATTTTAGCCTCAAGTGAGATTTGCAACTTTACCTTAGAATTTCTTCGTGCGAAAGTATCTTTGCACTGTAGTAAATATCTTCACGTCCCTTAAGTCTTTGATGTTTGTCCCACTCAAAGCTAAAATCCCACTTCTTCATAAGTTTTCATTTTCCACACAAGGCTATTTTAGCCTCGTGTATTTTTGTTACCTGCGCATGGCTTAAATAGTCTCGCGTGTCCCATGCCTTAGTCAATTTTCCTTGACCTAGATTGTTTTGATTATTAATGGCTTTTCTAATCTCCATTCTCTTGTTTTGACAGTTAACTATTCTAATAATACCTAATAATACGCTCACCAAGCGCAACTACTTTGGTTATCAAGGAGGGCCTGATGGCACCATTCAATTATGCTTCAGGGAGCTCGTGCCGACCTTTACCCCCAATATTAAGAAAGATCACGTAGAGAAGGGCCTGATCAGCTTTCCTTTTTGGTGACTGGGTGACAGTTTCTGACGAAGTGTTGTATGTTGATGAATATAAATGGCTTTAGGAGATAAATGGTATAAGGATGTTCCTCCCTGATATGGCTAGGAGTTATCCGTTAGTACATCTTCAGAAACTCCCTATTCTGCGTCAAATGAATTGGAATATTACAAGGGGCCAAGATGAAGTAGTAGTAGGCAACTTTGGTACGTTGAACGCCTACCAGGATAGTCCCGGTAGGTTTATCAACAGCTTGCTTCCAGGGAGGTTCAATAAGAATTACCCAATCAGCGAGGTCCCTTGTAGAGCCAACACTTTTCTTAACAAGTTTCTTCTTGCAAGAGGGGAATACCCTGCTCAAAATTTCAGGACTTCAGGCTAGATCCATTCAACAGAGACCATGTGGTGGAGCAGAATGATAGACTTTGTGTTGAGCACTTTTGGAGATGTTTTACGAGATTTTGGACTCTAGGGTGTAATCAAGAATGTCCAATTTGGGCTCCCACATAGCGCTTATCATCTATACAACATCCTCGAGATGTATAATCTGTCCTCTGACACCCTTTTCACTCCAGTGGGGAAAATAGGCTTCAATCTTCATGAAATATTCGAGGTCTCACTTTTATCGATGGGAGAGCTGTCATATGAAGAATACGTGCCAACCATCAAAAAGTTGAACCAGTTAAAGGAGAAAGACAGACTTATTGGGAGATGATATGCTATTTTAGAATTTACACTGAAGCCTCTAGAATGAAGGGCCAAGGAGTTGGGTAAAAGACCTAGGCCTTCTATCTCTTCTGCAATTTGGACCAAGCCCGTGTTAAAGTGGCTAGGCATGAGGGTTTGAGTGATACAAGGATTTCAGACCTTGAAGCCACTGCTTATGTTGCAGAATCTGATGAAGAAGTATTTAAAGCAGGCACAAAATTCAAAAGCTTTCATTACCAAGCTAGGAACGAATTTTAGATAAGGGACTCCTTGTTGGATTTTTTATGCTCTGGATTAAGAGGTGTGTCGCGCCGTCTCTTCCTAAAGAAGCCATTGCAATCGATATTGTGTAACCTGCTGTACTTCTTTCTCATGGCCAATCTCTCAGGTTTCTTCCTACAATGGTCTATAGTCAGTAAAATGGTCTTAGGGAGTTGCACACCGAGTTCTACAAGGTTCAAACCGTCATTGATGATGAAGGAGAGGTGTCATACAAAACTCCAAACCCCAAGTCAAGCTTCCTTACACCTACTTGATGGCTTGGTTTGTCTTACACTGTCCCAACCTGTTGACAGCCTCATCTTTGAAAAATTCTGTCCATCTCTCCTACGTCGAGCATTACAAGCATTCAGATTGGACATGCTACTACATATCGGTCATTCGCCGGTTTCTTTGAAGTCATCAAAACTATCAAATTTATCATTGTTTTTAGAGTTTTTGGATGGCACTTATGGTGATAGTTTTCAAGATATCCAGGGACCAGATGGTTTTATGACAATATCTTCAGGCTGCTTTTGGTGGCTAATCAATATATGCCCGGGTCATTTGGTAATATCTCAGGGGATGACTTACTATATAGAACATACTTCCCGTGTAGGTTTGCTCGCCAATTTGGATACTCTCAACTGTACATTGGTAACTTGAGCTTGCATCTTGGCTATCATGGGAATCTCTTTGAAGGAGCTCAGGCTTGGTATCATTTTTACGCTGGCAAACTTGCGCTCAGTTCATTCTCCCTCATACGACCTCCATGCTGTACCTCTCCTTAAGTTTTTGCACTTGGTACCATGCTACCAATGCGATCATAGGTTTCCATGTGAACCACGATTGCCTCAAAGAGATTGAAAATTATTATTTGAAGAAGAAGAAGTCGAAGAGGACCCGAGTCAAGGGCATGGACAAATTTCTGAATCTTAAAGATGATGATGAGGCTAAGGATGAAGAGGGGGCAACTAGAGTCAGGGAAAAAGCAGCAGCCCGAGAGGGTGAAGAGGTGGGAGTGGATATGAGAGGAGAAACTAAAGAACGTAGAGTAGGAGCCAGGGATGAAGAAGTTACTACTGGTAACACTACTCGGGGTATCACCCACGAGAGACCTCGAGCTACTAAGGCTGGCTCTTCAAGAGGCTGCAAAAGAAGTCTTCACCGGCTTCTAGTACCATGACGGTCATGGCCATAGGAGATAATCAAACACCTGAAGTAATGGCACCGACTCAAAAAATGGTGTTTCAAATAGAAGAGATAATGGCTAAGGCACCAGAGACTACGGGTTAAGTATTACGGGCAACTATACAAGTGTCAGAAGTGGCAACCCACTTGGAACATGATACGGTTCTACCAATTGTTAGCATTCCTTAGACATTAGCATTGATCAGAGAGGGAGTTATGCCTACTCCCCAAGCAGTTACCGCTCCTCCTTCCCAAAGGCACGATACAGATCATAAACTGCGATCCGCATCAGTAGCAGAAGAAAGGATTATTCCCTTCAAAACCGATAGAGGGAAGATAATGTGGGTACATCCGGACCTCCTTAATGATGAGTAGTGGACTTTCAATTCACCCAGAAGGAAGCAAAAAGAGAAGATTCTTACTTCCAATGTTGTCTCCATAATTTCCGAAAATGACAAGGACATTCCTACTTGACAGACTCAGAAGAAGAGATCAGAGACTCTTTGGCAGCTAACGCGGACTAACCTCCCTCTGGAACCCGTTCAAGGAATGACTACTTGAAGAATTATGGGAAGGCCGCAGAATTCCAGCCACTTCCAGAATAGAACAAATAAAAAGAGCTTAAGTTTGACAAAGCTCTGAAGAGAAAAGGGAAAGAGCCAGTGGAAGTTCTCTAGAAATCATTCCAATTTGACATCTTAGCACAGTTAGCCAATATTCCTGCAAGAATCACCATGTATGAGCTCTTGAAACTCTCTAAGTCAACTAGAGAAGCTTTGAGAGAAGCTCTGCAAGATTCAGAGGTATTCCTGGCGTAGATACTAGAAACAATTGAGAAAGAAGAACAAGTTTGCACGGCATGTCATCAGACCTCTAGTAAAAGCATCCCTCGCATAACTTTCTCTCCAGAAGACATACAAGTTAAAAGCAGCAAGCATCGTCGCCCTTTATATTACAGAGGATACATATGGTCATTCAAAATCAATCGCATTCAGGTTGATCCAGGCTCGGCCTTGAGCATCATGTCGCAGAGAATGCTACGGTATCTTGGAGTCCTGACAAGTATATTAGCGGCAACCAATACTACTATCTTTGGATTCAATGCCAATGGTAGTAGGCTGTTGGGCAAGATAAATCTAAAATGCCAAATCGGCGATCTAAATACGGAAGTCACATGCTATGTGATAGATACTGACACATCTTATACTCTACTACTGGGGAGACCCTGGTTCCATAATAATCTCATTGTGCCGTCTACACTACATTAGTGCATGAAATATGCAGACAAAAATGGGAACGTGAAGATTTTGGTGGTGGAAAAGCAACCCTTTAAAGGAGTCAAAAACTACTTTACCAACGCATTGCTATATTACTTCAGAACAGCCCGCTCCAGATATCTCTGATAGTGGTGATAAAGCCGATACAGAATCAGGATCCGAAGATTCGAAATCCGAGGATGTAAGCTGGGACGGTGAACCCATTGTGATAAACCTTGAAGGCCTTGATGTAAATAACACTGTTCACTCTGATGGTGAATGGGTAATAAATAAAAACTTAGAGTTTGCTTATTCTTCTGGTGTTCATTCTGAATTCTCAAGTACTAGTACTGATGCGGTCAATGATTATTTAGATAAAATATGCTCTCTAGCCTCTTTTGAAGCACCTATCCGATCGTCCTTTCGTGAACCGAGTGATGACGATGAAAATGCCAACAAGGCCATTTTTGAGATTCCTTCTAAGGATAAAACTCAGAAACCTATAATATTCAGAAAAGCGAATGACAAAAGCAAAGAGAAATACTTAGATTCTGAAGAAGAACAGGAAAACCCTGAGTTCTTCCATTACGATGAGAATTCTCATAAATTGATAAAGAAAATGGGATACGACCTAGCCAAAGACAGGGGGTTGAACTTTGGAAAGGGAAGGATAGCAATCCTCCGACCCTTCGTCCCGAAAGGAAAAATACCAGATTATTATCAAAAAACAGGTAGGGGGTTGGGATATGTTACCTCTCTTGAAGGTTCCTCAGACGAGAGAACTAAAGAAGGACAATTCAACTATTTATCAGAATCATCCTGCTGGGATTAAGATGTCAGTGTTTCCACGAAGTGTCCACGAACGTGGCCTCCGCGATCCAAGAAAGAAAAGACTTAGGTGAAGCTTCGCCGATAAAAGATGACTTCTGGGCCAAGCATTGTAATGCGAAGTGGGAAATTCAGTTTGAACAGTGTGAGCCTCCGACCAAAGATAAATTAATCCAAATAAATGTGGGTAATGAAAAGAATCCTAAACCCATATTTATAAGTGAGAACCTATCCTCAGAGGAGAAAGAGGAATTGATATCCCTCATTCGCGAATACATTGACATTTTCGCCTGGAGTTATGATGAAATGTCAGGACTAGATCCAAGTATCGCGGTTCACATACTGAACATCCGACCAAATGCAAGGCCAGTAAAATAACAGCAACGAAGATCCGTCCAGAGATTATGGTAGCTATCGAAATTGAAATAAAAAATTTGATCGAGTCAGGCTTTATTCGCGAGGAATTACACCTTGATTGGATCGCGAATATAGTTCCTGTAACCAAGAAAAATGGAAAAATCCGAGTTTGTATTGATTTCGGGGATCTGAATGAAGCCTGCTCTAAGGAAAAATTTCCATTACCTATCACAGATGTCATGATAGAAAATAGTTGTGGGTACAAACGCATGACATTCATGGATGGATTCTCAGGGTATAATCAGATAAAGATGTACCTAGATGATGAGAAGCATACGTCCTTCAGAATACCACTTGGAGTATACTGCTATACAGTCATGCCATTTGGCCTAAAGAATGCCGGTGCCACGTATCAACACGCTATGAACGTGATATTCCAAGAACATCTACGAAAGATAGTAGAATGCTACGTAGATGATCTAGCAATTAAAAGTAAGAATAAGAGTGATCACCTTCAGGATTTGAAGACAGTGTTTGACCTTATGAGAAAACACTAGCTCAAGATGAACCTGACTAAATCCTTTTTGGGGGTCTCTAGTGGAAAGTTCCTTGGTTTCGTAGTAACTTCCAAAGAAATTCATCTCGACCCGAACAAAATTAAGGCAATCCAAGATATGCCACCTCCACAGAATCTCAAAGAATTAAGAGGACTGCAAGGCAGACTGGCATACATCCGCAATTCATATCAAATTTATCTGGTAGATATCAGCCCTTCACCAGATTAATGAAAAAAGGAGTGTCATTTGTCTGGGATGATACATGCTAAAAGGCTTTCGAAGAAGTTAAGGAGTACCTTACTAAACCGCCAGTGCTCGTAGCCCCAGTCTCGGGGTATGTGAGGGCTATGGACCACTCTTTGGGAGCTTTGTTGGTACAAAAAATGAGTTGGGTCACGAACAAGCTATTTATTATCTCAGCAGAATGATGATTGGGCAGAATACCGATATAACCCAGTGGAGAAGGAATGTTTAGCTTTAGTGTTCGCAGTACAGAAAATGCAACACTATTTAGTTAGACAAACTATTCACATTATATCAAGAGTTAATCCCTTAAGGATATTAATGACTAAACTCGGGTCATTGAATTCAAGACTGTCTAATTGGGCTATATCTTGTTATCACAATATGATATGCAATTTGTCTTGCAAACATCGATTAAGGGACAGGTTGTAGTTGACTTTCTGGCCAAACACCCAATCCCGGCATCCTCGAAATTATGCGAAGATATTCCCACGGAGCTAGGTGAATGGGCTCCAATTCTAAAAGAAGGCATCTCACAAGAGCTCGTAGAGGCAAATACTGTCACGGAAGACGTATGGCAACTTTTCTTCAATGGTTCCTCTCGAATGGGATCCGAGGGAAAAATGACAGCGGGGGTAGGAGTTGTTTTCGTCTCTCCTTACAACCGCATCATTCCTCGAGCCTACTCGTTAACAAATCCGTGTTCCAACAATGTTGCAGAGTATAATGCCCTCCTAATCGGCTTGAAGATAGCTAAACCATTGGGGGTGAAATATTTGGAAGCATATGGGGATTCTCAACTTGTCGTAAACCAAGTTAAAGAAGAATATGAAGTCAAACATGAAGACCTTTTGCTGTATTATCACGTAGTAATTAAAATAGCTGATGGTTTTGATGGTTTCTACGTGTAAAGCGCCATCAGAATAGCTATGTAGATTCACTAGCTTCCTTAGCTGCTACACTGGCTTTGCCCAAACATGCTAAGAAGCAAATCACAGTAGGAAGCAGAGAATTATTCTGCTCAAAGAATGAACTCAAAGATGAATTAAGAAAGCAACAAGAAGATGAGACTTGTTTTTTTGAATCAAATCTAGAACCAAGGGATTGGCGATTCCCTTATATAGATTACGTCCTTTACGGCATATTGCTCGAAGATCCCAAAGAGGCCAGGGCGATCCAAAGAAGGGCTATTTGATTCTATTATAACGTTGAGCTTCGGACATTGTACAGGAAGTCCTATGACGAGATCTTACTTCGTTGTCTTTCTAACCGAGAAGTCCGGGAAGTACTTGAAGAAGCTCATAGTGGCATTTGCGGAGCGCACTGATGTGATATATTTACTGTAAGTGAACAGTATCGTTGTAGCGATATACATGTCGTCTCACAGGGATCTAAGATGTTTTTACGTTCCTTACTCTTTCCTTAGTCTAACGGACTAACCAAAAATTCTAGTTTGAACTTGAATTAATCTAAATAGCCTAGGATCTAGAATCCACAAATTTCCAACCATGTTCTTACTTCTATTATTTTCTTCTATCATAAAAATTCGATCTTTTTAGTTTACTTTTTACTTAAAGTGCCCTAAGCATGAGCTATCAAGTGTTGTGCAAGTATAACTCATCAAAAATGCTACTTCTTATAAAAACAAACTAAATCTTTTAGATAATTCAAAGAAAAAGATAAAACCAGCAACCCCAAACCCTAACTAAGCATAGGTTATCAAGAAACCTAATTCAAGTATAACCTATCAAAGTCATAATCTTCGAGTTCTTGTATTTTAATCTTTTTATTGAAAAATCATGTCTTTATTAATTTATTTTAAGAAGAAAATACTAGAGAGCAATTACATAGCGGATCTTAGCTTCATCTACATTCTAAAGCTAAACTAATTAGCTACTCATATTTTTACTAAGCAAGATCAAATTTTTATTCATGAATATGATAAACCCTAATCTAGAAAGCAGTAAAACCTAAACTAGAAAGCGATAAACTCTATCTAGAAAGCAAGTAAAAATCTCAAGAACAATGGTTTACCTCTGGAACACGGTGTTGTGGCCGTCAACCTTCAGCAAAAACCCTAACTTTATTAATCAGAAAACGAGTACAAAAATTCCAGAATCCCGTCAAAATACAAGGATCGGCCAATATATAGGTCTCGGAAACCAAACCCGATTTCTAGAAAAACCAAAAAAACTAAACATTTACAATTAAGCCCTCGAGGAAAATTTCTATGGAACGGCCACTGTTTGGCAGCTATTTGGCGGTATAAACCGCTAATTAGCGGCTAAACAAAGCCCAATTAGCCTGACATTTCTTCCACAGGAGTATCTTGTCTTTTACTCATTATTTGCTTGACTGTATTTGACTTTTACTTCCTACAGTAATTTGATCTTGTAGTCTCGCCCATTTTAGAAACTTTTCAGCCTTTGATTTCCTAGTCCAACTCTGATTTCATACCATCTCCTTGTATAAATCGGATTACCTGCAAAGGACACTAAAAATACCCGAGTATTTTTTTCTGGCAGCTGAATGGCGGTGAAAGCCGCTATTTGGCAGCTTGATCTTCACAGTTGGCCGAAAGCTTCGGGAAGAGTATCTATTCTGGTGAGATAGATCTTTGGAGCATTACTGGTCAGAGAAAATATTGAAGATCCTACACTGTCCTGCAAAGAGAGAAGCAAAAGCCAAAGGAGGAAGTGGGGAAGGGAGGGGGGCAGCTAGGGCTTTGGAAGAATGGATTTGGGGAAGAAGAGAATTGCTTGGGTTTATATAGGGATGGAAAATCACAGTCAGCTCCTCATCTTTCCCTAATTTTGCTTTAAAACCCCGCATCATGTTAGTAACATAATATACATGCTATTATACACATGACTACATGCCTTTACGCATAAATTGGATCGTAAAGTGTCACGACCTCCACGTTATCGCTTACTTGAGGTTCTAAAAATGGTTTTAATCGGTGACCGTTTACTTTGAATAAACTACCATTTTTAGGATCCTCGAGATCAATTGTACCGTGATGGTGCACCGTCCGTACTATGTACGGTCCACTCCATCTCGACCTCAATTTTTCGAAAAATAAATGTAGCCTCGAATTATATAGGAGAACATTTTGTCCAGGTGCAAATGACTTGCGAATGATCGCTTTGTCATGAAACACTTTAGTTTTCTCTTTATAAATCTTAGCACTCTCGTATGCATCCCATCTAATCTCATCAAGCTCATTAATTTGTAATCTCCGTTGCTCGCAAGCTTTTTCGAGCTCAAAATTTAGAAATTTGATTGCCCATAAAGCCTTATGCTCAAGCTCCACCGGTAAATGACACGCTTTTCCAAATATCAAACGATATAGAGACATGCCTAGATTAGTCTTGCAAGAGGTACGGTAGGCCCATAATGCATCCGCTAGTTTACGAGACCAATCTTTTCTATTGTGATTTACTGTCTTCTCCAAAATCAGTTTGATTTGGCGAGTGGAAACTTCCACTTGCCCACTAGTTTGCGGATGATACGGTGTAGCTAATTTGTGGGTAATGGAATATTTCCGCATAAGCGCCTCAAATGACCGGCTGGTAAAATGGGTACCGTTATCACTAATAATAGCTCGAGGAATGCCAAATCGAGAAAAGATATTCTCTTTCAAGAACTTGACAACGACTTTATTGTCATTCGATTTTGCGGCTATTGCCTCTACCCATTTGGAAACATAATCGACAACGACTAATATGTATTGGTTTCCAAACGCGTTGGATAATGGTCCCATAAAATCTATACCCCATACATCAAAGATTTCGACCTCAAGGATGGGTTGTAGAGGCATCATATTGCGCCGTGAAATTTTGCCTACGAATTGGCATCGTGTGCATGCTTTGCAATATTCCACGGCATCTTTGAAAAGAGTTGGCTAATAGAAACCACTCTGCAATACCTTTTCAGCCGTTTTCCTGGGACTAAAGTGTCCTCCACAATCTAAATCATGACAAAAAGAGAGGACACTTTGTATCTCATCGTTAGGTATGCATCGAAGTATGATTTAGTCTGGACAACATTTGAACAGATATGGTTCATCCCAGTAAAAGAATATTACTTGGGACAAGAATCTATATCGATCTTGCTTGGACCAATGGGATGGACTCTCCTTAGTCACAAGATAGTTCACAATATCAGCAAACCATGGTTCGTGCATCAATGCAAACAATTGCTCGTCAGGAAATGATTCGTTTATGGGGCACGAATTAGTTGGAGCGTTGGGCAGACGAGACAAGTGATCAACTACTGAATTATCAGCACCTTTCTTGTCTAATATCTCAAGATCAAACTCTTGTAGCAAGAGGATCCATCGAATAAGCCTTGCTTTTGCATCTTTCTTGGTTAACAAGTATTTCAAAGCAGCATGATCAGTGTATACTATAATTCGTGATCCAATCAAGTAGGAACGAACTTCTCAAGTGCAAAGACGACTGCCAGAAGCTCTTTCTCTATGGTAGAGTAATTCAACTGGGCATCATTGAGTGTCCTACTTGCATAGTAAATCACATGTGGCTGCTTATTAATACGTTGACCAAGGACGGCACCGATAGCGTAATCGGATGCATCACACATGAGCTCGAAGGGTAAGCTCCAGTTTGGCGCATGAATAATAGGAGTGGTGGTCAGCGCCTTCTTGAGCTGCTCAAATGCTCTTAGACAATCAGGTGTGAAATTGAATGGTACTTCCTTGGCTAGTAGATGTGTCAAAGGCCTAACAATTTTGCTAAAGTTTTTGATAAATCTTCTATAAAAACCAGCATGACCAAGGAAGGATCGTATATCTTTCACTGATCGCGGAGGTGGCAGATTATTGATGAGGTCTATCTTGGCTTTGTCAACCTCAATACCATTCTTCGAGATGACATGCCCTAGCACTATGCCATTTTTGACCATAAAATGGCATTTTTCCCAATTGAGTGTCAAATCTTCTCATTACAACGCGTGAGAACTAACTCTAGATGATGCAGACACTCTTGGAATGAATCTCCGAAGATAGAGAAATCATCCATGAAAATTTCAAGAAATCATTCAACCATGTCAGAGAAAATACTTACCATGCATCTTTGGAACGTGGCAGGTGCATTGCATAACCCAAAAGGCATGCGTCTGTACGCAAAGGTGCCGAATGGACATGTGAACGTGGTCTTTTCTTGATCCTCCGGAGCGATGGGAATTTGGTTGTAGCCAGAGTATCCATCTAAAAAACAGTAGAACTCATGTCCGGCCAACCGTTCCAACATCTGATCAATAAATGGTAAGGGGAAGTGGTCCTTCCTAGTTGCAGCATTAAGCTTCCTATAATCAATGTAGACTCTCCATCCCGTCTGCAAACGCATCGGGATAAGTTCATTTGCATCGTTCTTGACTACAGTGATTCCGAATTTCTTAGGCACTACTTGAACTGGGCTTACCCATGCGCTATCAGAGATAAGATAGTTAATCCCATTGTCAAGACACTTAAGAATATCCTTCCTCATAGCTTCTTTCATTACCGGATTCAACCTACGCTGAGGATCTCTTGTAGGTCGTGCATTGTCTAGTAAATGAATTCTATGCTGCACTATAGAAGGACTTATCCCCTTAATATTGGCCATACTCTAGCCTATGGCTTCCCTATGTGCTTTCAACACTGATATGAGTTTTTCCTCCTGAGCGTCAGTCAATTCTGCAGAGATAATGACTGGTAGTGTGTCGTATTCACCCAAGAAAGTGTATTTGACATGACTCGGAAGGATCTTCATCTCAAGCTCAGGTGGACACTCAATAGATGGTCGTAACTGAATTCGTGGTTCAGTCATCAATGGCTCGGATGGAAGTTTCCATTGAGTTGAAGACACATAATTAGATGATTCATCGAGCGTCTCCAAGAATACACTCTCATCAACTAAACCATTCAGCTCATCAAAGAATTTCTCCTCTTGGTGTTCACTGGACAACCCTTGGATCATATTCATTTCTAGGGGCTCGTCATGTGGATCACTTGGTTGGCGCCCTAGATTGAATATATTCAAGTCAAGTGTCATATTTCCAAAGGAAAGTCTCATCGATCCACTCTGGCAATTAATAACAGTATTAGAAGTAGCCAAGAATGGACATCCCAAAATAACTGGGATACAATGGTGTGGATTCACCACAGGTTGAGTCTCGAGAACTATGAAATCAACTGGGAAGATAAACTCCCCAATCTTAATCAAGACATCCTCAATCTCTCCCATAGGTGTCTTCACAGATCTATCAGCTAGCTGTAACATAATCTTTGTAGGTCTCAACTCTCCCAGTCCTAACTGCTGGTACACTGAATAAGGAAGCAAGTTGACACTTGCTCCTAAATCTATTAAAGCCTTTCAATCACTGTAGTCCCTATAGTGCAGGAGACAGTAGGACTTCCAGGGTCTTTATACTTTATGGGTGCTGACTGAGAGAGGATGCTAGATATGTTAGCAGCTAGGACGACTTTCTTTGGAACATTGGTTGTTCTCTTCTTTGTGCATAAATCCTTTAAGAATTTTGCATAAGTAGGTACTTGTTGGATTGCATCAAGAAGAGAAATATTGACCTTAACTTGCTTGAATAACTCAAGACTGTGCTCCACCTGAGGAGAATTTTTCTTCAATCGATTTGGATAGGGAGCCTTTGGCTTATAAGTATGGTCAATAGGAGGATCAGAATTAGAAGGATCAGATTCTTCTGTCGTGCTAGTGGGTAGATCGTGGAATGATGATGATGAATCATGAGGTGATGATGGAATCGTGGTATCAGGGAGTGTAGCTTGCCGTGCAATAGGAGTGGAATCAGGTGGCATGGCTACGTGATTGTCAACCAGTTTGCCAGATCGAAGTGTGTGAATGGCATTAATTTGGTTGACATGCGACTGATTATAATTTGATGAACTGACATTAGGATTTATTATGGGTTGACTTGGAAAAGTGCCCTTGCCACGTTCACTCATTTGATTTGCTAATTGTCCAACCTGCTGCCTACATTCTTAATAGATTGAGAGTTCACGAGTAGGTGCTGATATGTTCTTTGAATAAAATTAGTTGACACTTTCATAAGATTCTGCATGTATGTGTCAAGGTTGGACTGAGACTTGAGAAGATTTTCAACATTCTTCTCAAGTGATTGAAGTCGTATTTCTTGATCATTATTATACCCCTGCTGTGGATATGAGTGGTTTTGTGCAGGTGGTCTATTCTGGTTGTTCCCATGGTTTGAAGCATTTGGGTGTTGATAAGCACCCATATTTGGTCTTGGGAACTGATCAGTAGTTGGAGGCTGCATGTTGGAGTTCGGGGCTCCCTGATATTGCCCTTGACCCCATGAGAGATTTGGATGGCTCCTCCAACCAGGATTGTATGTCGGAGCATATGGATTATTAACGGTCTTTGATACATGGCGTTAGCTTGCTCAAGTGTGGGACCCATAGGATTTACTAACAATGGACACTCCTCCATAACGTGATTGGGAGTTCCACAATTAAAGCATGTGGAACTTTGGAGTTGATTCACTTGACTCACTGGTGGAGCACTAGGAGTCTCCAGTGCCTCAATTCTTCTCATAAGGGCTGCGATCTTTGCTTCAGCAGCTATAGAGCTGTCGACGCTATGAATCCTACCCTTATGTGAAGAAGTTGATGCACTAGACTTCTCAGCGGGACTCTCCCACTGCATGGTCTTCTACGATAGGTCCTTACGAAAGTCCCATGCTTCATCCTCGTTTTTCCTCATAAACTCCCCTTGACACATGGATTCCAGAAGAGTTTTAGATGTGTAATCAAGTCCTTCATATATGATTTGATACAACTGCCACTTTTCTATCGCATGGTGGGGGCACTGAGCTAATAAATCTTTAAACCATTCTAAGAATTTCCAGAAGGGTTCTCCTGGCACTTGACGGAATTGATTAATTTGATTTTTGATTCTTGCCGTCTTGTGCGTAGGATAATACTTCTTGAGAAATACTGTAACGAATTCATCCCAAGTAGTGATTGAATCAGTAGGCATACTGTACAACCACTTCTTGGCATTATCCTTAAGTGCAAAAGGGATGAAGCGGAGCTTAATTGCGTCCTCTGATAAATTTTGTAGTTTAATCATTACGCATACTTCTTGAAATTCACTGATAAAGAGATATGCATCTTCTGAATCAGAACCAGTGAATTTAGGAAGCATACTAATGTACTGCGGTTTCAATTCATAGTGATTACCCGCTACGTGTGGAAGTTTGATGCATGATGGTAATGATGTACGTAACGGGTAACATCGTTCCTGAAGGATCGGGATCGGCTGGTCCATCTTGTCTTCCATGAACAAATCTGATCTCACAAGTCGACCAAATTGATCACGGGTCCAATGTGGCATGAACTAGTGACCGTGAGTGTATGCGTGAACTTCCTAAACTAATGCAAGAAGTGGGGTGTGGTGGAGAGATAAAACGGTAGAATAGATATGATCAAATAAAAATGTGATTTCTACTGTTTCTAATTTTTTTATTTTTTTAATTTTTCTACATAACCAGGAAACAAAACTACAGAAACAGAGAAAATTTGGGTTCAGAACATACCTTTTGGGCGCTAAATAGCGGTTATAGACGCTGAATAGCGGCTAAACTAATGACTTTGACTTTGTACTTTTTTCCACTTGGTTCAGAGGCTCTTTCAATCCTTTAAATTTTCCTGTATCTGCAATTTCTATTTCCTGCACACTCACACACACTGTTAACCCGTAAAACGCTAGAAAAAGAAAGAAAAATACCGTCGATCTCCGGCAACGGCGTCAAAAACTTGATGTGATATATTTACTGCAAGCGCACAGTATCGTTGTAGCGCTGTACAGGTCGTCTCACAGGAATCTAAGGTATTTTTGCGTTCCTTACTCTTTCCTTAGTCTAACGGACTAACCAAAAATTCTAGTTTGAACTTGAATTAATCTAAATAGCCTAGGATCTAGAATCTACTAATTTCCAACTATATTCTTACTTCTATTATTTTCTTCTATCATAAAAATTTGATCTTTTTAGTTTACTTTTTACTTAAAGTGCCCTAAGCATGAGCTATCAAGTGTTGTGCAAGTATAACTCATCAAAGATACTACTTCTTATAAAAACAAACTAAATCTTTTAGATAATTCAAAGAAAAAGATAAAACCAGCAACCCCAAACCCTAACTAAGCATATGTTATCAAGAAACCTAATTCAAGTATAACCTATCAAAGTCCTAATCTTCGAGTTCATGTATTTTAATCTTTTTATTGAAAAATCATGTCCTTATTAATTTTATTTAAGAAGAAAGTACTAGAGAGCAATTACATGGCGGATCTTAGCTTCATATATATCCTAGAGCTAAACTAATTAAGCTACTCATATTTTTACTGAGCAAGATCAAATTTTTATTCATGAATATGATAAACCATAATCTAGAAAGCAGTAAAACCTAAACTAGAAAGCGATAAACTCTATCTAGAAAGAAAGTAAAAATCTCAAGAATAATGGTTTACCTCTGGAACACGGTGTTGTGGCCGTCAACCTTCAGCAAAAACCCTAACTTTATTAATCAGAAAACGAGTACAAAAATTCCAGAATCCCATCAAAATACAAGGATCGGCCAATATATAGGTCTCGGAAACCAAACCCTATTTCTAGCAGAACCAAAAAAACTAAAAATTTACAATTAAGCCCTCGAAGAAAATTTCTGTGGAACGGCCACTGTTTGGCAGCTATTTGGCGGTAGAAACCACCAATTAGTGGCAAAACAAAGCCCAATTGGCCTGACATTTCTTCTACAGGAGTATCTTGTCTTGTACTCATTATTTGTTTGACTGTATTTGATTTTTACTTCCTGCAGTAATTTGATCTTATAGTCTCGCCCACTTTAGAAACTTTTCGGCCTTTGATTTCGTAGTCCAACTCTGATTTCATGCCATCTCCTTGTATAAATCGGATTACCTGCAAAGGATACTAAAAATACCCAAGTAGCATTTATTTATATACAAAAATAGATAAAGTATGGGAGGAAAAATATAATATATGATACTCATCACGCACCAACCAGGACCGAAACTCTGGGATAAAATCCGAAGATGGGTTAATTACTGGTCTAAAATGATGACAAATGCGGTTAATTACGCCAAGAAGTGTAAAGCCTGCCAAACACATGCAAAGTTCATATATCAAGCTCTAGAGTATCTCCATCCACCGGTTACATCATGGCCATTTCAGCAATGGGGAATGGACATTATCGGGCCAATTTCTCCGCCATCAACAAGGGAACACCGGTTTATTCTAGCTATAACAGATTACTTCTTGAAATGAACTGAAGCCATTTCCCTAACCGAAGTGATGTCATTAGATGTGATCAAGTTCATTAAACACCATGTGCTCTACTGCTTTGGGGTGCCCAAGAGAATCATTCATGACAACGGGTCTCAGTTCGTGAGCCGAGTATTTTTCAGATTTTGCAACAAATACAGGATCGAAGATGTAGCTTCCTCACCATATTATCCTCCAGCCAATGGTCTAGCAGAAGCTTTCAACAAGACTATAGAAAACTCCTCAAAAAGTTCGTCACATCCAATCAAAGAGACTGTGATGAAAAACTCAGGGAATGCCTGTTGGCGTATCGCACTATGGTCCGAACCTCCACCAATGCCACACCCTTTTCATTAGTGTATGGATCAGAGGCGGTCTTACTTTTGAAAATCCAGATTCCATCATTGCGAGTCGCACTAACGACCAGGATGATGCAAGAAGAACGACATCAACAAAGGCTTTAAGAATTAGAAGTCCTGGACGATAAAAGATTAGAAACTCAACAGAGTATTGAACTATACTAGATGCGAATCTCCAGGACTTTTAACAAAAAAGCTAAGCGAAGAACTTTCAAAAAGGGCGATATGGTTCTTTCAGTAAGGAGACAGATCATAACTAGCCAGAAACCTAGAAGAAAGTTTCAGTCAAAATGGGAGAGGCCTTTTGTCATTGATACGGTTTACTCCAATAGCGCATATCGATTGGAAAAACCGAATGGTGATAAAATCATGATGCCAATTAACGACAAGTTTTTGAAGAAATATTATTCTTAGTGAAAAAACTGCAGAACACAAGCTGTAATGTAGCTTGGGCAATTCAGCGCAAATGATGAATAAATTTGATCTGTAACCGGGGATTCATTAACGAAGATTCACAATTCTGAACTACAAATTTCGGATCACGAATCAAAATATCCTTTCCTCCAATTTTGCCAAGTCAAAGAATACCTCTGGCGAATCAAAATATCCTTTCCTCCAAATTTGCCAAGTTAAAAAAATATCTTTGGCGAATCAAAAGTCGTTATACTGTAAGTCACTAAACAGTGTGAATTTTAACTTGATCAGGAAAGTTAACAGTTACTTCTATCCTGATTCAAGACATTTTCTTATTCGCAACAAGTTTGAGTTGTTGGAAAGTTTTGGGCGATTTAATAATGACTTCAATAATCATCAAGTTAACAGTTACCTATGATAATCAATACCAAAACATTCATCAATCACTTCTGGTAGTGTAAAAAAAATCTCTTTATTCATTATCAAATCAAAATTACAGAGAGTTCCCTAGCACCGTACAATCAACATGAATGAATACAAATCATTGACATAAGAAAACATAAAGTGTGCTTCTGTAGCCCCCTTTTCGAGGATGGTTTAAAGGTAAAAAGTTTTCTTCTGTAGCCTCCTCTTCAAGGATGGTTTAAAGGTAAAAAGTTTGCTTCTGTAGCCTCCTCTTTAAGGATGGTTTAAAGGTAAAACGTTTGCTCCTGTAGTCTCCTCCTGCCGACGGTTAGGACCTCCAAGTTAGTTCGCTTAGCCATAATCAACGTCACCAGTGACTTGATCAGTGCAAAAATGGGCATACCAAATGCATGTTCCCAAACGTACAACATGAGGAATTGCTCAGTTTGAGTGCCACCCTAACCATTTAGCCCCCCAACCTTGCGGGATGCTAGTCAAGAAATAGAACAAGGTTATATATTGCTTAATCTGTGCCCTTGTTAAGGAGAATGGCTACGGTTATCTCCTGCAGCAAATTCAAAATCTTGTCAAAAAAAAAAAGAGAAAAAAGAATGACATTGACAAGAAGAAGAATTTTACCTTAGTTAAGGAAATTGACTATGGTCATAAGAACCTTTTCGATGGAATGCCCCTCTGGATTGATATAGTCTGGAGGTCTTGTAATATGCCAACCCACATCCATCACTTCGATTGAAGAAGAAGAATATATGGCTGCACGGGAAAATCAACTCTAAAAGAAAAGAAGAGAAGACAAAAAGGTGGAAACTTTTCACAAGTCAGAATTCTCCTTCATCGAAGAAGTCCTGTGTCTTATATAGACGATCCCGTGATCAAAATCTTCGGTTGGAAGGAGATAAGGCCAAATCTACGGTTGAGATTCTTGACTCGGATCCCAACAAAATTTATTACTGTTGCATGAGACGCTTAGATTTCGCAGCTAAAGGATCTCATCATTAATAAGAGCGTATATCGCTTGGGACTTCACACTGGTTAATCGAATAAAGGGTTATGTTATGACTCATGAAAATCGCTACAAATTCTTCAGAAAGAATTTTTATCTCGCGGACTTTCGGATGAGAAGTCGCGAACGTAACGAAAGCTCATGAAGGTCACACACACCTGATAAAGGAAAGAATCTTTCAAGACTAATGTAAAGTCACGGTCTTGAGATGTAAAAACGGGCCTGATACACAGATACCAAGGGTCCTACGTAAATTTGCGGACTTCAAAACTCAAGATAGCGAGTTTGACGCAAATCTTTGAAGACAAATACAAAGTTGCAATTCAGAGGAACAAAATCATGTTTGCTACGCAAGTGATAAGACATGCCATGCAAAGTTGAAGTCAGAAGAATTGTTACATAAAAAGGACTACAAGAACTCGACTTATATAAAAAAAGAAGTCTCTAAAGTTTAATGATTCAGGAGAGCTTTTATCTTCTCCTCAGCATCGCTAGTTTCTTACTGGATGATCTCATAAGTTTGGACAGTGGCTTGACGGTGCAATTCTTCTTCACTGGCAATTGTACTTTGTGCTGAAGCAGCCTCCAATGTCTCTAATTCAGCTTGCATCGCCTGAAGATCTCTAATCACATTATCCCGCCGTCTTGATAAGCTAGTGAGATTCTTCATTGAAATAAATTAAATTAAAATAAGTTAAATCTAAGAAAAAAATAAATAAATAATTAAATAAAGAAGGAATTTGTTTTCTATTAGGATGAGGATCTAGAAGTGGTTGATATCAAAACAAATTATAAGATTACTCTTATCCAAAAGATTTGTTATATAAATCTTCAACCAACAAGATTGCATCTCAACCAACAAGATTGCATCTCAACCAATAAAATTATATCTCAACCTTCCAACCCTTTTAAATTTTAAATAAGAATAAAATAAAGTCCCTCTCCTTTGGAATGCAGAAAAACTTCAGAACGTGCGGGAAGGAGAGAGAAAGGAAGCAAGGAAAGAAAAAGGAGGAAAGAAGAGATTCGGTTAAGGTGAGTTTTTTTACTCACTTTAACATGCTACATCTATTTTTTTTATACCTTCTGTTTTATTTAATTAAAGGTTTAAATCTTGGATAGAAAATCCTTAGCACCAATGTTTTATACACAACGAATTGCAGTGTACAGTAGCTTAGTTTACCTTATAATATTTAAAAATAGGATTTGTGTTATATATATTTTATATCCAATATTCACCTAAGTTTGACCAAACATGTGATTTTTTTTACTGCAAGGTAGTATTGAGAAGATGCTATCATTGTCAATTTCAGTGTCTTTCATTTTTCCTTATAAATTGATTTCCTACTATTCTGTGTTTCTCAATTATAAAACATTACCTTCTGTAACATCGCATACTTGACTGTCCAACAAAAAAAAATGATGTACGTCAACTTAGATGCCCATTCTAAAGATTGGAAGGCTCTAATTTTCTTAACAAAAGCTTGAACGTCAAACCTCCCATAACTGAATCCCATCCCTCACAATATGAAAGCCCTCAGAATAAGAAAACCAGTATTTTGGACTCCAGTAAATCAATCCCAGGAAATGTAAATCCTAGGCTAATATAGGTTTTGAAAAGAGATGGGTTTTTCATGCACTTTTATGTATTAGTATGTGTATTGCCTTTCAGCTTTTGTGTGCATGAGTCTGGAACCTGTTCAAAATTAGTAAGTAAACAAAAATCAAAACATAATACTAATGGCAACCCTGAGATAGTTAGAGATTTGATTATCAAAAGCAAAACAGAAACCCAATATGATACAGTTGTTCAAATTTCAAATGCAAGCTAATGTTTGATAAGCAAAACTCAAAAGCTTTAGAATTGATCTCATGCCAAGAGGGAGAGAAAAAGAAGATTGAGATGCTAAGTTTTGTTTCTTCTGTTTTCAAGTTTTTTTTGCTAAAAAGTAGTAACCTTTGGCTTGTGCAATGGCGGTCATGTCTCAGATCCTTGATTTAGTGATGTAGCAACAAGCTGAGCTACTACATCCACTTAGATCATCTGCGCTTGGAATCATTGCCTTATCAATTGGTAAATTATCTTACATACCCAATTTGACTCCAAAATTTAGGCTATGCCTAAAATTATTTTTCTCCTGGTCATTCCCATGATCATTGATGTTGGTGAGGTGGCAATAAGCTGCTGCCCTCGTCGGTCGAGGTTTCGGGTTAGAGTCGGCGAGGCGATCCGTCCAAGACCAGTGCCGGTGGCCGTCGACGATCTCGGCTCCGTCGATCTCTGCTGCTGCCCTCGTCGGTCGAGGTTTCGGGTTAGGGTCGGCGAGGCGATCCGGCCAAGGCCAACGCCAGTGGCCGTCGATGATATCGGCTCTATCGATCTCTGCCATTGCCTCGTCGGATTAAAGAGTTTTTCCTCTCTTTTTTTAATTTTTTGGATGGTTGATTTCTTCTTTTTCTCGTTTCTCTTTCTGATTCCTATAGTGATCACAGTGGAGATAACTTTAGGAAAATCCTAAATGTGCACATATTTACCAGTGAGCACCCTTTCCCCTATGTTGTAAACGACTTTACTATCCAGTATGTGGTGCGCATTTAGACTACCTGCACCTTTGCAGGAAACTTTTAGGAAATTCTAAATGTGCACATATTTAACAGTGAGCACCATTTCTCCTATGTTGTAAATAACTTTACAAAATTGTATGTGGTGCGCATTTAGACGACCTGGAACTTTGGAGAAACTTTAGGAAGTTCTAAATGCGCACATATTTACCAGTGAGCACCATTTCTCCTATGTTGTAAATCACTTTACTAAATCGTATGTGGTGCGCATGTAGAACTACCTGCAACTTTGGAGATAACTTTGGAAAAATTCTAACTGCGCACATATTTTACTAGTGAGTACCATTTCCATATGTTGTAAATCACTTTACTGTATAGTATGTGGTGAACAGTAGAATTACCCATAACTTGGTGGCCTATGATGCCTGGTTTGGGGGAAATTCTATTTGCACATGCCAATGTACGCTTGAGGCGCACGTTTGAAACTTTGCTAAGTGAGCTTTTTTGAAATGGAATAAATTTTTAAGTTACCTAAGACTCGGATCTCTCTGATTGAAACCTTATGCCTGAACTAGGCCATATTCTTAGTAAGCAGCCATTGCACCTATTCACAAGCATGTGAACTAAATGTACATTTGAAAATAATTACGAATAGTTTTAAAATTTATTTTTCATAGTGACCTACTTCTAAATTGAATGTGTCATGCTCTACCAAAAGAAAGAGGAAAATGAATATTAAAAATAAAATCTGAAAAGATACCGAAAATTATGGGATTGGTGATAGATCATTAACTATTGCATTGTACATTATTCTTTATTGTTACTATTGTTACCACAGAATATTGAAATTAATGATGATCACCAATCCATTAAACTAAACTGAATGACTTACACTGGAAACGTCATACACTGGGATTTGGAAAAAATTTAGTTTCATATGAATTAGATGGCTGGACGTAACTGTGCCATTGTTTCCCATTTTTGGAGGATCAGGATAGGCTCCGTTCATTACTGCGGCACTGTTTCCCATTTTGGAAGGATCGGGATAGGCTCCGATCAAAATTACTGTTTCGTTTTTCCGGGGGTAGACGGGAATGCGTTCAGACTAGCTATATTCATATTTTTCCTGAATTTTCAAATACCATAATTAAAAGGCATCAATTAAAAAATAATAATAATAACTTCTACTTTTATTTGCATGTCTGTCCATGATATTGAATTATTATTGTTATTTGTTGTATTTTACTATTTAATATTAGATCGCTTTACTGACGATCCTGATTATGCATGACCAGATGCAGATATTTATCAAGAAGTAGATACTCTAGAAACAGAACAAGATGTGGCATACTTTAAGGAACAGGAAGATCTACATGAGTGATGAATTCTTTTTGTTAATTACTTCATTTTAAAAAAAAACTGTAATAAGTGCATATGATACTTCATTTAGTTTTATGTGAGACAGCTCTTTTATTCAGAAATAATTTATTGGTAGTGACATTTTGCTGATTTTATTTAGAGGAAGTTGTTATCACTTTGATTTAAAAAAAATTACCATTTGTCTCTGTATGTTATTCATATTAAATTGCGTTGCAACTGTAATGTTTTGTTTTGAGGCTTGTCGAGTTGTCATTCGACGCCGAACGTTTCAGCTTTCCACACTACGGAATGTGGGACGTTACCAGTGGTATTAGAGCCAAGGCTATTTGAACAAATTTGACTATCATTACAGTCGGCAAATAAATAAATAAATATAATAGTTTAATTTTGCTAAACTATTTAAGGTTCAAAACGACTATATATATATACATAAATACGATTTTTCTAAATATATCTATTTGCTTTTATTATGTTTATTTAAGTAATACTTACATTATCCCATTTTCTTAGAAGGATGGCTCGTCAGACTAATAGGAATGGAACAAATTCTGGCTCAATCTCGAACACCACTGAAGCCAATGAAATGTTAGGACTTCTTAGTAAGATGGTCGACGCGCAACAACAACCGGCCGAAGCCTTTCGACCAAGAGTGATGGCGGCCTTAGATCGTGTGGCAGAACCGAGGGACCAGCATCCTGGAGGGATATCTGATTTCAGACGCCTTCATCCATCTACCTTCTCGGGGACAGTAGGAGCCTTGGAAGCTGAACAGTGGCTCATGCAGATGGAAGACTTATTTAGAGCTGCTAGGATTCCAGATACTGACAAAGTGAGTGTCGTCAAAATTCAATTGACAAATATAGCAAGGACTTGGTGGCAATCAGAGGAGAACAGACTATCCCAACCAATCTGTTGGATGCTTTCACAACGAGTTTCCTTGCAAGGTTCTTTCCTAAAGTAGCTAGGAGGGAAATGGACCACCAATTCATTAACTTGAGGCAGGCAGGAATGACAGTAGAAGAGTATGCATCAGAGTTTGTTCGTCTGAGTCGATTTGCGCCATACATGGTTTCAGATGAAGCAGATCGTGCTCATCGCTTCCAACAGGGATTGAGAATAGATATCCAGAAGTATTTAGTAACCTCTAGAATGGAGACATATGCTGAAGTTATTGATGCAGCTCGAGATATAAAGCAAGTGATAAATAAGGAAATGAGGGTTCAGTCTTCTGCACCCAAGAGGTCGGCCAGTCAAATGTTGGGAGGAATTTCATCTAGGAATACTGAGAAGCGTTTGGCCATCCCTTCGCAACAGAAAGTTACTTGCACACATCGTCAGAAGCCAGGACACATGATCAAGGAGTGTCGGTATGCTAACAACTTATGCCTAGCATGTGGATCAAGTGAACATAAGATCGGGGATTGTCCACGAAGGAGGAACATGGGGCCAACGCCTCGCCTTCCAGTATCTCAACAACAACAGCAGTCACAAAAAGATCAGAATGGTAATCAGAATAGGCGACCATTTCCACCTCAGAATAGAGCTTATGAGCAGGCTAAGAAGAATAAGGCAGTGAACATGGGACGTGGACAGGCTTATAACCTAACCGCAGAGCAAGCAGAGAAGTCAGATGATGTGGTAGCAGGTATGATACTAGTCAATCAAATACCCGCATCAGTTTTATTTGACTCAGGAGCATCACATTGCTTTATTTCGTCTAAATTTGTGACACTACATGCCATACCTTATGAGAACCTGAACACTAGATGGAAGACAAGTACGGGTAACGGGGGTATTGTTTCTACTCAAATATGTAGATTGTGTCCTGTAGTAATTTGTAGAAGGGAATTTTATGCTAATTTCCTAATTATTGATACTCACGGATTTGACGTGATATTGGGAATGGATTGGTTAAGACCTTTCATGCAATTATTGACTGCCGGAGGAGAAGCGTTGTTTTCAGGATACCGAATCACCCAGAGTTCGAGTTCATTGGCGGCAACAACACCAAGGAACCTGCAGAATTTAGAGCTCGACCTACGGAGGGAGTAGTAGTCCAAATGGATGCCATATCCGCTGATATCCCAGTGGTGTCGGAGTTTTTGGACATCTTCGAGGATTTCTCAGGATTACCACCAGACAGGACAGTGGAGTTCGCTATTGATCTTCTTCCTGGCACTACACCAATCTCTCTAGAACCATATCGAATGGGTCCAGCAGAGCTAAAAGAAGTGAAGATGCAATTAGACGAGTTGGAAACTAAAGGTTTCATTAGACCAAGTACTTCCCCTTGGGGTGCACCAGTACTTTTGATTGAGAAGAAAGATGGAGGCAAAAGATTATGTATTGATTACAGGGGATTAAATAGGGTCACTATCAAAAATCGATACCCACTACCGAGAATTGATAACTTGTTCGATCAGCTTGGTGGTGCTAGGGTATTTTCCAAGTTGGACCTTAAGTCTGGGTATCACCAGGTGAAAGTGAAGGAGTCAGATATTCCTAAAACAACATTCCGGACTCGATATGGACATTTTGAATTCTTAGTGATGCCATTCGGAGTGACGAATGCACCTGCAATTTTTATGAACTTGATGAATCGAATTTTTCTTCCATATTTGGATAAATTCGTTGTGGTGTTTATAGACGACATATTGGTGTATTCAAGAACCGAAGAGAATCACACTAAGCATTTAAGGATAGTTTTGGAAACACTAAGGAAGGAGAAACTATATGGGAAGCTCAACAAATGTGAATTTTGGCTGAAGAGTGTTTCATTCTTGGGACATATTGTTTCTCAAGATGGAATCTCAGTCGATCCTGGCAAGGTCTCAACAGTGAAGGACTGGCCGATCCCGAAAAATGTTTCAGAGGTAAGAAGCTTTCTGGGATTAGCAGGTTATTATCGGAAGTTTGTCCAAGATTTTTCTAAGATTGCAGGACCTCTGACCAACCTCCTGAGGAAATGAAAGAGGTACGACTGGACAGTTGAATGTGATGCAGCTTTCAATGAGTTGAAAAGGAGGCTTACAACAGCACCAGTATTAGCCATACCAGAAGGGACCGAAGGAATGGTTGTATACAGTGATGTGTCCGGCAGGGGGCTAGGTTCTGTGTTGATGCAACGAGGACGAGTAATAGCTTATGCTTCTAGACAATTGAGACCGCATGAGAAAAACTATCCCACATATGATTTGGAGCTTGCAGCTGTGATTTTTGCATTAAAAATTTGGATGCATTATTTGTTGGGTAGCAAAGTGGAGGTTTATACAGACCATAAGAGTCTTAAGTATATCTTCATACAGAAAGAACTTAATATGAGACAGAGAAAGTGGCTCGAATTGATGGCAGATTATGACATCAATTTACAATACCATCCTGGTAAGATCAATGTGGTACCTGATGCCTTGAGCAGAAAGCCTATGGTAATGGTTCTAACTCAGCAGAAGAAGCTACTTGAAGAAATCATACAGATAGAATTAGATATTATCTTACCCGGTGCCGAGGCACGAATGTTGGCTTTACAACTCCAACCGCCAATGGTAGAAAAGATTAAAGAAGCTCAGGAAGATGATCCTCAGTTGCAAAGATTATGAAGACAAGTAGAAGAAGGACAAAGGACAGATTTATGTATCCACACAGATGGGTCTCTTCGATTGGTCAATAGGTTGTGCGTGCCCAAAGGAGAAATTCGGCAGGAAGTATTATCAGAGGCTCACAGTTCAGTTTATTCTATCCATCCCGAAGGAATAAAGATGTATCACGACCTGAAGCAGCATTTTTGGTGGCATGGAATGAAGCGTGAAATTGCCAAGTTTGTATCCAAGTGCTTAACTTGTCAGCAAGTTAAAGCAGAGCATCAATGAATGCCGGGACTTTTTCAACCTTTGGCCATACCCGAGTGAAAAAGGGAAAGAGTTACAATGGATTTTGTTACCACATTACCATGCAGTCCCAAGGGTAATAATGCAATTTGGGTAATTGTGTACCGCCTCACTAAAGTAGCGCATTTCATACCATTTCGTATAGGACAGTCTACCAAAATTTTGGCAGAAAAGTATATACGTGAAGTCGAAAATTACATGGTGTGCCGGTTAGTATTGTATCAGATCGAGATGCCCGTTTCACCTCTCAGTTTTGGAAGAAACTGCAAGATAGTTTGGGATCAAAACTAGATTTCAGTACAGCATATCACCTAGAAACAGATGGCCAATCAGAAAGAACTATTCAGATATTGGAGGATATGTTGAGGGCTTATATGCTTGACTTCGGAGGATCATGGGAGGATTTCTTACATCAGGTGGAATTCGCCTACAATAATAGCTACCAAGCAAGCATCAAGATGGCACCATTCGAGGCTCTGTATAGAAGAAAATGTAGATCACCGCTATATTGGGATGACATTAGAGAAAGAAAACTACTTGGGCCAGAAATGATTACCCAGGCAGTGGAAAAATTAACTTAGTACGGCAACATCTGAGAGTAGCCCAAGATCGACAAAAGAGCTGGGCAGACCACCGACAGCGGTTTCTGGAATTTCAAGTAGGAGACTTAGTTTTCTTGAAGGTTTCGCCCACACGTGGAATCATTTGTTTTGGAAACCGTGGGAAGTTAAGCCCGAGATTCATTGGCCCATTCGAGATCTTGGAACGAATAGGCAAGGTCTTGGGTCACCTAGCATTACCGTCTATATTGGAACAAGTACATAACGTTTTCCATGTCTAACAATTAAAACGATATGTACCTGATGAGAGGCATATCAGACTATTCAGGACTGGAGATCGGACTAGACCTCTCATATCTAGAAGAACCGGTTGCCATACTTGACCGTATAGAGAAGACTTTGAAGAAAAAGTAATTCCACTGGTGTTGGTTTCTTGGAATCAACATTCTAACCTGGAGGCAATCTGGGAGCGAGAGGAAGACAATCGAGAGCGTTTTCCCCACTTATTTGAGTAAAGGTATAACTCCTCTACATCATTTGAGTTTAAAGAAATTTCGAGGACGAAATTTTTCTTAAGGGGGGTAGAATGTAACAACCACTTTTCTATTATTGCATTTAATTCAGTTCTAAAAAAATAATAATAATACAATAAATTAAATTAAAATAAGTTAAAATCTGAAAAAAAAATAATTAAATAAAGAAGGAATTTGTTTTCTATTAGGATGAGGATCTAGAAGTGGTTGAGATCAAAACAAATCATAAGATTACCTTTATCCAAAAGATTTGTTATATAAATCTTCAACCAACAAGCTTGCATCTCAACCAACAAGATTGCATATCAACCAACAAGATTATATCTCAACCTTCCAACCCTTTTAAATTTTAAATAAGAATAAAATAAAGTCCCTCTCCTCTGTAACGCAGAAAAACTTCAGAACGTGCGGGAAGGAGAGAGAAAGGAAGCAAGGAAAGAAGAGATTCAGCTAAGGTGAGTTTTCTTACTCACTTTAACATGCTACATCTATTTTTTTATACATTCTGTTTTATTTAATTAAAGGTTTAAATCTTGGATAGAAAATCCTTAGCACCAATGTTTTATACACAACGAATTGCAGTGTGCAGTAGCTTAGTTTACCTTATAATATTTAAAAATAGGATTTGTGTTATATATATTTTATACCTAATATTCACCTCAATTTGACCAAACATGTGATTTTTCTTACCGCAAGGTAGTATTGAGAAGATGCTATCATTGTCAATTTCACTGTCTTTCATTTTTCCTTATAAATTGATTTCCTACTATTCTGTGTTTCTCAATTATAAAATATTACCTTCTGTAACATCGCATACTTGACTGTCCAACAAAAAAAAATGATGTACGTCAACTTAGATGCCCATTCTAAAGATTGGAAGCCTCTAATTTTCTTAACAAAAGCTTGAACGTCACACCTCCCATAACTGAATCCCATCCCTCACACAATGAAAGCCCTCAGAATAAGAATACCAGTATTTTGGACTCCAGTAAATCAATCCCAGGAAATGTAAATCCTAGGCTAATAGAGGTTTCGAAAAGAAATGGGTTTTTCATGCACTTTTATGTATTAGTATGTGTATTGCCTTTTAGCTTTTGTCTGCATGAGTCTGGGACCTGTTCAAAATTAGTAAGTAACGGAACAAAAATCAAAACATAATACTAATGGTAACCCTAACATAGTTAGAGATTTGATTATCAAAAGCAAAACAGAAACCCAATATGATACAGTTGTTCAAATTTCAAATGCAAGCTAATGTTTGATAAGTAAAATTCAAAAGCTTTAGAATTGATCTCATGCCAAGGGGGAGAGAAAAAGAAGATTGAGATGCTAAGTTTTGTTTTTTCTGTTTTCAAGTATTTTTGCTAAAAAGTAGTAACCTTTGGCTTGTGCAATGGCGGTCATGTCTCAGATCCTTGATTTAGTGATGTAGCAACAAGCTGAGCTACTACAGCCACTTAGATCAACTGCGCTTGGAATCATTGCCTTATCAGTTGGTAAATTATCTTACATACCCAATTTGACTCCAAAATTTAGGCTATGCCTAAAATTATTTTTCTCCTGGATATTCCCATGATCATTGATGTTGGTGAGGTGGCAATAAGCTGCTGCCCTTGTCGGTCGAGGTTTCAGGTTAGAGTCGGCGAGGCGATCCGGCCAAGACCAGTGCCGGTGGCTGTCGATGATCTCGGCTCCATTGATCTCTGCTGCTGCCCTCATCGGTCGAGGTTTCGGGTTAGGGTCGGCGAGGCGATCCGGCCATGGCCAACGCCAGTGGCCGTCGATGATATCAGCTCTATCGATCTCTACCACTGCCTCGTCGGATTGAAGAGTTTTTCCTCTCTTTTTTTTATTTTTTATTTTTTGGATGGTTGATTTCTTTTTTTTCTCGTTTCTCTTTCTGATTCCTATAGTGATCACTGTGGAGATAACTTTAGGAAAATCCTAAATGTGCACATATTTACCAGTGAGCACCCTTTCCCCTATGTTGTAAACCACTTTACTATCTAGTATGTGGTGCGCATTTAGACTACCTGCACCTTTGCAGGAAACTTTTAGGAAATTCTAAATGCGCACATATTTACTAGTGAGCACCATTTCTCCTATGTTGTAAATAACTTTACTAAATAGTATGTGGTGCGCATTTAGACGACCTGCATCTTTGGAGAAACTTTAGGAAGTTCTAAATGCGCACATATTTTCCAGTGAGCACCATTTCTCCTATGTTGTAAATCACTTCACTAATCGTATGTGGTGCGCATGTAGAACTACCTGCAACTTTGGAGATAACTTTGGGAAAATTCTAACTGCGCACATATTTTACTAATGAGCACCATTTCCATATGTTGTAAATCACTTTACTGTATAGTATGTGGTGCACAGTTAGAATTACCCATAACTTGGAGGCCTATGATGCCTGGTTTGGGGGAAATTCTATTTGCACATGCCAATGTACACTTGAGGCACACGTTTGAAACTTTGTTAAGTGAGCTTTTTTGAAATGGAATAATCTTTTTAAGTTACCTAAAACTCGTATCTCTCTGATTGAAACCTTATGCCTAAACTAGGCCATATTCTTAGTAAGCAGCCATTGCACCTATTCACAAGCATGTGAACTAAATCTACATTTGAAAATAATTTCGGATAGTTTTAAAATTTATTTTTCATAGTGACCTAATTCTAAATTGAATGTGTCATGTTCTAACAAAAGAAAGAGGAAAATGAATATTGAAAATAAAATCTGAAAAGACACCGAAAATTATGGGATTGGTGATAGATCATTAACTATTGCATTGTACATTATTCTTTATTGTTACTATTGTTGCCATAGAATATTAAAATTAATGATGATCACCAATCCATTAAACTAAACTGAATGACTTACCCTGGAAATGTCATACACTGGGATTTGGGAAAAATTTAGGTTCATATGAATTAGATGGCTGGACGTAACTGTGTCACTGTTTCCCATTTTGGGAGGATCGGGATAGGCTGCGATCATTATTGCGCAACTGTTTTCCATTTTGGGAGGATCAGGATAGGCTCTGATCAAAATTACTGTTCCGTTTTTCCGGGGATAGACGGGAATGCGTTCAGACCAGCTATATTCATATTTTTCCTGAATTTTCAAATGCCATAATTAAAAGAGATCAACTAATAATAATAATAATAATAATAATAACTTCTACATTTTATTTGCATGTCTGTCCATGATATTGAATTATTATTGTTATTTGTTATGTTTTACTATTTAATATTAGATCGCTTTACTGACGATCTTGGTTATGCATGACCAGATACAGATATTTATCAAGAAGTAGATCCTCCAGAAACAGAACAAGATGTGGCATACTTTAAGGAACAGGCAGATCTACATGAGTGATGAATTCTTTTTGTTAATTACTTCATTTAAAAAAAAAATGTAATAAGTGCATATGGCATTTCATTTAGTTTTATGTGAGACAGCTCTTTGATTCAGAAATAATTTATTGGTAGTGACATTTTGCTGATTTTATTTAGAGGAAGTTGTTATCACTTTGATTTAAAAAAAATTATCATTTATCTCTGTATATTATTCATATTAAATTGCGTTGCAATTGTAATGTTTTGTTTTGAGATCTGTCGAGTTATCATTCGACGCCGAACGTTTCAGCTTTCCACACTACGGAAAGTGGGGCGTTACACTGACTATACCAATTAAATAAATCATTAGAACATTAGCGAGCAAAGGAAAAGAAGCCCCTTTCAGTATATTATCAATGCAATAATCTAAAAAATGGAGAAAAGTTTCCACTATATCCCTCAGCAAGTTAATTTCGAAGGCATCAATCTCCACGTGGGAAGAATCAACAACAACTGGAGTGGGTGCAATCTGAACTGTATTTTGCTACAAAGAAGTAGTAGTACTAGTATCAGAAACAACTTTCACACCTTCAACAGAAACAACAGTTGCAGCAACTGCAGTCGGGACAATATGTGTGGTAGTTTCCATTGAAGGAACCACTACTTCAGAAGTGCTAGTCGCAGAAACGGTGATCTCAGTTATCTCATGGGCTACTTCAGTAAAGACTTCCGCAACGGTATTATCCTGCGGAATGTCGTCTACAGCCATATGCCCTGAGATTGGAGTCGAAGCAAGAGCTGCTAAAAAGTGGGGGGAGCACAATTGAATATCACAGTACCATTAGATAATGGCAAAATTTTGGCATAAAAATTGGATACAGGTTAGAAGTAAACCTGGAGGGTGAGCACTGGATTCTCTTGGCCTATATACCTCACCTCGAACGTCTTCACTTAAGAAGACATATTTACCATGATCTGATGGAGGAGTACAAGAACCATGATTTTCACTATTGACATCATCATTATCTCCCCAATCATCATGATCTACTGGAAGAGATGCTACCTTTGTGGAATTCGATGCGCGAACTTCCCCGATTATTTCCACCTCATTATCAACAGAAACTTGGTGAGTGAAGGTTGCAGAACCCTCTTGCGCAGTAGGAGGAGCAACCACTTCATCGTTGACAGCAGTTTGGTAAGTGAGGGATGTAGAATCCTCTTGCGCAGAAAGGACAGTAGAGGAAGGAGCAGCCACAAATGCAGAATCACTACGGAAGACAGGCCCTTGACTTCGACGTCTCTTGGAAGAACGAAGAGTTAGAGCCGAGTCATCTTCATCTTCCTCTGGTTTTTCTGCAATAGTTTTAGGAACCGAACTGGATACCACTGTACCAGCTTCAAATGACATGTCTTGCGAAGTGATAAGCAAATTGCTAAGACGCCTCAATCTCTTCCGCTTGTACAAAATCTTCTTTGGGGGAGATTTTTGCTGAGGAGAAGTCTCTTTCGGCGTTGGGAGTAAAGAAATATCAAGAGAAACGGGTTGGGTCGACGGGGCCACCACGTTATTATCTTCCTCTCCCTGTTGAACTATCTGTTCCAACTCATCCGAACCACATTCTACTCCAAATCCTCCATTCTATCCACCTTTGTACTGTCAGCCTCCTTTTTCTGAGCATACCATGCTCTAATATCCTTCAGACAAGTAAGATTTGTATTAAAATTTTGAGAGGCAAAGTTAGTAGCCACGTACCACTTGCAGAAACCGAAACTCATGTACGAGTTCGGAGTCTTGATTGAAAGGTCAATCTTGCTTGAGTACCACCAGTGATGAAGTGGAACCAAGCCCGAGCTCCTTCAAACAAATTTCTAGCAAAACTTACTTTTTTGTTGGGATCTATTCATTGTGCAATTTAATAATGTAATTTCAAAAAGTAAAAGTAATAATAATTATTCCGTGTTGTCTAATTTCATTCAAAAAGAAAATTCTATTTAAGTAATTCTGGAATAAAAGAATTAGATTTGAAAATAACTTCAATTTTTCTCATTTATCGTACTGAATTTTCCATTTTTTAATTTTATACTTATTTTAAACCATTGAATTCAGTAATAGGTTGGGTAATTGGCCATAATATCTCAAATCAGAAGAAAAAAAGGATCGGGGGTTTATCGAAAAACCTTTATTTTTATTTAACATAGAGTTAATCGTACCCGAACTATCGAGTAAAGCGACTCGGATAGTAAGGATCTATATAACAGTGGCTCCCTAAACGAAGAACCAAATGCCCTGGACATATATTTATTAGCCACCAGAAGCATCCCAGGAACAAAACTGTGAATTTGTCAACACCAGCAATATCCGCGAATTCCTCCCCATATCCAGCATTTGGAAAGTATAGAAAATATTTGAACAACTTGAAATTCGCATGATAGAAATGAGTCATGCGAATTGCAGCCATGTAGTCTCTTTTCCACTGCAATCTCTCGTAGTGTTGTACTTTGGGAGCGCTTAAATCAACCTGCGAATCATAAAGACTCATCAAAGTAGGGCAGTGTAAGACTATCCATGCCATCAAATAAGTGTAAAGAAGCTCTACATGTGGATTAGGAGTCTTAGTGATCAACTCTCCTTCGTCGTTTTGCTTCTTCCTGACATTGCAAAACTTATCAACCAATTTTCTCAATCCGCTTTAAATACTGCACACCATCACTAGCAGTAAGCTGAGTCACCGACCAAACGTGAGCAAGACGGCCGGGTATATCGCCCTGATGGGTATAGTATCCTGAGAGGGAATCACACATTTCTTCAACCAAAGTATCAAATAACCCGCCAGAAAGGCTGGATCAGATAGAGGTTAAAGAGCTTGGTAGTGGAGCTTTCAAAGGACGTTCCAGCCTTGAAGACGTCCTACATTAGATTTGGCGACATAAACATCTGTCCCGAAGTTGGCAATCCTTCTCTTGACTTCCTTTTCAGAAATCGGAGGGAGACGGGTAAAATTGGATCTATTCTTTGAAAAATTAGGGAGAAGGTATTGTAGCCACTTCTTCTGCTTTACATTGCGAGTACCAGACATATGAGTATAAATATGATAGTGGCAAAGCAATTCCTAATAAATGTCATAAACCATAGGGTTCTGAGTCTTGAACAAATGAAGCTCTTCTCCAGTAGGGACATACTCTTCATATGGGATGTCTCTCATAGGTAATCCCGAAATCTCATACATCTCATGCAGGGCGAAACCCAATTCACTGCGAGAGGAGAAAACTGTACAAGTATCAGGATTGTACAATTCCAACAAAGAAAAGAAATGGAATCGGCTATCAGGAATGCCATGTTGAACCGCTCTAATGGCACGATAAAGGCTTGCATACTGGAGCTAATCTCTGGAAGCCTTTAGAAAGAAATCAGTCAAAATTACCCACTCTCCTTTCGAAGAGCAGTGGACCCATCCAGAAGGATGAAAGTCTTGAACTGGAAACTCCCCTTGCACATTGACAAACTGGTGCAAGAAAGTCTGGGCGACTACGGGTGTTTCACCTATAGGAAGGTCCTGTTTAAAAGACCCTGGGAACAACCCACAAAAATGCTTTCTAGTAGAACGAGAAAAAGTACCTTATGCATTGAACGCTCCCAGCAAGGCACCATCTTGTGGCCTATTTAAATGTCATTCCATTTGTCTAGGAATGGAAAGAGATTGGAAAAATAGAATTGCGGCCATTAACTTGGCGAAGCCATTTGTAATTCCCATCATCCAAACCATTGTCGGGTATCGATAAGTGATCACCGAATAAGAAGGCAGGCTTGTTTAACAAAGCTCAGTTGTTTCCTTCAAAACGAGCAGTGGTCATCAGCTCTTGCAATATTGGGCGAGTGGGATTAAAAACTTTGCTTTCCCTTTCTCGGCCACTGGAGGCGGTGCAACCTGAAAAAATCTAGTCGAACATAAACTCCTTCCCTTCTTAGCTGCCTGAATAACCAAAGTAATGGTCTTTCGGCCATGGGTTTAAAGTGTAATCAACTACAAGGAAAATTTTGGGATTAAAACAAAAAAAACTTTCTAAGAAAAGAATTGCTTTCTAGTATATGACGAAAAAAATTACTTCCAATCAAGGGCTTCTGCCGAACCACCATGGAGCTTGAAGTTGTCTGGAGGTCTTGAAGACCACTTGCAGAAGCATCAGAGGAGGAAGTTTTATTCGGCATCTTTTGCAGAATAAGAAAATCTTTTGTGAGAAAAATCAGAGGTTAAGGGAGGCTGAAGATGAAGAGCCTTGAAAAAAAAATTTGAAGAGGAATTTGGAGTTCAAATTTCTTAGAGAAAAATTAGAAATTAGGATTATATAACAGATGATTTGAAGGCCGAGATCTTCGTATAGACGTGATCTCTAGCCCAAATCTCGTGAGTACCTTTTCATTTAATGTGGCTCAGAGAACGTCTTAATCTCTATGCCGTATAAAGTAACAACCTTCCGAATTTTCCGCAACTAAAAGGAAGTTCGCGACCCTAATACAGAGTCGTATTCTCCATCAAAAAGGAAAGTTCGCGACTCTAATACAGATTCATATTCTCCTTCAAAAAGGAAAGTTCGCGACCCTAATATAGAGTTGTATTCTCCTTCAAAAAGGAAAGTTCGCGACCCTAATACAGAGTTGTATTCTCCTTCAAAAAGGGAAGTTCGCGACTCTAATATAGAGTTGTATTCTCCTTCAAAAGGAAAGTTTGTTACCCTAATACAAAGTCGTATTCTCCTTCAAAAAGGAAAGTCCGTGACCCTAATACAGAGTCGTATTCAAAAGTGGAAGTCCGCGACCCTAATATAGAGTTGTATTCCTTCAAAAACAGAAAGTTCGCGATACTAATGCAGAGTCATACTCTCTTGAAAATGAAAGTTCACGACACTAATACAGAGTCGTATTCCTTTCAAAATGGAATTCTGAGATCTAAGATAGGATCATGCTATCTTCAAACGTAATTCTAATACAGAATTGCACTTTCAGAGGTGTTGAAGTCTGAGATTCTAATACAGAATCTTGCTTCATATTAAAAGAGAATGTTATATCTAAAGTATTCCAAATCACCTCCGAAGATCATGAGAGTTTTAAAAAATTTATAGGGGGTTTTGTCGGTGAAAAATTCTGGAGTCATCTGTCAAAACAAGGCAGATCCGCAAATTTAGGGTTCGAGGTCCGCGACCCAGTTATAACAAAGCAGATCCGCGAATCTGAAGTTCGAAGTTTGCGACCCAGTTACGACAAAGTAGATCTACGAATCTAAGTTTGATATTCGCGATGCTATCTATAGTTTCCGGGGAGGGGTTTAATACAAAGTCACCCGACCCGAATAAAAGAAGTTTCCACCTCGGATCGTGGAGTTAGCTATCGAACGAGTATGACGTCACTACTCAGATCGTGGAGTTAACTACCGAGCGAATATGACGGCATCACTCGAATAGTGGAGCTAACCGCTGGGCGAATAAGACGATGACGCTACCTTGAAACCCCTATAAAGAGCGGGGAAACAGAAAAAAGAGGGGATGGATCATCTTCTAATCAACTAGCCTTTGCGGTCAGAAATTCAGAGCCCTTTTTACCAATTGAAAGAGTTTGTGTGGAGTATCAACGAAGATCAGGATTGTCCTCTATAGCTACCTCAGAACCCAGTCTTAAACAAAGAGGAATTTGATATTTTTCTCATTTTTTGTAAACGGAAAACCATTGAAATTGTAATATTTTATTGAGAAATTCAAATAAAAGATATTTACCATTTTATGGCGAACACCTTCTACCGCTGTCACGACTGCGCCACTTCATCTCTAGTTCTCTCAGATGACCTCATTGAAGACTTCTTGCAACATTTCACCGGCGAATTCCATTAATTGCTCAATCACTGCATATCACTAATCTCGGCCAGACGAGACTCTTACGATCTAGGTTGTTCAATACTGTTGAGCTATATTGAAAATATTGAGAGAATCAGTGTTCCAGATCGAGCTTCTTCTTATAGAGCACATCTTCAGATACTTTATCAGCACCTGAATAATTTAAACAATGTACATCGGGCGAATATATCTGCTACCATAGACATTGAGGTAGCTCGGTAGCCCAGGCTCGCGCTGAATTACATCTTCTCCAGGAAGATCTGAAGAAAAGGAGAAAGCATGTGCTCAAGAAATCTAGGACTTGGCTAACATCCAGAGTGGAATAGACAATGAGTAAGAGCCAGCAAAACTTGAAATGGAGGCCACACAAGACAATATTTCGTGCACTCGTGATTCCATTACTATTGCTCAAGCTATCCTTCAAGCCAAAGAGCCAAAATTTAGTGAAATCATGAAACGCCACGAGGCATTAACACACAAATAGGTGCAAATTCAGCAAGAAGTGTCCATGCGGAACAAAGCATTGGATGACATTCGCGCTCAAGCAGCATAATGTCTGATTATTCATGAGAATGAATTACATTGCCAAGCCACTTCTGTTGCCGAAGAAGCCCGTTCAAAGAACTTATGGGAGATGGAAAAGTGGCTAAGAGCACTTGGAGAACAATGAAAATCCCTTTGTATCTTTCTTTCTTTCTGAACACATTTTGTACTTTATTTCCTTCCTTTCTCAACACACATGAATAAAGAAATATTTTAGTTTACCTTTAACTTATTGCATTATTTCTAATTCCCTTAATATGTGATGGGTAATTATAGAATGATAAGTGTTGGTGATGACTTGATGGCCTTGAAAATGGCAGTAGTGTTACAACTAAAGTGGGCGAGTTATATATGAGCGAGTTCGAAAGGGTGAATGATTGGTGGATGGAACCGAAGGAGACGGAAACTTGCTAAGGGTGTGTGAATAATTTAGCAAGCTGAGTGTTTTGATTGTTTGATTGTGATGACTGTATCATAGGCAAAGGTGTATAGCCACACATGCCAATATGATCGAGTTTGGATCATGGAGCGACTTGTCTGACTAAAAGATAGCCGAGTTAGTAGAGGCACAATATTGCACATGCCGAGATGATCGGGTTAGGATCATGGGGTGGCTCGTCTGGCTGACAGACAGAGCCAGATTGGCAGAGATGCATAGTCACACATACTGAGACGATCAGGTTAGGATCATGGGGTGACTCGTCTAGCTGATGGACAGAGCTGGATTGGCAAAAGCGCATAGTCACACATGCTGAGATGATTAGATTAGGATCATAGGGTGGCTTGTCTTCCTGACAGATACAGCCGGGTTGGCAGAGGTGCATAATCAAACATACTGAGATGATCGGGTTAAGATCATGGGGTGGCTCGTCTAATTGACAGAGAGAGCCGAGTTGGTAAAGGTGCATAGTCACACATGCTAAGATGATCAAATTAGGATCATGGGGTGGCTCATCTAGCTAACAGATAGAGCCGAATTGGCCGAGGTGCATAGTCACGCATGCCAAGATGATCGGGTTAAAATTATGGGATGACTCATCTAGCTGATAGACAAAACCAGATTGGTAGAGGCATATAGTCACACATGCCGAGATGATCGGATGGGGTGGCTCATCTAGCTGACAGACAGAGCTAAGTTGACAGAGGCATATAGTCACACATGCTAAGATGATCGGTTAGGATTACAAAAAAAAATTGTTTTAGGTTAGGTTAGTGATGATTTCTCCTTATCTTCTAATTTGACTTAAGTTTATTAGACCTAGGTTATTTTTCACAATCATATCCAACAAGAACCTAATTGAGAACATACATTTCTTATAGACCTAATAATGTGACTACCTTATCCATTTACTTATTTCAAGCCCGCTAACCTTTCAAAACTAAAAAGTATACTTTTAAGAATCTAAGAGAGCTCCCTAAAAATTACTAAAATTCAAATTATCCTTCTGTTGATAATTTTATAATAACTTTATATAGATTATCGCTATTGATTGGGATATAGAACAATAGTAAGAACTGAATCAATATTAGCTCCTTGAAACTCACTAATCATGCTAGTTCTATAAAAAAAAAAATATTTTCTTTATTTTGCATAAATTAACTTGTGTCTTGAACAAACACATGCTTTATCAATCTATATTTATAATTCACTATATCATAATCATATTATTCTGGGTATGGACATATATATATATAGTTATTAAATCACGTAGATAAATTCATGAATAATTGATATGTATTACCAACAAGGATTAACCCTTGGCAATGAGATGCAAAGCAAGCCATTAAGTAAGTATATAGTAAATTGATGCGAGGGTTGGACTTGGTTCATGAAAAGAGGCTTCAAAAAGCAATCTTAGACCATGCTGTATACGACACATCATGGCTGGCAGAAAGCCCAGAGGACGTCCATATACTAATTGAACTGTAGGATACAAAGTTCTAATGGGAACACATTCCCACGACAGTAAGGAGATAACACACTTCTTTAACTAAAGAGAAAGGTAAGCTATAACTACTGTGGTAGAGGATAGATCACAAGCTACCCAACTATGGTAACTCAGGAGTACTATCTCAGCCAAGAGATTACCTTCGGGCTGCCTCACAATATGATCATTGGCCTTAAATTTGGATATCCTCAAAGTGATATCATCCATGCCGACAGGTCGTTGAAAACCGATAGCTCCTTTCCCATCTAAGTTAGTAAAAAAATAATCGGCCCACTTCTCGTGCCATATCCACTTCACATCAGTCAAGTCTGAATAGATGCAAAAATGATAAGTTAAATTCCATAAAGTATAATACAGAACACTATCTCGGGAGGCTAGAATCTCAAGCTCTTCAGTTCCAAGGAAATACTCCTCATATGGGATGTCTCCGATTGGAAGTCCCAAAATCTACCACGTCTCGTGGAGAGCAAACTCCAATTCTCCAATGGGGTTGAAGAAAGTACTAGTAGCGGCATCATTTAATTCCAAAATTGCAAACAGTTGAGCTGATTTTGTAGTAATGCTATATTGAGTGGCCCTTGCAGCTTTAAATAGCCCAATGTCCACCAACTCCCCTTCAAATTTGTCCAATATAATCCTGTTAGTAGAGCCCACTAGCCCTTGCTTCCTGCATGAGTCCAACCTAGAGTCCTAAAGCTCTCAGCCGGATATCCCCCCTTACTTCATATGAACTCGTTCTTGAAGGTTCTAGCCATGCTGAAGTTCTCGCCTATAGGAACATTCCAAAACATTATTTCTGAAAGACCGGTCACATGAGTGGAATGTCCGTCTTGTAAAAATCCAGATTTAACAAACTTCGCCGCTATAAGGGAAT
This sequence comes from Dracaena cambodiana, assembly GCA_036321105.1. NCBI lineage: Eukaryota > Viridiplantae > Streptophyta > Magnoliopsida > Asparagales > Asparagaceae > Dracaena > Dracaena cambodiana. The sequence goes on along the minus strand of JAYEPQ010000005.1, from coordinate 12,672,967 downwards.
CTTAAGTGGGAGTGAGACGTCATTCCATTTGTCGTTCCTCAGTACATGGCTGAAGATAACTCAAAAGGTAGTATCTTTGTATGTCTAGAAGCGTGAAGTAAGTCCCTTCTAATCGATAAATCCAAGGGCAAGAAGGAGAAAGTAAGGAATTTTTAGTGTCTATAACGTCTCTAAATATGAAATGTGGTTTGGAGAGCTCAGTTCTATCCCTATCTGAGAATGAGGCACTAGTGACCAACTCCTTCACAGTCTGAGCATTGCCGTTACAAATTAAACTGGTCCTCTTTTTATCATCATAACAATACAAAGAAGGGGGATGTGGACAATGAAAGACTGCGTAACCCCTAATGCCTATAGTAGAACCAGCCATGTGGTGAGTGGTGATGGGACAACTGGTGTAGAAGACTGTAAAGAAATAACAAAAGAGATGGGACACTGCAAAGAAAATCACCATCATTGCTGAATAAAGAAAGGAAATAATTTTCACGAAAACCCAAATTAACTCTGCTAGATGAATGGTAAAGTTAACTTCGCCAGACAGAGTTAAAATTAACTTCACTGGATAAGAATTCAAACTAACTTCACTGGACAGAGTTCAAATTAACGCTATCTTTAGATCAAGAATTCCACATTAAAAGGTAACACAGCGATTCTGATGACTACATTGCTAGAAAGATTCATCATCACCATAAGAAAAAGATGACCCTAAATTATGTATGTATCATCGTTGTCATCATCAAAAGACATTAAAAAGGCAATTTTGAGATAAACCCAAAAGAAAAATGGGTGCAAAGACCTAATTCTCCTTTACCCTCAAGAAACATAAAAGAGCAAAGGATACGAAGATCCAGTTCCCTTGATGTTAATTGGCATTATAACAAGCAAGAAAATAAATTTGCATATTCATTGATGCTTGCGAGAGGAAAGCTTACCGTCCATAGGCAGGTGAGTTGTTGCTGAAGAAGGGCCACTCGTCCCCACCGCCTGTGCGTCTGTTTGTTGCATCACCTGTTTGGGTACCATAGATATGAAAATCCCTAAGAAAGGGGAAAAAAGATTTCTAAAGAGGGGAGATTTCTGAAGAGGGAAAAAGAGCCCGAATATTTAAAACAAAGGCTCGGATTAAAATATAGGTGAACCAGCATCTCGCCTTTACTTGAAACAGTTTCTGTTCTTATCCAAAGCATTTAAAGAGGACATCATTAGCCGTGCAATGATCGAAGCATTGTGATAAAATGTTTAGATCCGTTAGACCAACTTCACATATTAGCCTCGCCATAATTATTCCAATTAGCTAGGCTACAGCAAGGTCATGCTAATTCTGCCGGAAGCATTCGGTCAAACCTATATGACATGTAAAATATTTAAAGATTCAAAGTATTTCAAGATTTAAATATAATTTATCTTGAAAACTTTGAAGGGGGTCTTGTAGGCTATCATAATTGTATCCACTAGATAGCGAAGTGCTTCCCAATTTATGTAGGTATGAGAATATGAAGTGGATGTCAGAGTACTTGGTGACCACCCAATGGATTGTTAGCCATCACTCTTCATATTGTTTTTGGATTAACTTAACATATATAGAAGGAGATTCTTTTGGAGACTTATTTGAAGATGTTAGGGAGTTGCATTCTAGTCTTTCAGAAGGAGTATTCTTGATTACTTTGTATCCATCCCTCTCATCTTTTGTACAGGAGTGGGAATTCATGTGAGCTGGAACCATATGTCCCGAGTTGTTTCGCTCGACAATTTGGTTACATCCAGCTATATATAGGGAGTCCCAGTACTACTTTAGCTTTTAGTGGGAGGGGCTCTGGCTTGGCGGCATTTCGTTATGGGATATATAGGTACTTCTTTTTGCTTGCCCATGAAGATCCAAAGCTACAAATGGCAATGTCTTTTTGTCACTGGTATGCGAGGACAAACACTATAATCTCTAAATATAATCCAAAGCCATCAAGCTTGGGTTTGATTGTCGAGAGATTCAAAAGGTTGATTAAAGAGGCAGCTTTAGTAAGTCAAAGAGCATACTGACGAGCTCCATCATCAGTTGCTCTTAGTGATCATGGAGACAATAAGGCAAAAGTGATATCAGCAAGAGGTCCTGTGACTCGACAGAAGAGAAAGATAAGCTCTTCATTTGTCCCATCATTTAATGCCATGGTGCCTTCAACGAACATCCCTCCAACATCACTAGTGACTAAGAAGCAAAAGCACTTGATTAAGCTTTCTAATATATTAACTTCTTCTGATGATGTGGTTATCAGCCATTTAACGTTTTCTCAGTCCTCATTGGCTATTACCGCTACTTTGTCGTTGACAAAACCAGCTGTGAGTGGTTCCCTCGCAACTTCACCTTCTTCTGCTTCTATGGCTCCTGTGGTATCATCTATGACCAAAGCTATAACCCTAACATTTGATAAGATGATGGATTATTAACTGGAAAAAGTGACTCGGGATAGGGTATCTGCTTTTGCCACCATTTCTTCAATATTAAGCACTATACATGTCGGCCCTCTTCCTGATCTGGGAATATCATCTTCACAATTTGAAGCAGCGTCTGGTGATAACTTCACTGCTCTTGTTAGTGTGGACTCGTCGTTGATTACTATTGGACGACAACAACAAGTATCACCTACGGGTGATGAGGTGAATGTAACAGGTGAAGGATAGTTGGTCGACGATGCGCTTTAGAGCCAACTAGCAGATGCTCCGATCAATCAATTAGAGGAGTTGATTAAGGGTAAAGAAGCTAGATTAATGGATGATAAGCCATTAGTTGACAACATGCTTCAGGACCCTCAAGAAGAAGATATCTCTGATACCTCCGCTTCTCAATAGCATTGTAGCTTTGAACCACTGAACCTTGTGGGGCAAGATGGTACAAGTTTATCTACTGATTCACCCATTCACATTTCTGGTATTAGTACAGCTATTCCTAATCCTCGTTCTTTGGATTCTCCACATGCTGAACCGATGTCTTTAGCAGATGTTTTGATAGCGCCTAGAGAATTAACTTTATCAGCTGGGATGATGCAGGCATCTTCTAGTCAAGTCAGCATTGATAGGACTTCTACTTTGGTTGAGGATGCCAGAACACCAACGACTGTTGATGATGATGGTGAGAGTTTTATAACTTTGCCGGATTCAACATGTAAAGGGGGTACTGCTCCAGTTGATGAGGACTCTGCAGATCTCTATACAGTCATCCGCGCATCAGGCACTAACTTGTATCTTTGATTTTTTTTTTGTTTTGTTTTTTTTTTTTTTGAAAAGCATTGCATTTGTTTCATCATTGTCTTTATTTGTTACTTGCTACCATGATATGCAAGTATTATTTAAACCCTGATATTTATCACACCAAACTTGGCATATTATTAGAACTTGCTTCTTTACATGTGTCCTTGCTTTCACGTTTAGGCAAGATGGCAATCATTTGGCAGAACCTTGATCCTGATGATTTACGTGGTACGTTATCTACTTTGGGATTGTGGCTTCATACTTTTTCTCTTATGAGGGTTGATGTCATGTCATCTTGAGCTTCTGTTCAACTGCATGTCTTGTTAACATTTTATTTTTATCCTTCTTCCATTTTTTTAGTAATTTCGCTGACTCCTTAGAGAAGTATGATCACGGTTGCATTCCCTAACTAGGATCTGGGGTTGGATTCTACTCCATCCACCGATGTGGTGACTTCCAGTGTGTTTGAAGCACCTTCTACTTCTACACTATCTTCTTCACTCAGTCTAAGGCCCTGGGAAGTGCCAATACCTCCACTGCGTACCATCCAAGTGCCTCCTTTGATAGCCATCATATGGGATCTTTCTGCTTTCATAGCAATAATGGTTACTCCTCCTTTCGAACTCTCAGCTCCTTCTATGTCTTCATCTTTATGGGCAAGGTTAGCGAGAATTACTAGAAGATGGTTACTTCCATATTTTACGACACAATATAGGATTGTGTGGATGAGGACTTGAGGGATAGCCTAATTCACTTGGACCCATTGGACATATATTTGCCAGTCCTTATGCATGCATTGGTTACATCATGGGACACAAGGCAGCTGCTCCTTTCGAAAGGTTGTAGACACCTAAAAAAAAAAGGGGTATTTACAGGTTTGTCCCTCAAATCTTTAAATATTATGAATTTACCCCCCAAATTTTCATATTTATGAATTTGTCCCCCAAATCTAATAAGTTACAACAATTTTGCCTCCCTCTCTAACTTTCTCTAACTTAGTTAATTTTTTGACCATTTTACCCCTCTTCTATTTTACTTCTCTCTTCTTCTTCTCTCTTCCTCCTCTCTCTCCTTTTTCTTAATTATTTCTCCTCTCTTCGCCTTCTCTTTTTCTTCTCTATTCTCCTTTTCTCTCCTCCTTTTCTTCATTGTTTTTTACTCTTTCATGTTCATGCATTTTTCCTCTAATTCACCAAATGAATTCTCTCAAATTCTCCAAATCAATTTTTCCCCAACATTTATAATTAAAATCAAATATATAGAAATTACTAAGGTCCAAATTGTATCATTCAACATTAACTGCAATAAAAAAACCATATTTCCAATACCTTCTCTGGACTGAGAACATGTTCTCAGTCCAGAAAAGTTCTCTGGACTGAGAACATGTTCTCAGTCCAGAGAGGGTATTGGAAATATAATTTTTTTACAAATATCACAAATATTCACAAATTAACATATCTCAAATATTCACAAATTCACAAATATTCACAAATTCATCAACATTGAAAACATGTTCACAAATATGCAAATTCATCAACATATCACAAATTCATCAATTAGACCAAATTCATCAACATATCACAATATCACAAATATTCATCACCAAATTAATTATCTCAAGTTCTCCAAATTCCTGACAAATAAAGATAGCCCAAATTCATAAACAAAGCTTATTACAAATATTGGACAAATATTGCTCTTATTCTGTATCTCGGAGCGTTGTCTGTGATTGCTGCATTTGAGATGGTTGATCAAAACTTCCTATCCATGTTAGTGGCTGCGGAGTTTGTCCTGCATGTGGTTGTGCATCTTCGTGTGCATGTGGCTGTACATGTAGTACACTTCTTTCTCTGATTGGGAGTTCCTTTGCAATCTCAGATGGTATGTTATATATTCAAGCAGTATAAAAGATCACGGACAATATAAAATAATCATTAAAAAGAGAAGTTAATACCCAAAAAAAAAACATGACATTAGAAGAGGACCTATACCTAAAAAGAAACGGAAAGTTATGCATATGCGGCTATGATATAAAACATTCCCAGAACCTGAACATGCAGAATATCCATAAATTTATTTCTCTGTGTTTACACGAGGAACATAATGCACAAGCCGTAACAATAAAACTAGAATCTTGTTAACACTAAACACCAACTGCTTATCAAAAAAAGGACTTGTGCACATATAGGTTTTAAATGCTTTGGGTGAAACCCTTACCTCTTTAAACCGTTGTTTGAGAAGCTCCTCCTGCAATTCACAAAATAAAGTTGCCCGTGAGATCCCAGAATTACAACAAAAAACAAAATTTGAGCAAATCAATGAACCTAAAAATCTGAAATTAACACCTCATCAAGGAATCCATATTTTCAAAGTTGCTCAAAAAAACCATTTACAGAAGGAATTGTTTGTTTTTAAATAGAATGCCATAGTTTAACATGCCTATGCACAAGTATTCTAATTTTGGGTCAACGAATGGAAACAGCAACCTCTAAGCTTCCCCAAACCCAACCTCAACCCTTCCTTTCAAAGTGGGGATAATCTCTAGATTCCACGTACTCCCAAAAATTGTTGTAAAATTGGATGCTAACTTGATCCTAATTTCTTAAGCATTAAAAATCATGTCTTTCCTTCCTTTCAAGTGTAATTATTTCCTAAAATTATCCCTTAAAAAAAGATATAATCAATGGCCAAGGTAAGGTTTAAACTCACTATAAGGGGGAAAAAAAAAAAAAATTAGTCAGTACCTGCTCCTTCAAAAGCCTAGCAGTTTCTTCTTCCAATTGTGTCACTAATGATTCAAGCTCCACAGTATAAGCCTGTACCATGAACCATCACAATTACCCCAAATTCCACATGAATTGGACAATTCAAAGGGAAAACACAAATCAAGCCAAACCTGTTTCCTCTCCCTCGATCTCGCCGCCGACTCCCGATTCTTGATCATCCTCTTCTGCCTCTGCATCGCCGCTCGATCCACCGGATCGAGCACCGGCCGCTTCCTCCCCCTCCCCCTCCCCGCGCTCTCCGCCCCACTCCCAAACCCTAGACGAAGTCAAATCTAACAACAAACAACCTAAACAAAGAAGAACCCTTGCTAAAATACAAACCCTAGACACCAAATTTAGCAATTAGATAGCTCAATTCGAGAAGAAATCGTACCTGATAGTGAAATTTGTAGTCGGTCGAAGATCTTAGAGAGAGAAAATACGAACTTTTAGAGCAAGCGAGAGAGAGAGAGAGATGGGAAACTCAATTCGCCGATCGCCGATTCCCTTGATCCCGATCCCCGATCCCCACACAGATCCCCTATCTCCGACTCGTCGATTCACCGATCGCCGATCATCGGTTCAGAATTTGGGAATGAAGATCCTCGGTTCAGTATTTGGGAGCGAATGGATTAGGGTCTCTATTTGGGAACGAAGGATTTGGGGTTGGGAACGAATGAATTGGGGTTGAGGAGTACAAAAGGAATGGCATTTTTGTCATTTCATAATTAAAAAAAATTAACAAACGGGAAAGTTAGAGAGAGGGGGAAAATTGTTGTAACTTATGAGATTTGGGAGGCAAAATCATAAATATGAAGATTTGGGGGGTAAAATTATAATATTTAAAGATTTGAGGGACAAACCAGTAAATACCCCAAAAAAAAATAATTTTTGGGAAAATCCCCACAGGTGGGCCCCGCAGGAATTCCTCCCGTGGGTGCCCACTCGCGGGAAGAATCCTGCGGGACACCCGCGGGATTCCTCCCATGGGTTGCCACCCGCGGGAGCGATCCCGCGGGTGGGCACCCGCGGGAGCCATCCCGCAGGTGCCAGCCCGCGGGTTATTTTCCGCCTATTTCCGTTGTTTATTTGACTGATATTTCGTGATCTAATTTTTCAGGGAGGATTCGAGGCGGATTTCGAGCGGATTCGGTCTATAAAAGACAGAAATTGAGTCAGAGAAAGGACTTTTTGGACGATTTTGGGCGAGCTCGTGAAATTGAGAAGCGGAGCAGAGCCATCCCCTTCCAAGTCAAACAGTCAACGGAGTCCACCAGTGAGACTCCATCGTCACCCGAATCCACATAAAAAAAGAAATAAATTAATATTCCCGTTCTTGTTATTTCTCGATATTTTTTTTTAATTCTCAATTTTCTTTTGTAATCAAATAATTTTGCAATGGAAGAAGAAATCCAATTTTCGGGAAAACAAGAACTGGCGACCACAGTGGGAGTCTCTCTGTTCACAACAGAGATTATGGTGGCGCAGTCTGACTTATTAGCGATCGGATCTATTGTTGAAACGTTGGTCGTAAAAATCGACCAGCAAAAATATAAAGAATTTCTTTCTTCCTCTGATTCGGAGCCTAGGCGTAATCACCGGGCGACGATGTAGAAAGGTGAGGCGTCATCACCCACCGAAAATCAAAAGGCATCATCGCCTATGAAAACTTACGAGGCGTCATCGCCCATTGAAACTGACAAGACGTCATCGTCTGCCAAGTATACGGCAATATCGCCCGTTCCAAAATCAAGCCAAAAGTCAAGCCAAACTCTAACCCGCTACCAAAAGAGAAATCTGAGGCGTAAAACTCAACGAGCACGCCTCAATCATACAGGAAGGGTTGCAGAAAACTCCGGGACAGTAAAAAATTTCAGAGTAAACCCACAGATGGAGCCACGGGTTGTATCCCGCGGAAGCAACCCTGGTGCAAACCCGCGGCTTGCAACCGCGGGTTGCGCGGGTGCCAACCCGCTGCTTGCAACCGTGGGTTGCCGCCCGCGGCTTACAACCGCGGGTGCAAGCTCGTGGGTGCAACCCAACCCGCGACTTACAACCGCGGGTGCAAGCTCGTGGGTGCAACCGCGGGTTGCACCCCACGGGAATAAATCCACGGGTGCAAACCCGCAGTTGCAACCGCGGGTTGCATCCCGCAGAGGCAACCGTGGGTTGCACCCCGCAGATTTCACTTCGCGAAAGCCACGATGGATTACGTTCAATGAACACAACCCTCATGTCTCTTCGAGCATGCCTGTGGTGAGCACACTACATACACCAAGAATTTTAATCTCTCTATCAGAGGCATGCGGGGCCCACACAACTACTCAGACCAGTGTGCACTCCAGAAGAATCCGCAGAAGGGTTGGAGAACAATCTGATGCTGGAAAAAAGCTCAGAAATCTGAGGCGTAAAACTCAACGAGCACGTCTCAATCATACAGGAAGGGTTGCAGAAAACTCCGGGACAGTAAAAAATTTTAGAGTAAACCCACGGATGGAGCCGCGGGTTGTATCCCGCAGAAGCAACCCGGGTGCAAACCCGCGGCTTGCAACCGCGGGTGCCAACCCGCGGGTGGCAACCGCGGGTTGCCACCCGTGGTTTGCAACCGCGGGTGCCAACCGCGGGTTGCCACCCGCGAGTTGCAATCGCGGGTGCAAGCCCGTGGGTGCAACCGCGGGTTGCACCCCACGGGAATAAATCCACGGGTGCAAACCCGCAGTTGCAACCGCGGGTTGCATCCCGCAGAGGCAACCGCGGTTTGTACCCCGCAGATTTCACTTCGCGAAAGCAACGATTGATTACGTTCAATGAACACAACTCTCATGTCTCTTCAAGCATGCCTGTGGTGAGCACACTACATACACCAAGAATTTTAATCTCTCTATCAGAGGCGTGCGGAGCCCACAAAACTACTCAGACCAGTGTGCACTCCAGAAGAATCCGCAGAAGGGTTGGAGAATAATCTGATGCTAGAAAAAAGCTCAGTCCTGAGATATTGCATACTCTCCAGTATTATAAACCAAATTTGCGATGCAAGAGGCGTCAACATGCAAATGGAGATGATAAGGTACCTCAAGATTTGAGAGAGTACCTCAATTGGAAGAACTCCTCACAAAATATTCCTCACTGCCAATGCGAACAGTTAATCTCAACTATTCTATCAAGCTGCAAATGCAACTCAAAACGATCAGTTTTTGAGTGGATCACCAAACCTAAAAGAATGCGAACGGTGAAAAAGGTGTGCTTGGAAACCGATCTGCCTGCTGCCTCATCACATATGGTTAATAAAGACAAAAAAGGTGGTCGGAAACAACCTTTCAGATAAGGAAAGCACTCCATGGTCAAAAAGAGTTTCTATCGAACCAGAGGGCGTGCGCTTAGAAGAAGTCTCTGGAAGGCTTGAGAGACAAGAAAAACGTCTCGAACAGTAAGAGGAGACCATAGAAGAAATGAAACAATTTTTAATTGAGTTGTTAGCTCAAACTAGAAAGAACCAACTCTCGTCGTCCGTTTCTGATCGGCAGAAAGGAAAACGACCCGTCCAAATAAATGAAGACAGCAAGGACGAGGATAAAGAAATACCTCCTCATGCAAGAGAGGAAGGGGAAGTTAAGGTTATCATCAACCCTCATGTAGAAAAAATAGAGAAGATGGAGAATCAACTACAAGCTCTTCTTCATTGTAAGAAACTGCAAGAGGTGGGGGTAGTTCGTCCTTATCCCATAGAATGGGAGACCGTACCCTATCCTGCAAAATACAAACCGTTGAACCTTCAGTCATTCGACGGTAGAGGTTCACCGCAACAGCACATCTTCTACTTCCTGTCGCAGACAGGACACCTCATGGGAAATGATCCGACTATGACTAAAATATTTGCGAGCACTTTACGGGGGCCCGCATTTACCTGGTTCATGCAGCTACCCCAGGGATCAATTAAATCATGGGCTAATGTAGAACGTCAGTTCTTAGCCCGATTCTATAAAGATGATACTGAAGTCTCTATACTATCCTTGCTAACAGCAAAACAAGAAGAAGACGAGACGGTCAAAGCTTATGTCGAGCGATTCTAAGAACTTTCTGTTCGATGCCCACATGGCATGACGCAACACTCTTGTGGAAACATGCAGACACAACATGTTGACTGACGTTCTAGATAAAATGGGCTCGGTCGAACCCAAATCATGGAAGGATCTGCTTAAGCAGAGTGAACAGGCCGAAGATATACTTCGACGCCTCAAAAAGCGGCAGTCTGCAATCAGAGGCAGTACAAATGAACCTTCCATGATTTGGGTTCTAAAGGGAAAGATATAATGGTAATGGCGGTAGAAAGCAACACATCAAAGTCCCAGGCTTCAAAAGCAGTATTCGTTTAAGGATGAGCATACTGTTACTATGTTCAATCTGCTTAGCAAACACAAGATGCTTAAGTTGCCGGAGAGTAAGAGGCCTGAAGAGGTTGGGAAGACTAACGATCCTAATTACTGCCTATACCACCGGATTGTAGGTCACCCTACAAAGAATTATTTTATTCTAAAAGACAAAATTCAAACGTTGATTGAAGCTGGAGCAGTTCAGCTCAAAGCTGAACAAAAAAGGAGTTAGAGCTAACTCCGACACATTTAATGTGTGTGGTCTAAAGGTACCACTTGGGCTCACAACAATTCCCAAGACGAGCTCAGGGCGGTTAATTTAAACCACTATAAAAAAATGATAAAAAAAGAAAAGAAAAAGAAAAAAATTAAGGAATTACCCAACGCCGTCAAGGCAACGGGGAGAAAATAAATTTCTCGCCAGCCCCATCATACTGGAGGAAAAAAGTATGAATTACCCAACGCCGACAAAGCTACGGGGAGAGAATAAATTTTTCGCCAACCCCATCATACTGGGGGTAGAAAGTATGATTACCCAATGCCGTCAAGGCAACAGGGAGATAATAAATTTCTCGCCAACCCCATCATACTGGCGAAAAAAAGTATAAATTACCCAACGTCGAAAAGGCTACGGGGAGAGAATAAATTTCTCACCAACCCCATCATACTGGGGATAGAAAGTATGAATTACCCAACGCCGACAAGACTACGAAAAGAGAATAAATTTCTCGCCAACCCCATCATACTGAGGATAAAAGTATGAACTGCCCAAAACTGCTAAAGTAAAGGGAAGAGGAAAAGTTTGGCATTTAAACCCAAACGAAACCCTCGATAACTTACTATACTGAGGGGAATAGTATGGCTAGCCTAACTCAAACAGCCCATGGGTGTCCACCCGTGGGAGGGTTCCCGCGGGTGGCCACCCGCGGGAGGGATCCCGCCGGTAGGCACCCGCGGGAGCGCTCCTGCAGGTGCCAACCCGTGCGTTGTTTTCCGCCTATTTTCATTTATTTGTTTCGCTGATATTTCGTGATCCGATTTTTTAGGAAGGATTGGAGCCAGATTTTGAGCTTCTTCGGTCTATAAAAGACAGGAGTTGATTCCAGAGAAAAGACTTTTTAGACGATTTTGGGTGAGCTAGTGAAATTGAGAAGCGGAGCAGAGTCATCCCCTTCCAAGTCAGACGGTCAACGGAATGCACCAGCGAGGCTCCATCGTCACCCAAACCCACATAAAAAAAAGAATAAATTAATATTCCCGTTCTTATTATTTCTCGATATTTTTTTGTAATTCTCAATTTTCTTTTGTAATCAAATAATTTTGCAATAGAAGGAGAAATCCAATTTTCGGGCAAACAAGAACTGGCGAACCTCTACCGCCGAATGACTGAAGGTTCAACGGTTTGTATTTTGTAGGATAGGGTACGGTCTTATTTGCCTGTGGTCGCCAGTTCTTATTTGCCCGAAAATTGGATTTCTCCTTCCATTGCAAAATTATTTGATTACAAAAGAAAATTGAGAATTACAAAAAAATATCGAGAAATTACAAGAATGGAAATATTAATTTATTCCCTTTTTTATGTGGGTTCGGGTGACGATGGAGCCTCGCTGGTGCACTCCGTTGACCGTCTGACTTGGAAGGGGATGACTCTGCTTTGCTTCTCAATTTTACGAGCTCGCCCAAAATCGTCCAAAAAGTTCTTTCTCTGACTCAATTTCTGTCTTTTATAGACCGAATCTGCTTGAAATCCGCCTCGAATCCTCCCTGAAAAATCGGATCACGAAATATCAGCCAAATAAACAACGAAAACAGGCAGAAAACAACCCGCGGGTTGGCACCTGCGGGATCGCTCCCGCAGGTGCCCATCCGAGGGATCACTCTCGCGGGTGGCAACCAGCGGGATCGCTCCCGCGGGTGGCAACCCGCGGGAGGAAGTCCTGCGGGTGCCCACCTGCGAGGAATCCCGCGGGACACCCGCGGGTGGACACCCGCGGGACTTCAACCCGCGGGAGCGATCCCGCGGGTGCCACCCGCGGGTTGCCACCTGCGAGAGCGATCCCGCGGGTGTCTCCCGCGGGAGCGATCCCGCGGGTGGCACTCGTGGGAGCGATGCTGCAGGTGCCAACCCGCGGGTTATTTTCCGCCTGTTTCCGTTGTTTATTTGGCTGATATTTCGTGATCTGATTTTTCAGGAAGAATTTGACGCCGATTTCGAGCGGATTCGGTCTATAAAAGACAGAAATTGAGTCAGAGAAAGGACTTTTTGGACGATTTTGGGCGAGCTCGTGAAATTGAGAAGCGGAGCAGAGCCATCCCCTTCCAAGTCAGACGGTCAACGGAGTGCACCAGCAAGGCTCCATCGTCACCCGAACCCACATACAAATGGGAATAAATTAATATTCCCGTTCTTGTTATTTCTCGATATTTTTTTGTAATTCTCAATTTTATTTTGTAATCAAATAGTTTTGCAATGGAAGAAGAAATCCAATTTTCGGGAAAACAAGATCTAAGGTATGTCAAGGCTTTCATGAATTCAGTAAGAGTTTGGAGGAGTATTCATGCAGAGCCTATCACTCCTTTGGTGGACATACTCAAAGAATGCTTGATGCGAGAACTTCAGCAGCAAGGGGATGAGCAAGTAAAACAATGAGATTCGATCACTTAGTCTTTAAAAGACATTCAACAAACTCAAAATCTTGCTGATAGAGAAGTCCAAGTGAAGGATTTGAAGACATCGTAGGACCACAGACTCGCGCCAAATTTTTAAAGATATCTTGAAGGAGATTGAAGAGCAAGAGGCTAGACTAAATGCTTTGAAGGCAAGTAGAGAGAAAGCATTGGTTCGTCTTGGTGAATCTAATGAAGCCAGTCAGAAGATTTTGGAAGAAAGGAGGGCTATCCAGTCTGCATAGATAGTCTTCCTTCTGTGTCCCCCTGAAGAGATAGAGATCTTGGCAGAGATCAAGGCTACTATTGAAGGCGAAGTGAACAAGAAGCTCTTTGATGAGCACTTGAAGACTTTTAAATAGAGGCCTTAATAAAACTTCATTTGGCTCCCTATTTTACTGTTATATTTATTTTTTATTGTGGTTTCGAAGACACTGTGTTTCATTGTTGTTGTGGTGTCATGGGTTTAGGTTAGCTTGGTACATACGAAATTGGACACACATTTTATCTTCTTTTTTTTAACAAATTAATTTTAGTTGATTGAACGTTTAATGTTGAATTGGGGTTTGTTATGTCAGCTAGAGGTTTTATGTTGAACTTGTTACCTGACATTGATTTTTATCCTGTGGGATTTTTTATTCGCTACAGACAGTTTTTTTATGATCTGTCTGCAAAAATCCCTCGCAACGTTAAAAGTGGATTTCCAAACTTCTAATGAGTTTTGATCGTTAGGCTATTATTATTTTAATTTCTAGGCAATGCATATAGAGTTCTTTGGAAGTGTGATATTAACTTAGAGGACTTAGCTAATTTTTTTTTAGTGGGAGGTTTAATGTTGACTTAAGAAGTTTTGTAGATTTAATTTTATCCAGGGATAATTTTGGTTATTTGTTTTGTCGAAGTACCTATCATGGAAGGAGTTTGACAAAATTTATTGTATATTTGCCTAGAGATGCATTGTAAGCACGGTGCTTGACCAATTAACAGATATTTCACTCTTATTTACATTGTATATTGATGTGTTTAGATGCTTTGTCAAATGAAATTTGCACCTAATATATTTTTATAGAGTTTTTAGCAAATCCCTAGATATGAACGGATTTGAAGTGTCTTTACCAACTACTGTTTTTGTTGGGCTAGCTACGTCATTCCTCTCGACATGATGAGTTAGCAAGAGTTTCTTTTGGGATTAAAAGTCAAAATTTCTCTCTATCTATTGCTTTAAAGGCTTTGGACTCATTTTAATTTTTGTTTTTTTAGCAATTTAATTTCTGGCAAGGTTAACCCGTTCGCGGGGCTGGCTTGTCAGTGAAAGATTAAATCTTTCTTTAGAAGGATCATATCTTTTGTAGAATTCGAAGCGTCGACATCATTTTGCTCTCCCGGGCGAGCATTGCACCAAAATTTTGGCTTGGGAATGATTTGTCAATAATGATGTCTCTTAGTTGGTCGCACCTGAGAGGCCTGGCCTCAGGACTTTTGGTTCCTCCTTTTTGCAGGTAAAAATACCGCTGGGGTGATCTGGACACTTCTAGTATCAGACTTTTCTTCTCCTTCGAAAGGTTCTTAGCCTCTCTTGCTACTCAAGGTAGAGGATTCTAACTGGCCTTGTCTTTTCTGAGAAGGAGTGGTTCCATCTCTATGGAACCTCCGACCGATGATGAAGGGGATGGAGCTTTCAACTTTGAACAAAGATCAAAGGATTAGGTTCCACACTTTCACCACTAGATTAAGGCTTCTTATAAGTATCATATACTATTCTTTCCCCCATATTTTATCTATTTTTGTATATAAAAAAATGCTACTTGGGTATTTTTGTTTGTTTTTCAGGTAATTCGATTCGTATAAGGAGATGGTATGAAATCAGAGCCAGATTAGGAAACAAATCTCGAAAAAGAGTTTAAAGAGAGCAAAACTACAAAATTAAAATACTTCAGAGAGTCGAAGTCAAATACAGTCAGGAGATCCAAGATTAAAAGACACGAGACTTATGTGGAAGAAAATTCAAGAAATTTTATAATAATATTGCTACTAAATAGAGGCATTTTGCCGCCAATTAGCGGCACAAATAGTGCTTCACGTGGTGATTTTTCTTTGAGAACTTCGAAGTAAATTTGTAGCTTTTCCGTTGTATTAGAATTAGAGTTTGATTTCCGAAGCCTATATATTGGCCATATCCTTATATTCTAGAGTTTTTGAATGCAGTAGTTAATATAGAATTAGGATATAATTTGTACACATTTTTAATAAAATTAGGGTTTTGCTGAAGTGGTGACGGCCACAATACCAAGCTCGAGAGGTATTTCTTACTGTTCTTAATTGTTTTTAGGTAATCTTCTTCTCAATTGCTTTCTAGATAGATTTATCTTGCTTTCTATTGTAATCTTTAATTGCTTTCTACAAAAATATATGATTTTACTAACTAGAATTATGAGTAGCTAATTTAGTTTAGTCCTACGATATAGATGAAACTAGGATCCACCATGTAGTTGCTCTCTAGTATTTTCTTACTAAAATAAATTAATAAAGATATGATTTTGCAATGAAAAATTAAAAGATAACTCGTAGATTAATGCTTTGATAGATTATACTTGAATTAGATTTCTTGATAGGTTATACTTAGTTAGGGTTTGGAGTTGTTGGTTTTCATCTTTATCATAGATTTATCTAATGATTTAGTTTATTTTTATGGGAAGTAGTTTCTTTGATGGATTATACTTGCACACTACTTAATAGTGCATACTTAGGATATTTTAAATAGAAACTAAACTAAAAGATCAAACTTTTATGATAAAAAGAAGATAATAGAAGCAATTCATAGTTAGAAACTAGTGGATTCTATATTCTAGGTTAATTAGAACAACCAAAATCCCACTTAGAACTCGTAGTTAACCCGCTGGAAGAGTAGAATTAGTAGGAATAGTAAAACACCTTAGATCCCTGTGGGACGACCTGTACAGCGCTACACCGCCACTGTGTGCTTCCAGTAGAAATATCACATCAAATTTTTGGCACCGTTGCCGGGGATCAACGGTGTTTTTCTTGCTCTTTCTAACATTTTACGGGTTAACAGTGTCTGTTGAGTGTGTATGGACTAAAAAATACAGATACAAGAAAACAAAAAGGAAGAGAGAATAATTTTGAGTGTACTGTAAAAAGAAGAGATCCAGAGTCCCTACTTTTGCTGCCAAATAGCTGCAATAGTCGCCATTTGGTGGCACTTCAGCGACAAAACTCCACCTAATTTTCTGTAGTTCTCTATTTTGTGTCCCCGGTTCTCTAAAAAAATACAAAAAAATAATAATAATTAGAGCTCAAAGACATCACATTTTTCTTTGATCATGTTTCTTCCACCGTTTCATCTCCACCACACCCCACCTCTTGCATTAGTCTAGGAAATTCACGCATTCATTCACGGTCGCTGGTCCATCCCACATTGTGATCAATTTGGTTGACTAGTAAGACCAGATTTGTTCATGGGTGATAAGATGGACCAACTGATCCTGATCCTTCAGAATCGATGTCACCCGTTGCATACATCATTATCATCATGCATCAAACTTCTACACGTAGCGGGTAATCACTATGATTTGAAGCCGCAATACATTAGTATGCTTCCTAAATTCACTGGTTCTAATTCAGAGGATGCATATCTCTTTATCAGTGAATTTCAGGAAGTATGCGTGATGATAAAACTGCAGCACTTATCAGATGACACAATTAAACTCCACTTCATCCCCTTTGCACTCAAGAAAAATGCCAAGAAGTGCTGTACAGTATGCCTACTGATTCAATCACTACTTGAGATGAATTCGTTGCAGTGTTTCTAAAGAAGTATTATCCTACGCATAAGATGCCAAGAATTCGAAATCAAATCAATCAATTTCGTCAAGTGCTGGGAGAACTCTTCTGGAAATACTTAGAATGGTTCAAGGATCTGTTAGCTCAGTGCCCCCCCATGCGATAGAAAAGTGGCGGTTGTATCAAATCATGTATGAAGGACTTGATTACACATCCAAAACTCTTCTTGAGTCTATGTGTCAGGAGTTCATGAGAAAGAACGGAGGATGAAGCATAAGACTTTCTTGAGGACCTATCATAGAAGACTATGCAGTGGGAGAGTTCCGCTGAGAAACCCAGTGCATGAACTTCTACACAAAAGGGTGGGATCCATAGCGTCGACAGCTCTATACCTACCGAAACTAAAATTGCAGCCCTTGTGAGGAGAATTGAGGTATTGGAGATTTCTAGTGCTCCATAGGTGGGTCAAGTGAATCAAATCCAAAGTCCCACATGTTTTAATTGCGGAACCCCAAATCACGTTATGGAGGAGTGAACACTGTTAGTGAATCCTATGGGTCACACGCTTGAGCAGGCTAACGCCTTGTATCAAAGACCCATGAATAATCTATACGTTCCGACATACAATCCTAGCTGAAGGAACCATCCAAATCTTTTTTGGAGTCAAGGGCAATATCAGGGAGTCCCGAACCCCAACATGCAGCCTCCAGCCACTGGTCAGTTCCCAAAAGCAAATGTGGGTGTTTATCAACACCCAAACGCTTCAAATTATGGGAACAACCAGAATAGACCTTCTGCACAAAACCACTCACATCCACAATAGGGGTCTAATAATGATAAAAAAAGCGACTACAGTCACTTGAGAAGAACGTTAAAATCTTCTCAAGTCTCAATCAAAATTTGACACGCATATGTCCAATCTTGACACACACATGCAAAATCTTATGAAAGTGTCAACTGATTTTATTCAAAGTATATGTCAGTAATTGCTCGTGAACTCTCAATCTATTAAGAATATAGAGTAGCAGGTTGGACAATTAGCGAGTCAGATGAGTGAACGTGGCCAGGATACTTTTCCAAGTCAACCCATGATGAACCCTAATGCCAATTCTTCAAACTCCAATCAGTCGCATGTCCACCAATACAATGCAATTCACATGCTCAGATCTGGCAAGCAAGTGGATAATAATGTAGCTATGCCCCCTGATCTCACTCCTACTATCTTGCAGGCTACACCATCTCTTTTACTCATTTCTCCACGACCATCTCTATCACCTCCATCACCGTCACATACTCATTCAGAAGAACCTGTTCCTGAGCCGAAAGTACCATATCCCAATCAGCTTAGGAAGCCTTCACCGCAAGTAGAAAATATTCTTAAAATATTTCAGCAGGTGAAAGTTAATATTCCACTCCTAGACATTATACAACAGGTTCCTACTTATGCTAAGTTTCTCAAGGATTTGTGTACTAAGAAACGAGAAAGAAACGTTTCTGAGAAAGTTTTTCTTACTGCAAATATATCATAAATCCTCTCTAACTACTTGCCTATCAAGTACAAAGATCCAGCTTCCCCTACAATCTCATGCATCATTGGGAACACTACATTTGATAGGACATTGGGAACACTACATTTGATAGTGTCAACTTACTTCCTTACACTGTTTATCAGCAACTGGGGTTAGAAAAACTTCAACCTACCAAAGTCACATTACAGTTAGCTGATCGTTCGATCAAGAGACCACTTGGTATGGTTGAAGATGTGCTCATTAAGGTCAGTGAATTCATCTTTCCTGTAAACTTCATTGTATTAGAAACTGAGCCAATTTTCAATCTATGAAATCAAATTTCCGTTATCTTGGGTAGACCATTCCTTGCAACATCAAATGCATTAATTGATTGTAGGAGTGGCCTCATGAAGTTATCGTTTAGGAATATGACTGTGGTATTGAACATATTCAATATGGATTAGCACACAATAAGCTCTCTCATTGAGGTAAATATGATTCACAGTTTGCACTCTCATTCTACCTCGTGCACTGATGATGAACTCTCATTTGAGCAATTGTTCAAAGATGAGCTTATATTATTAGACGAATTGGTACATACTAATTCGATGTATGATAATACTTATACAAGTGTGCCATTGATTTATAAGTAAACTTTTGAGGATTTATTTGAAAAGGAGCTCGAATTATTTCGTGAGTTAGAAGGGCCACTACCACATTTACTTGATCCTATAGCACTCTTCTCACCTCACGATATTTCTATATGTATGCCTATTACTAACGATGATTGGCAGGTTTATAATGAAGAATTTTTAACCCAATTATCAATATTTACATGTGGACAAAAAAAAGCGAGGACGACATAAGAAGCAGACTCGTAATTTCGTGACTTGTAGGAGGTTGATGAGATATAATAATGTACAAATTTCACGTTTAAAACACACACACTATGAAAGTGGAAAGCGATCGAGAGATCGTAACCGCTTTCCATGCATTAATAGGGTGATGATATTGAGATCATAACATTTTACGACTCTCATTATTTTGTATAGTATTTGTACAATAGTTTTCATATTTATTTTCTCACCCTTTGTTTGTTTATGAGGGCATACACGAGTTTAGGTGTGGGGGTGTGGGTTACTTAGGATATTTTCTTCGTGTTTTTCTAGGATTTTTGGTTTTTTTAGAATTTTTATTTTTTTTAAGATTTTTGGGTTTCTTTATTTTTCACTTTGGGTAGTTTTTAGGGTAACTAACTAAAAAAAGTAAAATAAAAAAACCTTTGATTTTATATATTTTCATCAGTAGATCAACCTAATTATAGATAAAGGGATAAATTTTGATTTTAAATTGGATATGAGAGTAGATTGGATGATTACTTTGAGTTTTATGAATAAAAAGATTAAAATTTGAAAAATAAATACCACTAACAGTAGTTTTGAGGCAAGTATACATCTATTTTTCACTTCACAATAGTTTATTAGGTTAAGGACAAAGATAATAACGATTGAGTAAGTTTTCTCTCTCTAAACAAAAACAAAAAAAAAAGAGAAGAAAAAAAAGAAAAAAAGTGAGAATAAAAAAAATAGGGTGCGCCTGGTATTAAAGCAATAGTCTCGAGAGTGATAAAATAATGGGGTGCCCCTGATATTAAGGCAATAACCTCAAGAATAAAAAAAAAGAGTACGATCCAAGTAATTGGGTACTTTGTGTCTAAGCAAGCGTGAATATTCGCATGAAAGGTGAAATATTCTAAAAAAAGAAAAAAGAAAAACGAAAAAAAAGAAAAAAAATTTGTTATGAGAGAGGAGATGAATCATGAGTTAGAGTTGGAGTCCAAGGCCGAAATAGACTATCACACGTGCACGTAGTTGTACAGGAGCCAATGAATTATCTGTTAGTAGGTATTGAAATATAGGATTTAAATTTATGATTAAAATAATAAGCGTATTTGATATGACACTCGATTTGAAAATTGATAATCTAAATACGTTCTTGAGTTTATATATTAGTGAGATTAATTGATGAAAATATTATTAAAATATATATTTTTTTTTCTTTTGTATAAAAGTTTTTATTTTTCTTAATTTTCGGTTATCCTTATTTTTCTTTTCTTTATTTCTTAATCTTTTTTCTTCATAAATTTTGTGGGTATATTCACTACAAATGCTTACGAGACATGACTCGTCCACTAGGGTAACCTAGGGGTTTAAAAGTTTGTTGCACGTGCTAAGTACAATCGCGATTTCTGCGAAAGTGAGTTAGAATTTTTGTTTTTCGTTTTAGGGTTAGGCTTTGCTCAAGAACTAGCAAAAGATAGGTGTGGGGTGTGATAAGTATCATATATTGTATTTTTTTCTCCCATATTTTATCTATTTTTTGTATATAAATAAATGCTACTAGGGTATTTTTAGTTTGTTTTTTAGGTAATCTGATTCGTATAAGGAGATGGCATGAAATCAGAGTCGGATTAGGAAACAAAGCCCGAAAAAGAGTTTAAAGAGAGTAAAACTATAAAATTAAAATACTTCAGAGAGTCAAAATCAAATACAGTAAGAAGATCCAAGTTAAAAAGATACAAGACTCATGAGGAAGAAAATTCAAGAAATTTTATAATAATATTGCCACTAAATAGCGGCATTTTGCTGCCAATTAGCGACACAAATAGAGCTTCGCATGGTGATTTTTCTTCGAGGATTTCGATGTAATTTTATAGCTTTTCAGTTGTATTAGAATTAGGGTTTGATTTCCGAAGTATATATATTGGCTGTATCTTTGTATTCTAGAGTTTGGAATGCAGTAGTTAATATAGAATTAGGATATAGTTTGTACTCGTTTTTAATAAAATTAGAGTTTTGCTGAAGGGGTGATGGCCACAATACCAAGCTCCAGAGGTATTTCTTACTGTTCTTAATTGTTCTTAGGTAGTCTTCTTCTCAATTGCTTTCTAAATAGATTTATCTTGATTTCTAGTGTAATCTTTAATTGATTTCTAGAAAAATATATGATTTTGCTAACTAGAATTATGAGTAGCTAATTTAGTTTAGTTCTAGTATGTAGATGAAGCTAGGATCTACCATGTAGTTGCTCTATAGTATTTTCTTCCTAAAATAAATTAATAAAGATATAATTTTTTAATGAAAGATTAAAAGATAATAACTCGTAAATTAATGTTTTGATAGATTATACTTGAATTGGATTTCTTGATAGCCTATGCTTAGTTAGGGTTTGAAGTTGTTGGTTTTCATATTTATCATAGATTTATCTAATGATTTAGTTTATTTTTGTGAGAAGTAGTTTTTTTGATAGATTATACTTGTACACTACTTGATAGTCCATACTTAGGATATTTTTAAGTAGAAACTAAACTAAAAGATCAAATTTTTATAATAGGAAGAAGATAATAGAAGTAATTTATGGTTGTAAACTAGTGGATTCTATATTCTAGGCTAATTAGAACAACCAAAATCCCACTTAAAACTCGTAGTTAACCTTCTAGAATAGTAGAATTAGCAGAATTAGCAAAACACCTTAGATCCCTGTAGGACGACCTGTACAGTGCTACACGGACATTGTGCGCTTGCAGTAGAAATATCACATCAACTTCCTTTACAGCTTTTATATTCTTCTCCAATAGAGTCAACTGAGGATGGGTTTAAAGTGGACACGAGCTTCCAGAGATTTCATCATCAAGCGCAGAGTCCTATGTCAGACAAGGAGCTGATGACGGGCTTCTTTATGCTCTGGTTGAAGCATTGCATCATCCCATTTGTCCTTCATGGTGCTATTGCTATTGAGGTCGTGTATCCAGCCATTCTCCTAGCTCACGGGAAACCCCTTGGGCTCTTGGCCGCAATGGTCTACAAGATTCAAAGCGGTCTTTGGGAACTTGCAACTGAATTTTGTCTAAGGAGCAAGAAGAAGAAGAAAAGTAAGAACACTGATCTTGAAGCTTAGACACCAACCTCCAACCCCAAGGTAGAGTTGCCATACACTTATCTCATGGCATGGTTTGTGATGCACGACCCTAGTCTGATAACTTCGCCTCCCGAAGACAGCATCAGAGGCTCATTCATTCAGAGATATGATAGCTGTGACTAGAGGAATTACTATATGCGAGCTATTCGGAAGACGATGCGCAATCACCAGAACTACCATATCTACCATTATTTCTCTGACTTCCTTAGAGGAGCTTATGGAGAGGAATTATGAGATATCACCGATCCTGATGATTACACCACTCTGACTTCTAGTTGTTTCTGGTAGTTGATCAACATCAAACCAGGGCACTTGCTATATCGTCAAGGGTCAATTTGCTTTCTCGAGTCATACTTCCCTAGCTGATTTGCTTTCCAATTTGGGTACCCACAACTCTATGTCGTCAACCCCAACGCTTTGTTGCAATCCCGAGGTAACTTATTCAAGGGTGCGAGAGGGTGATTCCACTTTTCTGCTGGCTGTATGAGAGCTCACTTTGTTTTACCTTAGAAGACTCCCAATTTTTATATGTCACTCGGATTTTGTTCTTGGTACCATAGTGTCAATACTATAGCCACCCCCTTTTTGATCAACCACTCATGTATGAGAGAAATTGAGGCATTTTATTCTCAAAAGAAGGATGCCAAGGTCATTCGGGTACGAGGTATGGATGAGTTCTTCTCAGTTGATGATGATGATGACGATGTTGTTGTTGGGGCTGCGCCTGCAGTACCTGCTCCTGGTGATGTGCCCGTTCAAGACAATGCTCCGATTCAGGCTATCGTACTAACTCAGGCTGACATTCTTGCACCGGCTGATGTGCCCACACAAGCTTACGTGCACTCCATCTGATGCTCCACCCCGACTTACTACACGCGGTTGAAGAGATGTACCAACTAGAGGAGATTATGAGGCTGTGGTTAAATGCACCAGGTTGGCGAGTTCTCCTGGTCCTACTCGCCCAGTCAAGAAGCCTTGTCAATCTCTTACTATAGAGCTGGCCAAAGAGTTGTCCTCTCCTCAGTGTGCTTCGGAGGTTGCTATGGCAGCTGTAGAGACTCCCGTGCCTACAGTGGCTGCTCATGAGGTTATTCCTGATGTTGCTATGCTTGAGGCAATCACTCATGAGGTTGCTCCCGACATTGCTACGCTTTCAGAGGTCATTCCAGAGATAGTTTCTGCACCTTCTCCTGCCATTTCAGAGCAAGATATTGTTATTGTGACTGGTTTGGGCACCGGCACCATTCCTTTGTCACCATTTATAATGCATGGAATGACAACTCCACCTCATAGTCCGACAACTGGATTGGTTTCTTCTCGTGAGTTCAAACCCTAATACTTTATTTTTCTGTCTCTTTCTGCTTTCGTCTTCATGTAATATGTTGTATTTTAGGTGTAGGTTCACGGCGGCCTCATTCTACCTCTGATCAATCACTCTCATCTGAGTGTGTTGACTATTCGGACACTGGCAGTGATGATGGTGGTGGTGATGGTGGTGCTGTATCTAATATGGATGCCTATGAGGAGAATTACTTTGCCCCTACCCCCGACATGAATAAGCATAGTCACTTATGCCCTGAAGAACTGGAGACAATTGCATCCGAAGGTGTTCTTGCTTCGGCTACTTCAATTGGTCTTGCAGATATTCTTTTGTGTACAGTCCTCGGCCACAGTTCATATTATGCTATATATTTATTGCTCATTCATTATGCCTATTTTGCAGATGCTGGCGTTCAATCGAGCGATTTACCATCTACTGCTATTACAACTCTACCTCTACCTACAGCAGCCAGTGTAGAGGTCATTACCACATCATCAGTTGCCAGTCCTAGCGTGGAGCCCTCAACTAGGGTGCCTCCTACATCGGAGCCATCGCTGATGTTCTCCTTTGAGGGAGTAGGATCAAGCACTGAGAATATTCTAGAAGAGAGCTCTCCTTCAGAGTCTACCCCCATCACCCCCATCATAGTGACTCCGGGTGTTCCTCCGCCCAAGATTCTAGAATAAGCACGTCCATTGTTGCAATCATTGGCACCACACATTATGGCTATCTTAAGTGGTGAAACTTCTTCTAGCATCGCGACACCCTCTACGACCCCTACTCTAACATTAGTTCCAGCTGCAAAGCAAGTTGTTCCTAATGATGACCCTCTGGCAATTTTTCCAGCACAGTGTTATGGACTTCTTGTGTTTCTTATGGCAGTGCGTGTCCATGTACATTGGAGACTCTTTGACGAGCTAATATTGCTGTCATAGCAGAAATTGAAGTTGCTCGTCGGAGGGCAGAGTTGTTTGCACGGTAAGAAGAGTTTTGCCGTCAGGAAGAAGCTTGGGTCGCTGAATTTAATAATCTTCGGGTAAATTAAGAGGTTATTAATGGAGAGATAGAGCGGGCGAGGTTTGAGCTGGATGCCCATCAGGCCACCATAGACCTTGCTCACGAGACAATTGCTAAAATCCAAGTCATTCTTGCAACCACCCAGGCGAAGCAAGATGAAGTGCTGAAGAGACAGGATGAACTTATTCTTCACCACGGCCAGCTTCAACAGGAGGTTGACATGCTGAGCAAGGCAATTGAAGACGCTAGAGCACAAGCCTCCTAACAGCTGGCCATTAATGAAGAAGAATTATGCCATCAAGTGTTATCCACTATAGAAGAAACTCAGCAAGCGGCTCTTGACGAGGCAGAGACAAATTTAAGGGTTTTGGGCAACTCTTAAATCTTTAATCCTCTCTTTGTTTTTCTTCTTTTTAAATAATAAGGTTGTTTGTACCACCTTACTGTATTCATTTGCCTTGTCATTGAATAAATGATTTTGCTTCAACATGTTGCATTGTTTATTGCTATGTAGTTGTTGTATGACCTTTTTTGCAGATATCCATGGGATTTTTTGGGGGGGCATTTTTTAGATCCATGATACATGATGCTGCTTGCATGGCCACTCCCTTTTTTTCCTCCTTTTTTTTGAAAAAAAAAACTCATCTAGAAAATAGACAGAGTCGAGATAGACATATAGAAAATATGGAGCTGTGAATTTTGGACTATAGAGTTGCGGAAGTTGGAACTTATTATGGGAATGGTGGAACCATAACAAGTTTAGTTTCAGAATTTATAATGAGAGTGACTCGCCTGGATTATAGACAGAGCCAGGGTGATTCACCTAGATAACAGACAGAATTGATTTGAGATTTGTGGTTGACTCACATAGAAAGCATACAGAGCTAGGGTGATTCACTGGAAAGCAGACATAATCGATTTGAGATTTGTGGTTGACTCGCATGAAAAGCATACAGAGATAGGGTAATTTGCCTGGAAAGTAGACATAATTGATTTGATATTTTTGGTTGACTCGCATGGAAAGAATACAGAGTCAGGGTGATTCGCCTGGAAAGCAGACAGAATCGATGATCGAGTTAGCGTCATAGGTTGACTCACCTGGAAAGCAGACAGCGTTAGTGATCGGGTCAGGATCACAGATTGACTCACATGGAAAGCATACATAGTCAGGGTGATTCATCTGGAAAGAAGACAGAATCGATGATTAGGTCAGGATCATATATTGACTCGCCTGGAAAACAGACAAAGCCAGTGATCGGGTCAGGATCACGGATTTACTCGCATGGAAAGCATATAGAGCTAGGGTGATTCACCTGGAAAGCAAACAAAATCGATGATTGGGTCAGAATCATAGGTTGACTCATCTGGAAAGCAGACAAAGTCGATGATCGGGTCAGGATCACGGATTGACTCACATGGAAAGCATACAGAGCTGAGGTGCTTCGTCTGGAAAGCAGACAGAATCGATAATCGGGTCAGGATCATAGGTTGACTCGCTTGGAAAGTAGATAGAGCCGGTGATCGGGTCAAGATCACAGATTGACTCGCATGGAAAGCATACAGAGCCGGGATGATCGGGTTAGGATCATAGGTTTGACTATTTATTGAAATATTTACAGGATGACCTGTAGAATAGGTGAGATGATCAAATCTCACTGTCAGAGGTGAGAGCTTATCATGATGGTGTGATAATGTAGATGAGATGGTTCAAATCTTACTGTTAAAGGTGAGAACTTAATCATGACAGGTGTGATAATGTGGATGAGATGGTTCCAATCGCGCTATCAGAGATGAGAGCTTAATATGACAGGTTCATGAAATTTTTAGCAAACCCCCAACTATCAACGGATTTGGTATGCCTTTACCAATCGCCGTTTGCGTTGGGCTAGCTATATTGTTTCCCTCAGCATGATGAGTTGTTGAGAGTTTGGTTTGGACTTAAATGCCAAACGTTCTCTCTTCTCTTTGCCTTTCAGCTTTGTGCTATTTAATTTCATACAGTTACCCTCAGTATGGTAAGATTAGCGAGGAAGGTATCCTCTTCCCGTTGCTCTAATGGCATTTGGGAAGCAAAATTTTTTTTATGGGAAGAGAGTGACTATATGTAGTATCTCTTCAAGAATCTGTCATTGATAGGCATCATCATCCTATCCCCGTCTTGGTTGATCAGGCAATATGCTCTATTTGAGTAGACAGTTTCTACTACAAATTGGCCTTCCCACTTGGGCTCAAATTTCCCTTTAGTCTCGTGGGTTGGTCTTTTAACAGTTAAGATCAAGTCTCCTTCTTAGACGGTTTTTTGCTTAACTTTTTTATTGAAAGCCTTCGAGATGCGAGAATATAGCTCTATTTGTTGTTGTGCCTTTAAACGATTTTCATCCAGTGCTTCGAGTTCTCGCAATCGTCGTTGGTGCTATTCTTCCGTTTCCATCTCTACGGCTAATGCGACTCGTAGAAATGGTATTTGTACTTCAAGTGG
This sequence comes from Dracaena cambodiana, assembly GCA_036321105.1. Lineage (NCBI taxonomy): Eukaryota > Viridiplantae > Streptophyta > Magnoliopsida > Asparagales > Asparagaceae > Dracaena > Dracaena cambodiana. Next base: position 12,645,821 of record JAYEPQ010000005.1, on the reverse strand, counting down.
CAACACTGCTTCGCACCTGTAAACTAAGGAAAATGGTGTAGCTTTTGTTGGAGTTTGGATCGTAGTTCGGTAAGTCCACAATCACTCTCCTAGCTTATCATCCCAATTCCATTTACTGGAGGATACAAATTTTTGAAGCAACTTGACGATGGTCTTATTAAAAGTCTCAGCTAGCCCATTTGCTGTCGGATTATAAGGTGTCAAAGCGATGTTCTGGATTTTAAACTTATCACAGAATCGCGTGAATTTTTGGTTAGCAAACTGGGGACCATTATTGTGAATAATCCACCTGGGTACACCAAAGTGGTATATTATGTGGTGCTTAATGAACTTGACAGCATCTGTTGTCATCACTTCCCTCATAGGTATGGCTTCCGCCCACTTGGAAAAGTAGTCAATTATGGCAAGTATAAATCTGCATCCTTTAGATGAAGGTAGGGTAATTGGACCAATGACGTCCATGCCCCAGGCTTCAAACGGCCAGCTAGCGATGGAATTATGCAAGTATTTCAGCGGTTGATGAATGAAATTAGCATGTATTTGGCAAACGTAGTAGCGCTTTGCATAGTTCACAGCATCTGCAATCATTTTCGACCAAAAATAGCCAAGTCTTATTACACGATCCCATAGCTTTGGTCCCGGCTGGTGGACGCTGTAGATACTGTTGTGTGCTTCGAAATTACTTCGTCAGCCTCTTTCTTCAAAAGGCAACGTATAAGAATGTCGTCGTGTGACTTTTAGTACAATGTATACGACATTGCATCGCAGTAGTATTTAGATATCTTCTTTCTAATTGAAGCTGCCTCTATGGGGTCTTCGGGGAGGATTTCATGTAGCGCATAACTATAAAAGGGAAGCACCAAATATAAGGTTCGACTTCCAAACTCATTTGGCATACCTCTTCTTCCTCGAATATCGCCTTTGGATGCACAAGATCCCTACCCCGATTGAGATTTGTTTACTTGTTCCGAGTAGCACAGCTAAAGTCGTAGCTAAGGACGCTAGTGCATCTGCATACACATTCTCATATCTGGAAATATGGTTAATGCTAAATCTTTCGAAATTGTCAGTTATCTTGATTGCAGCCTCAAGATAAGAGATGAGCTCTTCATGCTTCACCTTATATTCTCCAGTCATTTGGTTGACAATGAGCTTGGAGTCTTCATATACTTCTAGGTGTTTCACCCATAGCCGACAATGAGTGTATTATATTTTGCAATATTGTTTGTGCACAATTCTGTAAGTGAGTACCTCCTAGGTATCACATGCTTGTGGGGACTTATTAGTACGACCCCCACTCAGGCTGCGGTCTTCCTTGCTGCTTTGTCGAAGAAGATTTGCCAGGTCTGTTCATCATTGACCAGGTTAACTTGGGCAGTTTCGTCAGTGGCATCATTCTGGAGTTTTGGATGCTCTGATATAGACTGTTCTGCAAGAAAGTCTGCTATTGGTTGTCCCTTTATGGCCTTCTGAGGGACGAAGTGTATATCATACGGCGATATAAGGAATGCCCATTTTGCTAATCTCCCATTGAGTGCCCCCGGTTTTGTCATGAGTAACTTCAATGGGTTAACCCGAGAGATGACATGAATTTTCTGTCTAGTTATGTAATGTGGCATTTTTTGAATCGCGAACACAAAGCTAAGCAATCTTTCTCAATCAGGCTGTATCTGTGCTCGGCGCCGATCATGGTGCGGCTTAAGTAATAGATGGCCTACTCTTGGCCTAGTTCATTATGTTGTGCTAATAATGCTCCAAGAGCATGATCCATCGAGCTCACATAGATGAGGAATGGCTTCTGGTGTGATAAATTACTGTAAGCGCACAGTATCGGTTGTAGCACTTAACATATCGTTACACAGGGATTTAAGGTGTTTTTGCGTTTCTTACTCTTTCCTTAGTCTAATGGACTAACCAAACAGTCTAGTTTGAAGTTGAGTTAATCTAAATAGTTTAGGATCTAGAGTCCACTAATTTCCAACCATGTTCTTACTTCTATTATCTTTTTCTATCATAAAAATTCAATCTTTTTAATATAATTTTTATTTAAAGTGCCCTAAGTATGAGCTATCAAGTGGTGTACAAGTATAACTCATCAAAGATACTACTTTTCAACAAAAAAACTAAATCTTTTGATAATTTAATGAAAAAGATAAAATCAACAACCCCAAACCCTAATTAAGCATAGGCTATCAAGAAACCTAATTCAAGTATAACCTATCAAAGTCTTAATCTTCGAGTTCTTGTATTTTAATCTTTTTATAGAAAAATAATGCCTTTATTTATTTTATTTAAGAAGAAAAATATTAGAAAGCAATTACATAGTGGATCCTAGTTTCATCTACATCTTAGAGCTAAACTAATTAGCTACTCATATTTTTAATAAGCAAAATCAAATTTTTATTCAGGAATATGGTTATCCCTAATTTAGAAAGCAGTAAAACCAAAACTAGAAAGCGAATAACTCTATCTAAAAAGCAAATAAAAATCTCAAAACAATGGCTTACCTCTGGAGCACGGTATTGTGGCCATCACCCCTTCAGTAAAACCCTAATTTTATTAAATTTAAAACGAGTACAAAACATTCAGGATTCTCCTAGAATATAAGGATACGACCAATATATAGGCTTCGGAAAACCAAACCCAATTATAATACAATTATTAAACTAGAAGACTAAAACGAAGCCACGGGAGAAAACTCGGGTTGTGGGACCTACTTTGGGCCTCTATTTGGCGGCAAAAACCACCAATTAGCAGCCAAATTAATAAATTAATTTATGAAATTTCTTCCCCTCAAGTATTTTCTCCTTTTGAGTTTATTTGGATGACTGTATTGCACTTTGACTCTCTGCAGCATCGTAGTCTCGTAGTCTTGCCCACTTTAGAAACTTTTTGGACTTTGATTTTCTACTCCAACTCTGATTTTATGCCATCTCCTTGTACGAATAAAATTCCTGAAAAATACACTAAAAATTCCCGAGTTGTATTATTTATATACAAAAATAGATAATATGAAGGCTATAAATATGCAATATCTGGCACTCATCACACCCCCACACCTATCTTTTACTAGTTCTCGAGCAAAACCTGAACCAAAAAAAGAAAAATAAAAATTCTAACTCACTTTTGCAGGAATCGCGATTGCACTTAGCACGTGCAACAATCTTTTAAACCCCTAGGTTACCCTAGTGGACGAGTGTTGTCTCGTGAGAATTTGCAGTAAATATACCCACAAAATTCATGAAGAAAATAGATTAAGAAATAAAGAAAAGAAAAATAAGGATAACCGAAAATCAAGAAAAATAAAAATTTTATACAAAAGAAAGAAAAATCTTTTTTATAATATTTTCATCAATTAATCTCACTAATATACAAACTCAAGAGTGCATTTTGATTATCAATTTTCAAATCAAGTGTCATATCAGATACATTTATCATTTTAATCAAAAATTTAAATCCTATCTTTCAATACCCACTAACAGATAATCTATTGGCTCCTATACATCTACGTGCACGTGTGATAGTCTACTTCGGTTTGGGACTTCAACTCTAACTCATGATTCATCTCCTCACTCATAACAAAAAAAAAATTCTTTTTTTTCTTTTTTCTTTTGTTTCAGAATATTTCACCTTTCATGCGAATATTCACGCTTATTTAGGCGCAACGTACCCGATTATTTGGTTCATACTCTTTCCGTTTTTTTTTTATAATATTTCACCTTTCATGTGAATATTCACACTTACTTAGACGTAAAGTATCCGATTATTTGGATCATACTCTTTTTTTACTCTTAAGACTATTGTCTTAATACAAGGCTCACCCCATTATTTTATCACTCTCGAGACTATTGCCTTAATACCAAGCTCACCCCATTATTTTATTCTCACCTTTTTTTTATTCTCACCTACTGCCTTAATAAGGTCTTTTCATATTTTGGACTCCACCGCCCCCATCTTTATGAGGATGCCTGTTTGGAAGTTATGCTTGCATGTTTCAACCAGCGTTTCTTGTGACACGCCATGCGGACATCACAATGACATCTCTTGGAAATATTCTACTAAACTTTTGACAGTCTTGTCCTCTTTCTGCTTATTCGCAAGGAGAGCATTGACCGAAATCTCCGTATCGTCTTCAAAGAATCGATGGAAAAATTCTTTTTCTACATCAGGCCATGATTTAATGGTTCCTGGGGGCAACTGCATGAACCATATAAATGTAGGCTCTCTCAAGTTACTAGCAAAAAACTTAGTCATTATAGGGTGATTTCCCACGAGATGACCCGTTTGTGACAAGAAATAATACGGTGAACCTTTTCGTCAAAAGACTCTAATTTTAGAGGTTAGAATCTTTCAAAAAAAAGGAGTTGATTCCCACTCGATTGGGTAGGGTCTGGTAATGCTGACTTCCTGTCGGTCCTTCTTGTGCATCAATGCTTCTAGTTAGTACTGCATTTTCTGCATTTTCTCTGCATGCGGGTCTACCTCGTAGTGAAATTCTTCTTCTTTCTCTTCTTTCTCTCAATCGTCTTTTGGTGGTTCGTCAGATGGTTTTTCCGACCTGTCTTCATTAATCTTCTCTATCATTTTGAGAAGCAACATGCAGAGCTCATCAAGACTCTTTTGTTGCTCTAGAATCAAGTGCTCTTGCACTTCAAGTCTTTGATTCACCTCGTTGGAGGTTCCCATCATGTGGACAACTGATTCTTCAAATCGAGAAGAATCATATGACTGTGGTGTTGTGATAGCAGAATGATCACTGTCATCTTTGTCTTCCTCGTATAGACCCCCAACTAACTTTTTGTAGTTTTGTGGGGCTAATATCCATGACCGAAGTCAAGTATAATGCCAAGCTTCTGTACCCGTGGAGTATCCATCTCCTTGTGACTTTTTTCCTTTATTTACCATATTCAAACTTACAAACATGGGCTCTTCATTCTTAGTAACCTTTCTTTTGTAAATGCGCCTTCTTTTTGGTGCGTTGTCTTTTAGCTCGGTTATTCAGCTGAAAACTGAGGGCTGTGGTGGATCATAGTTGTAGTTGGTAAGAATCACAGAGATCATCTTCTCACAGTAGCATAACGGACGGAATTGAACCATCTTCCTCTTGTTATTGTGGACTTCTCACAAATCATACTCTTGACGAGTCTCTTCTTTGCTATAGGTTCTGGAAGAGTCCCTGCTGCATTTGTGGCAGTCAACTGGTGCAGAAAATTAAAGCTTCTTTCCTGAACGAAGCTCGGTTCTGATCTTTGCAGATATTCCATAGAACTGGGATTTAATCTTCAGTTCTGAACTGTTTACGAAGGTTGAATAGCCTAGCATTTCATCCTTAATGCGCAGGGCTAATTAGCCTCGTGCAGGGATATGCTAGGCTGATTAACCTCGCACATAGAATTAGCTTTGCGCATGGAATTAGCCTCGCATATAAAAATAGCCTTGCGCATAGGAATAGCCTCGCGCAGAGGTTTGCTAGGCTGTTTAGCCTGGAACTTGGCATTAGCCACGCGCATGGTTATGCTAGGTTGTTTACCCTGGCAGTTGGCATTAGCCTCGTGCATGGTTATGTTGGATTGTTTAGCGTGGCGCTTGGCATTAGCCTCGCACATGATTTTGAGACCAGATTCATTTTAAACTTGTCTTTTAAAATTCATCATCGTGCTCGATGATTTTGATTGCGGTCGATGATTTTGATTGCGGATTTGAGTTCTGGTTAATCCAAACTTTGGCTTTTCTTCAGAATTTCATCCAGCCATGGTAGGAGAAATTTTTTTTTCTTTTTCAAAATATTGGATCCCGAAGATCCAAAGGGGTTCTATTAATTAGGAATCCCTTTGTCATTCGAATTTGCAATTTTAATTTTTTGCTAATTATAGAACTCAAAGATCCGAGAAGTTCCTGTTTAATAGGAATCATCTCATCATTCGAGTCTAACTCTTTGACTACTTCCTTTTTCAAGGTCGAAGGTCCAAGGGGCTCCTGTTCAATGGGAGTCTTCTTGTCATTCGAACTTGTACTGAGGGTTTCCAAGTGGTGATTAAGCCATCTTTTGACCGGGCTAGCCGATCTAGAGGATAAATATTCCTTGTATTTACTTTGATCAATTTCTGTGATCATCATCTCCATGGACTTAAATTTTATGGGTGATGCAAATAATGACATGACTACAAAGGAGCCAGTTCAAGTTCCAACTGGGCCAGTTATAAGAGCACGAGAAAAGAAGTTCAAGAATGCACTTAATGGGCTGATTCAAGAGGTTTAGGCTCAAGCAAATTCGTGGAGGCCATTGAGGATGGTTCATGTATTCAACAAAGATGCATCAATATGATTCAACTACTAGAAGAATCCGGTCAAAACTGATTGTTTCCTTTTATTTTGTTTCTAGAATTTTCCTTGTATTGATCAGCCAAATTAAGAGACTGATTGTTTCCTTTTGTTTTGTTTCTATTTCTAGAACTTTTCTTGTATTGATCAGCCAAATTAAGGGGCTGATTGTTTCCTTTTGTTTTATTTTTATTTCTTAAACTTTTCTTATAGAAACTTTCCTTGTATTTTTTTAGCCTATAAATAGGCGTCTAAATGGAATAGAAGGGATACAGTTTACAGATAATTGGTGAGTTTATTCTCTTTGGTTCTTTGAAGAACTATTCGAACTTATTGAAATTCTTCTGTGGCGTTCATTATCGACTTATCAATTGGCTTCCCACTTCCGTTTGTGGCGTCTTCCTTATACCAAGTTTCTTGCTTCGCATTAAACAACTGGTTGAGATCAATTATACCGAGATTCTTATTTTTTGTTGAAGCAACGGGTCGAGGTCTCCCATCCAAATCTGAACGAGGACGTTCTTGGATTCTCCTTTTATTCTACGGGTCTCGGTATTCTTGACGGGGTTCGCATCATTTGGTATCAGAGCAAAGAATTTCTCGTCTCAGGTTTGCCTATCCCATTTAAATTTAGTTTCCTTTTCTTATCTCGCCGAATTTCTTTCTTTTACCCAATTCGAAATCTTGTTCTGTTATTAATGAAAGAAAGAATCTGAAAAAAAAAAAGGGGTCCAAAAAAAAAGACACAAAAAAAAATCCGAAAAGAAAAAATAAAAGGGGCCTGGAATAAAAAATGGGTCCAAAAAAAAAGAGTAAAAAGATTCTTTTTTTTCGTTTGTTTCCAATAAGCCCGAAAATCACCTCACCCCAAAGACCAAAAAAATTTTCGTGGAAATTTTACTGAATTGTGCTTTGAAAATCTAATCACCCATATCCCTTGTTTTCTTACCTTTTGAACATGAATTCCCTTGGTGAGTTCTTGGTGAATTGTTGCTAAAATTTTGAATATTATTCGAATAGTTTCAAAAGAACTGAAATAGGATTATCGAGTGGAAAAAGACAAGAGTGGTGAGCATATTAGAGGGTAAAAGCCGATTATACTGAGTGAAAATACGAGTGGAATAGAGTGAATCATTCTTTGAGTGAAACACGTGAGAGAGTGTGTGAGGTCTTTTTTCTTTTTTTATTTTCTAACTTTGATTTGCAGCAACCATGTCTCACAATAGTGAAAAGAGCAACGCTGAAGGTGCTATAGGGATGGCTGACCCAAAGTTGCTGATGAAGGCCATGATGAGTGAGATGAGGCATGTGATGAGGTTAGAATTGGAGCAGGTACATGAGTGGATTGATCGGATGGAGAATACACATTTGGAGCAGCTACAAAACACTCATAATATGCGTAGGAGGGAAAGAGTTCGACATCGGGGAGTGAGAGATGAAGATGGAGAGTATTATGGGACTAGTTTTGATGAAGAAGAGGATCAGAGTTTAGTTGTTGGTAATAGGAGATATGTAGGGCGGTTTAGAGAAGATAGGAATCGGAAAGATAACAACTTGGGTAGTATTATAAGATGAAAATTCTAGCATTTCAAGGAAGAAACAACCCCGAGGCTTATCTTGAGTGGAAGAAAAAGGTGGAGTTAGTGTTCGATTGCCAAAACTACTCTGAGATGAAGAAGGTAAAACTTGCTGCCATTGAGTTTTCTGACTATGCTATTGTGTGGTGGGATCAGATAGTGTTGAACATGCGGCAAAATAGGGAACGACCGGTAGAGACGTGGGAAGAGATGAAAATAGTGATGAGGAAGCAGTTTGTGCCCAGCTATTACCATCGGGAGTTGTACAATAAATTACAAACGCTCCAACAAGGTAACCGGAGTGTGGAGGATTATCATCAAGAGATGGAGATTGCTATGATCCGGGCTAATATCGAGAAAGACCGAGAGGCTACTATGGCTAGGTTCTTGAATGCCTTGAATCAAGAAATTCATAATAGGGTGGAGATGCAGCATTATGTAGAATTAGAGGATATGGTGTGCATGGCCATCAAGGTGGAGCAACAACTCACGAGGAGGGGTGGTACACGTGCATCTCATAATTCAAGTTTTTTTCCATGGAAACCGAGTCATGTGAAGAAAGAGGAGAAACCAGCTGCAAAACCTAAATTCGAGCCAAAATAAGAGACAACCAAGTATGGCACTCAAGGTAAATCTGACCCTTCCACTTCTCGAAATCGTGACATTAAGTATTTTAAATGTCAAGGCAGGGGTCATTTAGCAAGTTAATATCCGAACAGAAGAGTCATGGTGATAAGGGGTAATGGAGAGATTGAAACCGACGACGAGTCCGATACTGACTCTATGCCACCATTGGAGGACGTGGATGAAGAAGAATATGCGTTTCAAGGTGAATTGTTGGTGTCAAGAAGACTTCTAAGTTTGCAAGCAAAAGAAATTGAAGAAGTGCAACGGGAGAACATCTTTCATACTAGGTGCTACGTCAAAGACAAGCTATGTAGTATGATTGTTGATGGAGAAAGTTATACTAATGTTGCAAGCACAACTTTGGTGGAGAAATTAGGACTGCCCACACTGAAACATCCTAGACCGTAAAAGTTACAATGGCTGAATGATAGTGGCGAGGTAAAGGTGAATAAGCAGGTTTTGGTTTTATTCCGCATCAGAAAATATGAAGATGAAGTTTTGTGTGATGTAGTTCCGATGCAAGGTGAATATTTGCTATTAGGCCGACCGTGGCAATTCGATCGGAAAGTTAAGCATGATGGCTTCACCAACAAATACTCGTTCGTGCTCAGCCAAAAAACCATCACTCTTGTGCCAATGACACCGAAACAGGTTTATGAAGATCAAGTGAGGTTGTAAAAAGAGAGTGATCAAGAGAAAGAGAGTGAGTAAAAGAAAAAGAGTGAAAATCAGAGAGAGGCCGAGTAAAATGAGAGAGAAAAAGAAAATCAAAATTCAGCCATTGAGAGAAAATCAGAGAGAAAACAAAAGAATTTCTATGCAAAAGTGAGTGAGATTAAGCGAGCAATGTTTTCAAATCAGCCGATGATTGTACTTTTGTACAAAGAGGCATTTTTAAATATTAACGAACTTGACCCTGTTTTGCCCAGTTCTGTTGTTTCTCTTTTGTAAGAATTTGAGGATGTCTTTCCCGAGGAAATACCACATGGATTACAACCAATTCGAGAGATTGAACATCAAATTGATTTTGTTCTTAGTGCGACAATTTCAAATCGACCAGTCTATAAGAGCAATCTCGAGGAGACAAAGGAGCTTCAACGACAGGTAAGTGAGTTGTTGGAGAAGGGGTACGTGAGGGAGAGTATGAGTTCGTGTACCGTTCCGGTTTTACTTGTACCTAAGAAGGATGGGACGTGGAGAATGTGCGTTGATTGCCGAGCCATCAACAATATAACGGTAAAATATCGTCATCCTATTCCTTACTTAGATGACATGTTAGATGAGTTGCATTGTTCTTGTGTGTTCTCTAAGATTGATTTAAAGAGTGGTTATCATCAAATTAGAATGAAAGAAGGAGATGAATGGAAAACTGCCTTTAAAACAAAATATGGTTTGTATGAATGGTTAGTTATGTGTTTTGGATTGACTAATGCACCAAGCACTTTTATGAGACTTTGGAATCATATTTTACATGCATTTATAGGTAGATTTGTTGTTGTCTATTTTGATGATATACTCATTTATAGTAAAAACTTGCATGATCATACCGTACATTTGAAATCAGTTTTAGATGTGTTCAGGAAAGAAAAGTTATTTGCTAATCTGAAAAGGTGTACTTTTTGCACCGATAAGCTTGTTTTTGAACCAGGAGATTGGGTGTGGTTGCATATGAGAACAGAGAGATTTCCGGCGCAAAGACGTTCCAAACTGCTTCCAAGAGGGGATGGTCCTTTCCAAGTTCTACAGCGCATCAATGACAATACTTACAAACTAGATTTGCCCGGTGAGTACAATGTTAGTGCTACTTTCAATGTTACTGATTTGAGTCCTTTTGATGTAGGTGATGATTTGACGGCAAATCTTTTTCAAGAGGAGGGGAATGATGCAAATAATGGCATGACTACAAAGGAGTCAGTTCAAGTTCCAACTGGGCCAGTTACAAGAGCACGAGAAAAGAAGTTCAAGGATGCACTTAATGGGCTGATTCAAGAGGTTTGGCTCAAGCAAATTCGTGTAGGCCCATTGAGGATGGTTCACGTGTTCAACAAAGATGCATCAACATTATTCAACAACTAGAAGAATCCGGTCAAAACTGATTGTTTCCTTTTGTTTTATTTCTAGAACTTTCCTTGTATTGATCAGCCAAATTAAAGAGCTAATTTTTCCTTTTGTTTTGTTTCTATTTCTAGAACTTTCCTTACATTGATCAGCCAAATTAAAGGACTGATTGTTTCCTTTTATTTTGTTTCCATTTCTTAAACTTTCCTTGTAGGAACTTTTCTTGTATTTTTTTTAGCCTATAAATGGCGTCTAAATGGAATAGAAGGGATACAATTTACAGATAATTTGTGAGTTTATTCTCTTTGGTTCTATAAAGAACTATTCAAACTTATCAGAATTCTTCCGTGGCGTTCATCATCGACTTATCAAACGGCTTCCCACTTCCGTTTGTGGCGTCTTCCTTATACCAAGGTTCTTACTTCGTATTAAACAACGGGTTGAGGTCAATTATACCGAGGTTCTTGTTTTTTCTTGAAGCAACGGGTCGAGGTCTCCCATCCAAACCTGATCAAGAACGTTCTTGGATTCTCATTTTGTTCTACGGGTCTCGTTATTCTTGACGGGGGCATCATGTCAGACTGGACCATAATCTCCTCATCTGTGTAGAAGATGTCTCTAACTGTGGTCGTAACTTATTTCTGTCGAAAGATGCATTTCTTTTTATTGCCATGAATTAATAAAAATTACAACAAAAATATCCAAATTACAATGATAACAAAAGAAAAGAAACAAACGAGAGAGACTTATAGATCACGTCTCTCTCTTTTACAAAAGTTCGTAGGTTCTGAAGTGGCTATGGAGTGTCGCCCTTGTACTCTATTGATGATTTAATACTCAAAATTAGTCTTGAACGTGGAGAATATCTTCTGGACGTTGACTCTTGCTGCTGGCCGGTGGCTCTCTACAGCAAATACCCGATCTCCAATCTCTCTCCTTTCAAAAGATCCCCAAAAACCCAAGTGATTGGATAGATAGATTTTGGAGATTTACTTCAAGATAAGGATGGAATTCCAATCAAATCTATCTCTGAACTCGTATTTAGATATGAAATCTTTGATACCAAGTGATTGGATATGATTAGAATCGAAATTCGAGTAGAAATCTATAAGGAAACCCAATTTAGAAATTGAAATAGCCCCACGTGCACGAGGCTGTCATCCTCGCGTGGGGCTGCTAGCCTTGTGTGGGGCTGCTTGCCTCGCATGGAGCTATTCGCCCAGCACAGGTTAGTTATCCTCATGTGTGCGAGGTTATTTTGTCGTGTGTGGATTTTACTCCTACTTTTCAATTTTTCCTGCCTACAATAAGCGAAATCCAAATTTTCATTGATAAACCATTGTCCCACCTCATCAGCAGTATTGGTTACATCTATTATATCACTGTTTACTACAAGTGGATTTATTTCAAATTCAAAGTCTTCCTCATTTACTGGCTCGGGTTCAGTATCTGCCTCATTGCTATTCTCATAATCTTCTCTAGTATCTTCTGCCGAGCCTGTAGAAGTTTCTAGGGTGTCTTCATACAGCATGGCATCTGTAAAGTAGTTCTCCATCGCCTTTCAAGGTTATTTATTTAGATCAGTGTATGAACTTCTCCCTAGTCATCGCAATACTTCATGCACTAGTGAAGAGTCAAGAGCACCACCATGTTGGCATGGATCCAGGGGCATCCTAAGAGGATGTTGTATGATGTATCTGTGTCGAAAACATAATATGTAGCTTCCAACCTTAAGTCTCCAATCTGGCATCGAAGGCTGATCTTTCCCAGGGAATGGCTACCATTAAAGTTAAAGCCGAAAATAGTGGTGTTAGTGGGCATCAACCGGTTTACTAAGATTCCTAACGGCTACATCAATCTTCACAGAATGATGCTCAAGGCAGAACCTAGATCTACCTAGATTCGATTCACTTTGGTGGAACCAATATATCCAGTATAATACAGAGGCCTGTTATAGTTGATATTTTTCAGTTGCATATCCTCTGGTGAAAACATAATACACGGGACTTGCTTCGTCACTTAATGGCAATGAGGGCAGGAATCATCTATGTCTATAGATGGCTCTATTATTTATGCCAAAAAGGTGTCAGAGTCGGCCAACGCTTCCCTCAATGCATCTCTGGTTGTTTCGGGAAGCATAGTAACTCGTAAAATGTTATGCGGCTAGGATGTTGACTAACTGGGCTAGCACATCGAATTGAATGTGTCAGTTGCCTTACTATCCTTCTTTGAGCCTCTCTAGAAGCGCAACTCTTTTTTCTCTGTGGGTAGCTCTTCGGTCATTGTTGTGGGTCCGTCAAGCTCCACTTTTGAGTAATTTTTGGGATAACTTTTACCAAACCAAGTGCCTGATAGGTCTACCTCATTAGGATGAGTGGCCATGGCTATCATTTTAGTCTCTGAATCTATCAATGCACTTGCCTTCATGTGGTCGTCATTGATGATTGCAGAGATTGCGTTGCAAGTCTACGCTGTTCTTTTATTCTTTTTCCGATTACTTGCCGAAGACCATTGTTCATCATTCAAATGATATGGGTGCACCCACATGATTTCCCCCTACTTGACAAAGACCACTCTACAACTCTCATTTTTATAAGTATCTTGGTTAGCAGATTGTGTCTGCATATTTCTGCCAGCGTCTCCTGAGACATACCATGTGGACATTGAACTGACATCTCTCGGAAGTGCTCAATAAAACTTTTGACCATCTCGTCTTCCTACTGTTTGGTTGCGAGAAGGGAGTGGACTAATTTTTTAGTGCGTATTCGAAGAAACGATTCAAAACTCCCTTACCACATCAGACCATGTCTTGATCATCCCGGAGGGTAGCTGCATAAACCAGGTAAAAACAGGCACTCGCAGAGCACTTGCAAAAAATTTTGTCATCACGGGATCGTTACCCATGAAGTGGCGGTCTGAGAGAGAAAATAATATGTTAGTTAAGAGATCCCTTTCTGTTATATGACTCCAGTTTCAAGAGTTTGTACTTTTCTAGAAAGGGGGCAGACTCCCACTATCGGGTAAGCTCGTAATCTCTGTCTCTTGTAAGTCCGTTCTATATCAAGGCTTCTAATTGATTCTAGAGTTTTTCCATCTTTTCTCCGTGGGGTCAATGGTAAATTCTCCTTCCCCGCCTTCTCCTTCATCGTCTGAGACTCGTATTTGTTTGCCTTCTTGTTCTTATTTGAAGAAGAACCCTCTGCCTTGTTTTCTACGTGCTTCTACGTGTTGTCCAGGATTTTCATGAGTATTATTTTGAGCTCATCAATACTCTTTTGTTGCTCTTGGATAAGCCATTCCTGTGCTTCCATTCTCTGACTCATTACATTTGATCGTTATGCCATATGAGCCGTTTTCCATCCTGGTCGGGAGGATGCATGAGACCGTGGCGTTAGCCGAATGATCCTATGTTCTTCATATTCTTCATCTGAACCCCCTAATAGTCTTTTGTAATCATGGAGTGCCATTACACTTATCTTGAGACGTGTATAATGATGTGCTTCCTCTATCTCTGTATCAGAGGAATTCTCCTCAACGACTGGGTTTTTCCCTTTATTCACCATATTTGACGTGACGGCTAGTAGGCCTTCGTCTGAATCGAGATTTCATCTTTGCATGCACCTTCTTTTTGGAACTTTGGACTCTGGTGTAGACATATGGCTGAAGATAGATGGCCTCTAAGTTTTATGGTAATAATGAGTTAGCACTACTGTAATCAGTTGTTCGCTGCAACATAATTGATGGGGCTTGCAGATTTTCTTTAGTTTATGAAATATTCTCGCAAATCAGAAGTTTCTTTCTGGTACATCAAGATAATCATTCTCTGTGGGCAGGCCCTATTTCTCGCATGGGGCCTATTTGACCATGTATGGGACCCTAGGAAATCCTAGGGACTATAATTGTCAGACAGCTGGTTGACTTGGTATTCAGTGTTGAATTTGAAATTTTTTTACGGAGGACTGCTCATTAGCCTTGCATTCTAGAGTTTATACGAGGGCTATAGTTTAGCCTTGTGCACTGGATAAGCCTCATGCACTGGGTTGGCCTCGCATACTAACATAGCCCCACGCACTAGGTTAGTCTCGCGTACTGGGTTAGCCTCGCAAACTAGCTTAGCTTCACACATTGTGTTAGCCTCGCGTACTGGCTTAGTCTTATGCTCAATTTTGCTCATGCTGGGCTAAGACTAAGCCGGGTGTTCAATTTCACTTACGCTAGGCTGAGACTTAGCCTGGCATTCAGTTTCATTTATGCTAGGCCGGGATTCAGCCTGGCGTTCAGTTTCATTTACGCTAGGCTGAGACTTAACTTGGCATTCTGGTGCATTTCCTGTCACTGCAAATCTTCGAGGTAGCTAGGCAGCTTCATATTTTTGTTCAACCCTATGTTGAAGACAGGCTTTGAGTACCTTTCGGCACGCTTTCCGATTTCAGTTCTAAATTTGGGTCCTCTTTTGCGCAATAATTGGTTCCCCTTTGGCGTCAAATGCAGCAATCTCTCTAATGATTGAGAGAGACGCAATTTGTTCTAGCGAGTTAGTGGTTGAAAATTCAAGTGGCCCTTGACAAATGCAAGCCTCCTTGTCATTCGAGTCCACAAGATTAACACTTGGTGATCAAAGTTGTTCCTGAGGGTCTGGAATCTTTTTGTCTCCTAGGTTCACAACCCTTGTATTCATGTGGCCGGAGGGCCGCTGTCTAGCCGGGCTAGATGAGTCTGAGCATATGTATTCCTCATATTTTTATTGGACGATATTGACCACTAGCATCTCCACTATTTTTCTAATTTTTTTGACATCAGATTAGGCCACCATCTCCTCTTCAGTGTAGAAAATTTCTCCTACTATTGTCTCCAATTTATTTGGTGAAATTTGATCCTCTTTTTATTGCCATTGAAATAAGTTATAATGATTTGACTGATTATAATGAAAGAGAAAACAAGAAAAACAATACAAGAGGACTTATAAATTGTCTCTCTCTTTTACAAAAAATGTGGGATTTTTTGATAGCTATGACGTTGCTTCGATCTTCATTGATGATCTGATGTCGAAAAAGTGGTGAAGATGAAGACCGAGGAGGGGCCAAATCTTCTCTTCTGCTGGTCGAAGGAGAGTCACAAACTCTTGCATGAGATTTCAATTTGCCAAAGGGTCCATTTTGAGTCTTCTTGGATGGCTGTTTACAGGCTGCAAGTTATTATGATTGTTTCTTTATAGATAGAGATTAAATCCAATCAAATATTTGATTTTCTGTTTAATTGGATTTGGTTATGATATTCATTAACTCTAGTTTTGATTTTGTATTTTTAAACATAATTTTATTAAGATTATGCAAGATTTTGTTACTCATAAAGCCAGTTTAGCCTTAATGGACGCATGGCTAAAATAGCCTCACTAGCCACGAGGCTAGATAGCCTCATTGGCCACACGAGGCTATAATAGCCTAGCTAGCCGTGAGGCTAGAATAGTCTCGGTGGCCACGCAGGCTAGGGTCTTCATGGTGGTTTAATTTTTTTTCATTCTACAGAAGGTTGACATTTTCCCACCAAGTTAGAAATAAAACGACGGATATGTGCTAAACGTCCTTGTAAGCCCCTTAATTCTTTAATATTTTTCAGGGGTTTCATGCTTTGGATTGCTTTTACATTGTTTGGGTCCAGATGAATTCCTTTGGAAGTTACCACGAACCTAAAAAAATTTCCACTTGACACTCCTAGAAAAAATTTTGCAAGATTCATCTTTAATTGATGTGTCCTCATTAAGTCAAATACCATCCGTAAGTCTTGAACATGATCATTTTTGTTTCGAACTTTAATTGTGATATCATCAACATAACATTCCTCAGTTTTTTTTAAGTGATCGCGAAAGATGGCTGCCATAGCTCTTTGGAATGTGGCTCCTGCATTCTTCAGAACGTTAGGCATTATAGTGTAGCAGTACATCCCCTGAGGTGTTCGTAAGGACGTATGCTTTTCATCATCAAGATATATCTTAATTTGGTTGTATCCAGAATAGCCATCCATGAAGGACATTCTTTTGAAACTGCATATATTATTTATCATAACTTTTGTTGTCGGAAGTGGGAATTTATCTTTTGGACATGCATCATTTAAGTCTCTACAATCAATGCAAACCATAACTTTTCCATTTTTCTTCCAGACTGGTTCAATATTAGCCATCCAGTTAGGATGTTGTCCTTCATGAATGAATCCATGAGTCTTAGTTTCTTGATTTCTACTTCAATCGCTTGTTGCATTTTGGCTTTGAACTTCCGTTGTTATTATTTCACGGGTTTAACATCATCTCGAATATTAGGACAGTGTTGGGAAATTTCTAGATCCGACCCTGGTATATCTTCATAACTATATGCAAAGACATCCATGTATTTGCGAATAAGTTTAATCAAATTTTGCAACTCATTCTGGTCTAAATTCTTACTTATAAATATGGATTTTGGATCTTGATCACTCCCCATATTCACTTGGTTGACTTGATCATCTGTAGAAGGTTCTCATTGTTCAAACCTTATCTCCCACTAAGCATCCATCTTCTAAGCCTACAATAAAGGGTTGTCTGTATTTTCTTCTTCATACGCACCAATGGAGATGGATGTCATATTTATCAATAAGTATTTAAGCAGTTCATTCAAATCGAATTCAGAATCGGCATCAAATGATGATGATGACTGAAGATTTGTGCTCTCTAAGGAGCCTTTGTGTATTGCATTTATGGTAGGTTCACATGAAACATACCCTAAATCATGTTTAGTTATGCTATAGTAATCTAAACTTTTCCCTTTAGGAACATACAATTGTAGAGGGGTTCTTCTTCCTCGATTAAAACACAACCCTTCCCCTTTTGCAATGTCGTATCCCGTCATTTCCATGAGTCTATAGAAATTTGGACCATAGTAATCGAACTACGAGACATCTGGTTTGTCCTTAGTACTACTAAGGCAAGATTTTGGTTTAGTAGTAGATTTGCCAAAGACAATTGGAGGTTGATTACATTTGGACTGCACGATAAATATGGCATCATTAATCTTCTATCAGTGAGTTGTTTGGTGAATTTGAGTATACCAATATATGTAATGCTGGTGTCTAGTTGAGTTTTTTGATTAAAGTCTCTTCACTATCAGTTGTATCAGTAGAACTAGACAAGACAGACTCAAAGTGGAACTTTCATTAAGTAACCATTCGCCTACAACATAGACGTAAGGGTTGATTATTACATCACTTAATTTTATTATAAGAGGGTTTAGCAGAACAAAGACTCTTTTTGAATCGTCATTTGGTTTTGCATCTGCTTCATTCCTGCCATCGGTCTCATCCTCTTGCTCGTCTTTGTACAGTATGACATTAGTGAAGTAATTTTAAACTCCCCTAAAAAAGGGTGCCTTTCTGCATAGACTGTTTTGACTACCCCTTATGTGTCCACATACTTCAAATATTGATGCAACTTTGAAGGGACAATAAGGTTGGACTGAATCTATGGCCTTCCTAACAATAAATTGTAGGAGGTATCAACATTTATGACGTGGCAGGTAACCTCTGTCTTGAGATCTCCGATTTGACATTTCAACCGAATTTTTTTGATAGGCCGTCTACTTTGCGCATTGAACCCATGGATTGTAGTGGTGGTTGTAGACAGCTTGCAGATTAGTATGCGTAGAAATTGCATCAAGCGCACAGACATGATACTCAAGACCGAACACCGATCAATTAGTATCATTTCGATTTTTGTGGATCCGATATAATATGTGTAATATAATGGTCGGTCATGACTAGAATTCTTTACCAACATATCTTCAGGTGAGAAGGTTATGTTAGGTAAAGAGGAAACTTGATGGCAATAGTAACACTCTTTATTTGTGGGTAGCAGGAACTAAGTGAGAAATATATCTAAATCAGCCAATGCTTCACGGAGAGCATCTCTAGTTTCCTTAGATAGGTGCAATAGTTCATACATGGTGATACGGGCAGGAATATTTGCCAAATACGTCATAATGTCAAATTTGAATGGAGTCGAAAGATCTTCTGCAGCCCATTTTTTGAAAGACTTGTCAAACCTTATCTCCTTTAGTTTACTTATCTCAGATAGAGGTTCAGGTGCTGATGCAGAAGTAACAGGGTCTTTAGAGGGACCTGACTGATGATCTTTAGGGTTAGTTGTATCATATTATTTCAGGTATTGTTTACCTAATCTAGTACCAACAAAAGAAGTAGGGTATGCCATAAAAACGATGTGCTCCTCATCGGAGCCAGTCAGTAGGCTAGCAGAAGTATCGTTACCACCTAGCCCAAGAGATATAGCATGGAAACCCCTATTAATCTTTGTCTTCCACTTTCTTTTCGAAATGACAGTTGTCCATTGATCATCCTCGATGGTGAACCCACATTACTTATCCCTGTCCGATCGGAACGGAAGTCAACTCTCAGGACTGCTAGTGGTTTGGATCTATGTTAATGATCCTTGTCATTACTTTGGAAATCAAAACTCTATTGGACATCTTAACCCCTGGTAGGTCTCTTCCAAATTGCACCGATATCATGTTTGTAGTAACTTTCTTCTTTTCCTTGTTTAATCAAAGCACATCTGTATCTACTAAAGCTTGGAGTTTGTCTTTAAAGATAAAACAATCCATGGTGGGATGGCTTATTATCCTAAGGTAAATGACTATATTTTGGGTTATTAGTATGCCCGACCTCTTCTGGTCTCTTGGATTCAGGTAGTTCAATTTTATTATTGTTGACTAGCATAATGAAGATTTCACGCACCTGATCATCTTTGAATGAATACTTCTTTTGCGTTCGTTGGGCCAGAGAAGTATTTTGCTAAGGTGATGGGTTCTTCTTAGGCTCCATTGGGGTATAATTCACCAAGACATTCTTACCTTTGAACTTAGAAGGCAGTCATGTTGAAGTGGACTTTGCTCTTTGTTTACCCTTATCTTCTGCCAAAAGTCTCAAAACTAATTTTTTAATAATTTCGACTTATTCATGAAGTTCTTTCCATGTATGGACCCAAACAGCACCCATGTTGGGTTCAATCTCAATGTGTAGATTATGTCTACACGTTTACAGCAACATGGACAGTGGCATTCCTTCAGAACATCTGAGAGAGATTTCTAAATGTTTCGATGAAGACTTTTACTCCTCTTCTTTATTTTGCTTTTCTTCAATCAACTTGGACATAGATACTTCAGTGTCATCCTCATAGAAGCGAATGAGGAACTTCAGTGTCTACCCATCGGTAAAATTCAAAACCAGTCAAAGGCAATGCCCTTTAGGGACCCTATGAATAACCGGTTCATGAGTGCTTCATTTCCCATAACATTTCCTATTAGTGAATAGAAATGGTAAACATATTGATTTGGGGATCCTTTCCTATAGTATTTATCAATGGTTGGAGCTCGATAATTATCAGGAAAAGGGATAGAGTCCTATTTAGGAGGGTACGGGCTCATGATTCCCACCTTCTATATAACTTCCTTATGAGTTAATACATCTAATTTTGTTTGAATGTCCTCCAATACTTTATCTTTAATCTTATCAGATTCCTCATTTATATGGAAACTGGACTCATTTCTTTATCTTTATAATTATTATCTTCATTATTTTTATTCCTGGATCCTGACCCTTTAGCTTCAGCATTTGGATTTTCACTTGACGACGTTTTTGCTAATTGCTATAGTTGGATCAAAATGGCATCCATGGTTACTTTCTGTTGTTCTAGTAGTATTTGTTGTTGCTTAGATAACTCTTCTTGTGCCTTCAATCTTTATAGTAAACTTCCTACATCATCATCAGTGGCATCAATAAAAACACTTCTTTGGTAAGACGAGTCTGACATCTAAGATGGTGTGCATGCAGAATGTCGGTCGATAGCATTGTTCTCCTCTTGTAATTCACAAGGTGGAGTAGAAGCATTGTGACCCGCACTTGCTGTCTGGCTCGGGACTGGGTGTGACAGTATATACCATCACTATCATTGTTGGAGTAACCATCAAGGGAGGAGTCTATATTAGACACCCCCTATCACGGATTTCCCCCTCCCACCATATTGATGGTTGCATAAGCCAGTTCTCGTTTTCTTTGAAACCTTTTGAAGTGGTAATGAGATCCTTCCAAAATAGTCAATAGTGACATCAGGATCGGTTGGTTTAATGATAACCGACTGAAGACAGAGGACCGAGCCAGTGAATCGCCTTCACTCGTATTCTTCCAAACTTGGTATAGTTGGTCAAGGCAGTTTCGTAGGTCTTCCATAGGTAGAGCAGACTTACATTTATTGTTGACTCTAGCACTTACCATGCTTTTGCTCTGGAGTTTGTCAGCATGAATATCAGTTTTTCTAGGCTTCTTAGTTCCGTATAAGTGCTTACTGATATTGCCAGAATGTCCTTTAGCCTTGCCGGACGTGTTAGGTCCGCCAGGCCTTTTGAAAGTGTTAGAGTTATTAACTCTGCCGGAATGCTTCATAGCCTCACCGGACTTGTTAAGTCTGTCAGGCCTTTTGAAAGTGGGAGAGTCGATGGCCCTGCCAGAATTGCTAGTCTCACCCATACCGCCATGGATGAGTTCATACCTTTCATTATTGCCAACATGACCCTCATTTATTATAGGGATCTTGTCAGCATTTTCACTCCATTTTCTAGCGAAATTAGCTTGCTTCTTGGCCTTGCAATTGACAATGATAGCTCGGTAGAAGGCCTTCTTCCTCTCTTAGTTATTTTTTGGTGTTGCGACTGGAATGGAGGAGGATGAACCCACTTGGGCAGTGTTCACTATAATGCTGGTAGGTGTTGATTGACTTCACTAGAAGAGACCAACCACAGGTAGATACGGATTGGACCTCTACTCTCTTGTCCTTACAGAAAGAACCGGTTTTGGATGGAGAAATGGAGTTATTATTATAGAGAAACTCTTTATACTTGACATAGTCAAATTCGATTATCAGGGTATCGACTGTAGCGACCACCGCTACATTGCTGGATTGCGATACGAACTCCTCGATGAGGGAGGAGTGAATCTCCAGTGGAGTCACTAATTTGTTTTCGTTACTTACAATGTTAAAGTTGAAGGTTGCCATCGATAACAGAAAACACAACAAAATTTGAAATTTGAATTGCAACACTCGAGATTTACTTTCTTTACAATCAAAATAAGATTATAATTTCTTGATTCTTTGATTCTGAAAAATATGACTGTGGAAGCATGATCAGAGCGATCCTTCTTTATTTCTGTTGACGATCAAGCAAGAACTCGTATTCTTTTTTTCTCCATTAGTTTTTTCGATGCCTTTCTTAGGAAGCTTGGCATCATTTTTATAGTCGGGGGGTGCCATAAATGTCCCCTCAATTTGCAGAGATCGTAGTAGTTACTTGCTCACAATCGGATGTACTCGAATCCTCTTTGGTGAGGTTAATCGATAAGGTTGGTTGGTTGCTTCTGGTAAGGTTAACTTTCCTTTTCGACAGAGTTAATCTGGTCTGGCAAAGGTAATTTTATTTTAGCTTCTGGCAAAATTGGCTAACTTAGTTTGATGGAGTTAATTCACTTTTAGCTGCCAGTGAAGCTAGCTTACCTGGTTAGGCGGGGTCAATTCTCTTTCAGTTTCGAGCGAACAGCTTCCAGCGAAGCTAACTCATTGGCAAGGTGAATTTGGCTTCTGGCGAGGCTATCCCTTCGGTGGGGCCAAAGATATTTTGTTAGCTCTTAGCCTATAGATTTTAATAAATGTCACTGGGTACAATTATGATAGGCTACAGTGAGGATGCAATAGGCACCACTAAGTCATCTTGGATATTATAAGTGCTCTCTTTATGGACATGGATCTCATTAGTTGTATGTGTATTAGACTCTACTAACTTATTAGAAATATTACTGGTAATTACATAAGGAGTGGGAATATTCTCAACAAGGATAAGTGTACTAGATTCCTGTAGTGGATCATCAACAATATCAATACTATCCACACGAATATAAACATTCAATAATGCTCGAATCATCAACATGAGCAATAGGCACTATACCACATGTTGACTTTTTAAGGAGTAATCATAACCATAAAATAAAGATTTGCTACACTTAGAGCACTTGATCGAGGTATACTAGTTGATATAGTGTCCATATCTCTCATACTTAGAGCACTTGATCAAGGTATAGTGGTTGACATAGTGTCCATGACTCTCACACTTAGATCATTGTATTTCAACATTTAGAGTGCTCCTTTTCAACCTATCCATAACATTCTTATAGCCCAACTTTGGGTTCTTAATACGTTACTCACAAGCTATCTCTAATAAATAAATTTTGGCTTGTATTATTGTTACCAATCTTCTCCTAGCCATTATACATGTCAGATATCTCATAACAATCGAAATAGCATTAATATCAACTAACAAATTAATAAAGATACATGGAGGAACAACCTCAAATGAAAACTTTTATGCTAATGTCTCTCTAACACACAAATTATATGATAAAAATATAAAATATTTTTCTTTTTCTATATTTTACACTAATTCTTATTTCTTTGAACTCAACATTTCTTAATGATTATAGATAACATCACTGGAAACTCTTACGAGACAACACTCATCCACTAGAGTAACCTAGGAGTTTAATGGCTTGTTACACATGCTAAGTAAAATCGTGATTCCCACGAATGTGAGTTAGGATTTATTTCCTTTAGGATTAATTTTATTTTCTTAAGTTGATAAATTTGCTAAGGGACTAGCGAAATTCAAGTTGGGGGTGTGATTACGAGTGAAAAGTGTAGTTATTTTAATTTATTTTGTACACTAGTATTCCAATATTAGTGATTAATATAAGAAATTAATGATAAATTATTTTAATTGATCAAACTCTCCTTTATAATATTTTTCTAGTATTTTATAGTCTTTTTGAAGGTTTTATATGAAAAAAATTGAAAAATCATAGCATATGCCAAGTTCCAATCCAGACTGGCCACTTGACAGGTATGAGTGTCGACAACCGTCTACTGGCTATCGACAGCCATCGACTATAATTGAAACCCAAGAGTAGCTCATGGAGTTATTGATCCAGTCTTGGACAATTACAGTAGTAGAAGATTTATTTGAGAAATTCTGATATAAAAATAGTTTCCTTTTGAATAGAATTCTTGTTAGGATTTTTGAGAGGCTATAAATACCTGATATAATTTAGAGTTTTGAATATATATAGACATATAGATATACAGAGAATAGAAGAGAGATAGAGAGATATAGTTAAGAGTTTTTATTTGAGTTTTCAGAGAATAGTTTTTGTACTCTTTTCATAATTATTAATAAAATTCATCTTCTTCATATATTGATGGATATGATGAGTATGAACGGCTAAATCTCTGCGTAAGTTCAAATAAGGTAACGAACCCTAGAAAATTTGTTGGTATATGTTTATTTGCTTATGCTTAATTGATTTACGTAAAATTGATATTTTTTATTTTCTATTATCTGATTAGATTTTAGATATGATTTTGAGTTTTTGAGAATGTATACTTTGATTACTTAGTTTTTGATATACTGTAGACTATTTAGGTGCGATGTATACTTAGACTTTAAACATTTATTTTTATTATTCATATATCATGTTTAGATTAACTCAAAATATATATAGATTTAATCATGAGAGTTAGCCAAATTATCAAGTTAACAACTTTATTTGATTTTATGCTTCAAAGATATATAATCCAGTTGTAGAATATTGCTAATGGAGCCCATTGCCGCAGCGGGTTTCGGTCAACCGAAACGGGTCCAAAACTGGCCCAAACCCATTATGATATAATATAAATATGGGGTATGGTGCTAGGGTTTGAGAGAGCCAAAAGAGACGAAATATTTAGCCGAAATATTAAGCCAAAAAAAAAAAGGGGTGGCTGCTGCTATTGTTTTCTTTTGTGTTTGCGGCCGAACAAGGAGAAGAAAAACAATTGTGTTGCTGCTGTGAATTGGCCAGAGGTGAAGATAATTAGTGATAGTGCTAATTATTTTTGGTGGAGGCTGCTTCTTTCGGCCGAAAGCAAAGAAGAAGGTGAAAAGAAGGCGGGGGACTTCTTTGGGGTTCTTCTTCGGTGGCTGAAACAAAGGGGTAAATTACTGCAACAAGAGGTTAGAGTTTGATCTCAAAATCTTGTGTGATTTCTTTGTGTTTTCTCTTGTGGTTGAGAACTAGAGTTTTGTAATCCTCTTTTGATATAGTGAAAGTTTTTCGATCGGTCCCCGTGGACGTAGGCATATTGTCGAACCACGTTAAATCTGCGTGTTCTTGTCTCTGCTATTTTTCTCTTCGGTTTACTATTTGATTCCGCTGGTTGTTGCATTAGTATTATTCCGCTATCTTTTGCTAACAATTGGTATCAGAGCCCTGGTTCGGGTCAGATTTCACTCAGATCGGTGTTGATTTTGAGTGGGAGTTATGGCGGAAGATAGGAAGGGAGAAATTGAAAAATTTGATGGGACAGATTTCCAATGGTGGAAGTTGCAGATGGAAAATTATTTATATCAAAAGAATTTACATCAACCACTAATTGGAGAAAAGCCAGAAAAGATGACGGATGAGGAGTGGGCATTGTTGGACAGGAGGGCTTTGGCGCAGATTCGATTGTGCCTGACAAAGCAGGTTGTGTTCAACGTCTCCAAGGAGAAGACTACTTCAGGTTTGATGTCAGCGTTGGCTAAATATGAGAAGCCGTTTGCTTCAAATAGACTGTTTCTAATGAAAAAGTTGTTCAACTTGAGAATGCCTTCTGATAGTTCAGTTGTTAACCATTTGAACGAATTTAACACATTATGGACACAACTTGAATCTTTAGATTTTGTCTTTGCTGATGACATTAAAGCTTTGATGTTTATGTGTTTGTTACCGGATAGTTGGAGTAATGTTGTTATGGCCATCAGCAATTCTTCCAATACTGCTCTTAAATTCAATGATGTTGTGAGTACAATCATGAATGATGAATTGATAAAAAGAGTATGGGTGAGAGCACAGTTTCTACAAGTACTGCTCTGTCGGTTGATAATGACAGATGAAAGGAAAGGGGTAGAAGTTCAAGCAGGGAGTCGAAGCAAAGAGGAAAATCAAAATCTAAAGGGAAATTCAAGAAAAAGTTAGTGTGTTGGAAATGTAAGACAGAGGGTCATATGAAGAATGATTGTCCAAACAAAGACAAGGAAGGAGCGAATGTGGTGAATCCAAGTGAAGAGTATGATGACTTGTGTTTGTCTGCTCATACAGAATCAAGGTCATATGCGTGGTTTGTAGATTCAGGGGCTTCGTTCTATTGCACTGCTCGTAGAGAATGGTTTGAGAATTATGTCCAAGGTGATTTTGGGCATGTGACTGTTGGTAATGGGCAGGAATGTAAGATTGTCGGTAAAGGGACAATTCAGTTAAAGTTGCACAATGGTGGAAAGTTGCTTTTACAAGAGGTCAGGCACATACCGGATTTGAAGAAGAATTTAATATCTGTTAGCAAATTGAATGGCGAAGGTTATCAATTCTCATTTGAGAAGAAACAGTGGAAGATCAGTAAAGGAGCAATGGTAGTGATCAAGGGTGAGAGAGTGGGAACTCTATATTTACTCTCAAGCTCGGTGGATCACGTTGTTTCTTTGGCCACTGTGAAGAATGAGAAGGCTACCTTATGGCATTAGAGGCTCGGTCACTTGAGCGAAAGCGGCATGAGGGTATTGCAATCCACAGGTATGTTGACAGATATGAAAGATGCTAATTTTGATTTCTATGAGAACTGTGTGTTTGGAAAGCAGAAAAGAGTTAGCTTTATGAAGGATGGCAAGGAGAAGAAAACCGAGAGATTGGAGTTGGTGCATACAGATGTATGGGGGTCTTCTTCGGTGAAGTCTCTTAGAGGTAATTTTTATTTTGTCACTTTCATAGATGATGCAAGTAGGAAAACATGGGTGTTTGCACTTAAGCAGAAATTCGATATTTTCAAGATTTTCAAGGTATGGAAAGCTCTTGTTGAGAATGAAACAGGTTTGAAGGTAAAATGTCTGTTGTCAGACAATGGTTGGGAATTTTGCAATAGAGAGTTCGATGACTATTGCTCTACCCACGGGATCAGGAGAGTGAAGACTGTACCGAGGACACCGCAGCAAAATGGCGTGGCTGAGAGGATAAATAGAACCATTTTGGAATGAGCTCGGAGTATGAGACTATAAGCAGGTTTGCCTTTGCAACTTTGGGGAGCCGCTGTAGATACGGCAGTCTATCTGATCAACAGGAGTCCCGCTAGTGCTTTAGATGGAGGAATTCCAGAGGAGGTGTGGTCTGGTAAGACTGTGAATTATTCATTCTTGAAAGTGTTTGGTTGTATAGCATATGCACATGTGGATCATGAGATAAGAAAGAAGCTTGATTCTAAATCTCAGAAGTGTGCATTCATTGGATACGGTGGCGACGAATATGGTTATCGCTTATGGGATTATGAGCATAACAAGGTAATTCGTAGCAGAGATGTAGTATTCAATGAGGGCTGTATGTATAAAGACCGAACGGAAAGTAAGAGTGAGAATGCAGTGGAAATAGAGCGCTTGGAGCTGGATGAGCCACAAGATGGGATGGATCCCATGGATAAAAGAAATGAAGAAATACCTACATCTGAAGGAGAAGAAATGGCTACACCTGAGAATACACAAACTTCAGATGAGACCGAACAGGAAAGAGAGCCATTGACTGAAATAGATGGTTCTGGTACTTCATCAGAGAGTGTTCCCACTTTGAGGAGGAGCACGAGGATAAGGAAGCCAACCCAAAAACTTTGTCTTCCATTATATCATGTTTTGTATACTGATGCAGGTGAACCAGAGAGTTAACAAGAGACTATGCAGGATAAACTTCATCTTAAGTGGGAGCAAGCCATGCATGATGAGATGTCTTCTTTGGAGGAGAATCACACATGGAAATTAGTGAAGCGACCGGAAAAGAAGAAAGTATTGCATAACAAGTGGGTATACAGGTAAAACATGAGGTAGGAGGGACACAAAGGTTCAAGGTTAGACTTGTGGTGAAGGGATACGGTCAGAGAAAAGGTATTGACTTCAATGAAATATTTGCACCTGTTGTCAAGATGACTTCTATCAGAGCAATACTGAGTATTGTGGCTGTGAAAGGATTGTATTTAGAGCAGCTCGATATGAAGACTGCTTTCCTTCATGGTGATTTGGAGAAGGAAATATACATGGAACAGCCGGAGGGATATGAAGTTGAAGGAAAAGAGAATTGGGTATGTCGACTGAAAAGGTGCTTGTATGGGTTGAAACAAGCGTCGAGACAATGGTACTTGAAGTTCGACAAGTTTATGTTGGATTCGGGTTTTGCCAAAAGCAATTCAGATCATTGTATATATCTATAAAAGTTTAAGGATGGTAACTTTATTATACTTACTTTGTATGTAGATGATATGCTTATGGCAGGTACATGCATAAAGAAAATCAATGATCTGAAAAGGAAGTTGGCAGGGAGATTCTCTATGAAGGACATGGGTGAGGCTAAACAACTTCTTGGGATGCAAATTACCCGAGATAAGAAAAACAAGAAATTGTGGTTATCTCAGGTGGGGTACATCAAGAACGTGTTGGAGAGATTCAACATGGATAATGCAAAACCGGTAACTACAGCTCTTGGTAGTCAGTTCAAACTGTCAAAAGAGTAAGGTGTTAAGACAGATGAGGAGAAGAGACACATGGAGAATGTGCCTTATTCATCGGCCGTTGGGAGTCTCATGTACACAATGGTGAGTACAAGACCAGATATTGCACATGCAGTGGGAGTAGTGAGTAGATTCATGAAAAACCCTGGAAAAGAACATTGGCAAGCGGTGAAGTGGATTTTCAGGTATTTGAAATGTACTTCAAATTATTGTTTATGTTTTGGGGGTGATAACATTTATGTGCAAGGTTTTGTGGATTTGGACCATGCGGGTGATAGAGACAAAGGCAGGAGCACCAAAGGTTATATCTTTACTGTAGGAGGGACAGCAGTAAGCTGGGTTTCAAGATTACAATCAATTATTGGTTTATCTTCGACAGAAACTGAGTATGTTGCAGCTGCAGAACCAAGTAAGGAGTTTATATGGTTGCAGCGATTGATGAGTGAGTTGGGTTTTGATGGAGTGGATTGCAGGTTATTCAGTGACAGTCAGAGTGCAATTCATCTTACTAAGAACTCGGCGTATCATTCACGGACTAAACATATTCACTTGAGATATCACTTCATTAAATCCTTGTTGGAGGATGGTCAATTGAAGTTGGAGAAGATTGAGGGCAGTAAGAATCCTGCAGATATATTGACAAAGCCGGTTGATGGGAAAAAGTTGAGCTATTACTCAACTTTGGTGCATTTGTGTTGAATGCTGAAATTGGGACTTTAAACGATCGAGGTAAAAACTTTGGACACTGGAATTATCATGTATAGAGATTATATTTTTAGCAATGGTCTCCAAGTGGGAGATTATTGCTAATGGAGCCCATTGCCGCAGCGGGTTTCGATCAACCGAAACAGGTCCAAAACTAGCCCAAACCCATTATGATATAATATAAATATGGGGTATGGTGCTAGGGTTTGAGAGAGCCAAAAGAGCCGAAATATTTAGCCGAAATATTAAGCCAAAAAAAAAAAGGGGCGGCTGCTGCTATTGTTTTCTTTTGTGTTTGCGGCCGAACAAGGAGAAGAAAAACAATTGTGTTGCTGCTGTGAATTGGCCAGAGGTGAAGATAATTAGTGATAGTGCTAATTATTTTTGGTGGAGCTGCTTCTTTCGGCCGAAAGCAAAGAAGAAGGTGAAAAGAAGGCGGGAGACTTCTTTTGGGGTTCTTCTTCGGTGGCTGAAACAAAGGGGTAAATTACTGCAACAAGAGATTAGAGTTTGATCTCAAAATCTTGTGTGATTTCTTTGTGTTTTCTCTTGTGGTTGAGAACTAGAGTTTTGTAATCCTCTTTTGATATAGTGGAAGTTTTTCGATCGGTCCCCGTGGACGTAGGCATATTGCCGAACCACGTTAAATCTGCGTGTTCTTGCCTCTGCTATTTTTCTCTTCGATTTACTATTTGATTTCACTAGTTGTTGCATTAGTATTATTCCGCTATCTTTTGCTAACATAGAAAGATTACGTGATCTATACAACTGAGATAAACAAGCATAAGTATATCTAGTAAATTATTTTATGGGAGAGTTAACTTATCTAACTAACAATTTTCTTTAAGTAATTAAAAAAATCAATCTTTAGTTTTAATCAATTAAAAATTTAATCTTTTTACTCTATAATTTATTTATTTAGTAACTAATACAATAATAAAAACAATTCTCAAGAGAACGATATTTGACTACCACCTTGTACTACTTGCTGATCTCTTGCATACGTGAGTGTACGACACAGTCGCTAATGTCTCTCTAACATACAAATTATAGGTATAATTAGACTTATCAAAGCTAAGCTGATGACTAAACCTTTATGGTAAAATGAACTTATTTATGACATAAACGGATCATGTAATACAAATCAACCAAATACACAAATGATAATGTGAAATTCTAGACTCAAACAAGCTAAATAATAAACTAATGATCAAGTTAAATATTCAAATAATTCAACTACTAAATATGCAAATGATATGCAATCCTAAATTGCTGAGAAATAGGAAATACATATATACACTAGAGTGAAGTAATTAACCATATTGTTAACAAATTATTGCAATCCTATAATATTTTCAAAAAAAATAGCAATTGAATTTCAGTTCAAGTCAAATTTTATCTAAGAAGCTAAGTAGTCAAAAAAAATCATATCCAAATATATGATCATTAAAGGGTTGAGCGCTGTAGTCTCAAATTCTGGACTGCAAGGCTTGACTTCGAGAGAAAGAAGAGATGGCGATGGCTGCAATCAATTTGATTACTGTTCTCGGAGGAGGAAGAAGCAGTATGGCCGATAGAGCTCGGGGATTTTGAGGGTTATTCAACAGCCTCAGTGGAGGTGGAGGTAGACATAAACAATGGTGATGATTCTAAATAGCAAGATAGACGAGAACTATTAGCATTGTCAATTTGCAGCCGAGGCAGAAATGATTCGGCATTTTCAAATCAAGAAAAGCGACGATGGATAGGAAGGATGCGTCAGAGATAAACTTTCTAATTTTTATGACTTTTTTTAATTTCTTTTTTACTTTTTCTTCCCCTTGTTTTCTTTCCATTTTTGACTCCTTTTTTTTTACTTTTACTTTCCTTTCTTTCAACTTTTTTATTTCCGTTTTTTCTCTCATCTGTGTTTTTTCAACTAAAATAAAAATAAAGAATTAAAAAATGAAGAAGTAGTTGAAAAGATTGGCAAATTAATCATGATGGGGATCCAGGTTTTGAAAGGAGGGGAAAAAAAATAGAATTTTAGCTCAAATACCAAATTGAAACGCGAAGCTAATTTGGTATTTGATAGTGGGGGATTTGGAAATTTTGGAAAAGAACAAAGAAATTAAGGTTTTGGGTGGGAATTTGGGAGAAATTGTGATCAAAATAAAAGATCAAGATCAATTTAGGCTTTACATCAAGGTCTTATCTCACTCCATCTCAACGAATCAGCACAAATAAGGATTTATGAATTGATTTAGACTTCGAATCAAAGTAATCTCTTGCCACTTTGAATGAATCAGCGCAAAATGATATTTAGGGTTTTATAGAAATCATCTTGCTAAAATATGGATTTTTTATTAATCAAAATATGGTTTTCCTTGAAAATAACAACATGCCTTGTTCATTTAAAATCACTATTTGCACCATACGTGCAATTAAACAAAATTAAGAAAAATTCCTAATTAAACTGAGCCTTTGTTGGCCATTATTGTCCCCATACTTGGATCAAGAAGAAGAAGAAGATGCTCGTGATGCGAGCTCCTTGACAGCGCATTAAGCAAAAAGAAGTCTTAGCAAAATTTCTAGCACTTTTCACGACACCTTTTGACAAAGGTGAAGACTTGCGCATCCGCAAGCTCTTCCTTGTTCATTCAGAGAAAGAAAGGCTTATTAAGATTCTAAGCACCACATTGCACCACCATCATTATGCAATAATTTCCAACAAAGCTGAGACTCGCGCTCCCACACGAGCGCTTTCTCATCGCACCAAGCGAAGATAAGATTTGCACAAACACAAACTCTTCGTGAGACACCTTCAACCCAAGGAAGAGAATTGCACAGCCACAAACTCTTTGTTGTCATATCAAATGGAAGAAAGACATCAAAATTTTAAAAGAGTCCATTATCAAGCAATATTTGAAAAAAAAAAAAAAAAAAATTATGCAAGTCATGACTTCATTCAGTGCAAAAAAAAAAAAAAAAAAAAAGCATGCAAGCAGAGTCTCACGCAACAGGCCCAAATGGGGCTGGCAATCGAGTTGTGGTCGGCACGGCTCGGGCAAGTCCATGCCTGGCAAGGCACGTTCATAGTTGTGGACGTGCCGTGCCACCTGTCCGGACTCAGCCCGCCAGGCACGTGCCATGGTCATGTCAGTCCGAATTTTTATTATTTTTTAATTACAATTTTGATTACTAAGTTAGTTTAGCTAGTTAGTTAACTTAATTTAGTATGTTTAATTAGTTTAAAAAGTAAAAATGATAGTGAAAATAAAATTTTATTATATGAAATCTCACTACATTAACAAAATAACTCTGTAAATCTCTTTGGAAATCATACAAAACCCGAAGAGAGGAGAGAGGACCCTACGCGTTACTCTCAACTTGTTCTTAGTAGATTAAGAGAATTATTAGTTTTTAAAAAATTACATAAAATAAATTACAAATGTAGAATTTGAATAAAAAAAATTGCAATTGTGAAGAGAAAAAAATGAAGATTTAATAGTGAAGAAACCTTCAATTTTTATTTTTTTCTCGGGTGAGTTCTCTTGCTCCTATGCATTAGATCTTCCTTGATCTCTTTATTCAGCGTCGAGTCAGTCTTTCAAGCTAACACATACTTTCAATGTGTTTGCTGCCATTGACTCCTCAACTCCATTAGCACTCTACTACCTATACTAAAAGCAGACTTCGAAACTACTATGGATATCGGAGGGGTTAGCAAATTATGGACAATATTAGAAAGTACAGGATATATTTTCTTATGTGATTTTCACTAAGCTAAAATTTCAAAATCTTCATAAAAGTCAAGTAACAAATCATCTGTGTTGGCCCTTTCTAAATAATAGTAATATTTATTAAAAGAAATATTAGATTGCCTAGGTTTTTTACAGTGGAATACGGATGACATTATTAGTTTTTTACTTTCTTTAACAGTGGATTCCTTTACACTTTGTGATTTATCACTACATATATTTTCATATGTATGGTACATAATATCTAAACATGTTTTAATATCATTAACGAAATTGTGAATATTATTTGTATAATATATATTTGTATGAAATAAATCTATTAAAATTTCTATTTTATCTAATTTACAACGTGGATCTACAATGGTTGCAAAATATAGTAAATATAGAAAATTTCTAAAATATTTACTAAATTTAATTTCCATGGCCTTTACAATACCCTTAATAATTGGATTATTCCTATTTCATTAAAAACCGAGCTAATTTCTGTTAAATAATAAAGTGCAATGTGTGTAGTTGGATAGTAAGTGCTCGAAAGTGCTCTAGTTGTACTTTCAAATTTACTTAAAAAATTACAAATGCAATGCAAATGATTCCATTCAATAAAATCCAAATTACAAGATGGTAATTCTATTTTATTAAACATATTTACTACATCTTTATATTTAATTGTCTTGTCTAACATTTTTAATGTTGAATTTCATCTTGTTGTTACATCTTGAGGTAAAATTTTTAATGAGATTTCAAAATTCTTACATGTTTGTTTAAATATTTTTCTTTTTGGCCCACTACATTTTATAAATGTTATTGTGTTTCTAAATTTAGTTATTGAAGTATTTACTACTCTTAATATATCTTGCACACACAAATTAATTATGTGGTGAAAACACATAATATGAAATAATTTGCCATATAAAATCGGTTTAGTAATATTTTTTAAAATTTCTATTGTGGCCGTATTTTCGGAAGCATTATCGAAAGAAATGGAAAAAAATTTCAATTCCAAATACTTAAAAAATGCTTAGTAAAGATTATGATAGATTATGTGTATTGTATGGAAATTCAGATCTTCTAAAGCCTATTATTCAATTTTGATCTATATAGTGGACTGTTATCATATAAATAATGACTACCATTTAAGGCCTCCTAACAATCTGAGGTTATTGCAATTTTAAAAAATATAGAAGTTAAAATAACAATTAAAATTTGTCTCTTATCTTTATATATTTTTACAATATCGAATTTACATGTTGAACGTGGAACTTTTAATTCGGAGTTATGTACCGTTCTAATAAAATTTTCAAATTTTGGGACTTCGGCCATGAAGAAGGGTTGTTTGGCGTGTACTATATATATTGCTAATTGTTCTCTACTGTATATATGATTATATTTAAATGTTCCTAAAGTTCCTCCATATGTGTTTAATTGTGTTTGCTGTGGCAAATTTCATATTTGTGCTTTTTCTAAATGTCTTTTAAAGTGATCCATTCCAATTTCTTTAGTGAAGGAGTAGCTTCTTTAATAATACTTACATCTAATTTTCCTAATCCCATATTCTATAAATTTTTCAAAGTGATTCCATATATCCAATTTTGAAGTCCTACCGGAATGGTTGTTTGGGTTTCGGGTATTGTGGTATCGGTGGGCTCTTTTTTAGGCATATTAGATGACTATATTTTTGTATGACTGTGGTGCAAATGGTACTTGTGGACTATATTCTAATAGTTCACAAAAACTTCGATATTGTTCATTCGATAAAAAAAAAAAAAAAAACTACCTATGACTTGAGAGGAAGAAGCGTCGGACGAGTATAGATCCATTTTTGAAAAACCATGAAAAATCGAATAAAAATAAAATCAAATTATAAATATCTCAACGTCACAAGCCTAAGAGAGAGCTTGAGAGTTGAAACCAGAAATTGTTTGTTAATGCTTGAGAGATGAGAGTTGAAGCCGAAGATTGAACGCCCGAAAGTCAGAAGATATCTTCTTGATACTTGCTCTTGAGTCTTCAATCTTGATGGAATATGGATGAAGTTTTATAGGAGAATTTTTTGTTAAGAAATATTAGATAGAGTTGAAAATTGAAGAGAGTTTGAGAATAACGAAATTGGAGGAAGGAGGGGGTTATTTATAGCGGGAAGAAGAAGTTTTTTTGCAAGAAAAAAAAAATTGCAAACAACCCCCAACTGTCATTTTGACCATTGGGGGGCAAAATTTGCAATTTTTTGCAAACCCCCCCCCCCCCCCCCCCCACACCAAACGTCACTTTCATAGCCGTTGGGGGGTTCTATGCAAAATAAAATTTGCAAAACCCACTCCCCAACAGCTATAAATGGTAATTTAAAAAAAATTAAATGCATGTCGTGCGGTCATGGCGTGTCGCCGGCCCATGCCATCCGCCCGAGCCGGGCGTGCCCAACACGTGCCGAGCCAAATGTGTCTGACGGGCCACCGGTAGGTCCAAATTATTATAAGCATGAGTTTGTACAAAAAGTGAAACGAGTCCAAGTATAAAGAACTACAAGCCATGAGCTCGTATAACAAGCGCAAAAAACATAAGTTCAAACAACACGGGCATGTTCAGATGCCAAACTATTACAACACTATGTCAAGCATGTTAAGGCTCCATCGAAAAGTCAAGCAAAGCATGAAATAAGATAGGGAAGTAACATTAATGTCATCATCTTCGTCGTCCATGCCAAAGTCAGGTCTAGGACACTTGACGAGATTCCACACACTGACACCTGAGGGAGTATTCTCGAAGGGCTTTAGCTGAGTCTAGTTAATATCATAGTTAAGAAAGGTATCGTGAACTTGGTAAACGCAACCCATGAAGCCCACCAGATAAACCAAGATCGTAACCATGTTAGAACTTGCACAAATACTTGTTAGCCCTTATGGACTCCACTATAAGCTCCTTATACCAAGATTTCATAGCCTTTAATTTTTCCTTCAAGATTGAACATTCATTTTTCATACGTTCTCATTCGTCACATATCAGGTGATTCGTTTATCGATCTTCTCCTAATCAATCGTCACTTTCTACCTCAAGTTCTTCGAGTGGGCTAGTATAGTATAGCTTTCATTCTGGCAAACTCCTCCTTCAGCTTAGCTTAACAATCTCTTCCTCTCGAACCTTGATAACATAAGTGGACTCATTCTCCTTGCATGCTCTCTTGGCTAACACATGAGTAACCCATGATCTAAAAGGCAAGAAAATTTAATATAAGGAAAGTTGCGTGTTAAGAGAATGCAAAAGAGATAACAAGTGAACACCATACTTGCCACCAAGTCTTCGGAAGAATATTGTTCTGACACTTCATTTGTTAAGAGCATTCTTAAGCACTTCGAAAGGAAGGAAAGAATCACTCATAAATGAGTCCTTAGTATCAAAGGGGAAGTAAGGATGACTAGCAAAAAAAAAAAAATGGGAAGTAAGGATTGAAACGCCTCTTCTTACAACGCCCCGTGGTCATCCTCACCTTAAGGCCCATGTCTACAAAGGAGTGGATTATGTATTTCCCTCTAGAATCACTCCATAGGATTAGAAATACCCCTTCAACTGGTGCCAAATGATATGCACCAATGAGGCACCTTTTCCCTTCACCTTAGGCGGTCTTGAAGAGATTCAAGGCTAGAACATCATATCAATAGAGGTGACATGAGGTATAGATTCCCTATCGCATTCCTCCAAGTGTCAAATAGCTTTAAACATGCAGTTTGTTCCCACAGCCAGGCAACATTACTATACTAGTATGAACCTAGTATCGCTACTCCTTTCCGATAACTAGCATCAAATTTTCTACTCTTTGCACTAAAAAATTGAGGGTTTATGTTACTATGAAAATAACTAAGCCTAATATGGTCCAAGCTCAATTCAATGGGCCTAAACCAGACCAACTAATATGTACCGTGAATATAAATGATCCCAAGAAGTGGCTCGGTAAGAGGCTCAAAGCAAACTTAGTAAGAGACGCAAGTGAGATCTTCCATGCATAATCCACTTAAAGGCATGAGTCCCACTGTAAATGACCAACACCACTCCGCCATCCTATGAGTAGACCAAGACATAATTATTCTATAACTTATCTATAGCATTCTCATTCCAACTATTGCATTTACTACTTTTACCTGTCTCCCCTTCTATAAATTACTAACTTGAGCATAGGAGGATCTTTGATCAGAGCTCATAGTAGACCCCCTAATGTTCTCATGGATTACTAGTGTAGATTAAGCTCGTGGAGAGTGCACTCTAGGGTTGGTTAGAGGAGCATCATTGGCCCTCCTGATCTATGTCTATCCAACTTGTTTTCAGGCCTCTAGTTTCTTTGCAGAGACACTACGATGTTATTTCCAAACATTTTTTTTTTTTATTTTGAGAGTATAAATGAGTAAATTATAATAATACTATTAATAATAAAAATTTATTACTATTACTACTATTACTATTACTATTATTAGAAGTACTATCATTATTATTAGGAAAAAATTTAGTTAAGCTGTCTTGTTATTTATGAAGATGCCCCTAAATTTCAATATAGAAAGTCTTTGTGAATGATCCTCTAATCTGTTGACAATGATCTTTGCAACACCCGAATTTCGATATTGGAGAGTTTCATAGACACTTCTGACAGTTCAAATTCTACTTTCTATATTGTTGTTATCGCGGGCCATCGATTCTGACGTTTGTGTTCAGGTCAATTTTTAGATGGCTTGAGCTTGAGTGGGTATCAACTCCAACTAGAGACTAATGCTTTTCGGCCGAGCAGGCATTTACCTTTCAAGTGTGGGAGAAACGAACTTTAGAACGAGATACCTACCTCTAAAGGAG
This sequence comes from Dracaena cambodiana, assembly GCA_036321105.1. Lineage (NCBI taxonomy): Eukaryota > Viridiplantae > Streptophyta > Magnoliopsida > Asparagales > Asparagaceae > Dracaena > Dracaena cambodiana. The sequence goes on along the minus strand of JAYEPQ010000005.1, from coordinate 12,608,271 downwards.
AATTGCTTACCACTAGGTTCGATCGGATGTCAACCCGGAATTGAAGATTCCTCATTGATCAGGAAGATTTACCTTTCCATCCTCTTCGAGTCAATAGCAAGCAATCACTCGTCAATGACACTAGTAGTTGCGGAGCAGGTTCTAGAACCGAGGTCTCCCGGGCACGGAAGACCCCCATCGAGCCATCCACGTACATTGAGCATCAGCGCAAGTTTTTATGAATCTCTTTTTGATAGCAGTATGTTTCTTGATAGGGAACAGGCTTAGGCAAGAGCAGAGCCAAAAGCAGAATCATACGTTCACATTTCTTTCTTCCACTGTCTTTTTTGGACGAAAAGCAAGCAACGAAAGAGTATGAATTGTGACTGTAGAGGTGGTTGAAAGGGAACAAGATGAACGAAAAAAATTAAAAGTACAAACTAAATGGTTTTGTAACAATAAAACAAATGAGATATATCTAATGATGAAAAAATATCAAAATTACATAATTTTTTTATATGTTATATATTTAGAGTATGAAAATCATAACCTAATAATTCTACTCGTCCACATACTCCGTTTATGTTTAGATTTAAATACATCTTCATAGTAACATTTTATAAAAACACCATACGTATACCATTTTCTTATTATTTATCCTCCGAGTCTCTACCCTTATCCCCAATCTTAGAGAACCATTTAAAGTGTAAGCCACTCCCACCACAAGAGTCTGCTGCTGCTGCTTGCACATGCGGGACTATTATCTTCTGGACCCCCAACAGCACCGTAAGAGTTAGTGGCCCACCTTTATGGGCTTCATTGCTTCTGACACAAGACAGGACCCCCGCAAAAAAATTTAAAGAAACAGCAAAACTAATCAATAGAAATGCCTTGGCTTAAGTTACGTAACCCTTCTCCAATTTATAATAGAAATGCCAATAAATCTTGGCTGCCAATAAATCTTGGCTTAAGTTACGTAACCCTTCTCCAATTTACAAGAGATTATGAGTACTCAAGTCACATAACCCTTCTCCAATTTATGAGAACTTCTGAATTTGTCTCCCGAGTAGTATTGCAAAAAGAGGTGCAACCCCATTGGCCGAGAAGTTGAGAAAGATGAAGAAATGCAACTTTGTGAGAAAGCAAGTGTAATAGACAAAACATGCAGCGAGACAACAGCAGTTCAAATTGTAGTCATTGCTATGATACCCTTCTGTCACCTTTGAGTGCACCCTACCGCTTGCGGCACTCGCTGAAACGTATGTTCTTTCCTGAGCTCAGAAAATGTTCAGAGCGTGGCTATATATCAGCACAGGTTCAAATGTCATGCACTAGAAAATGAGGAATGGCAGAAAAAATTATAATCAGCGGACTCGCAATGCATTGGTTATTGGTAGGGCATGCTCTTCCCTTTCGATTTGGCGAACCGCATATTGCATGGTCTTTCAAATTTGAGCCCATTTTCTAGGGGCAAGCAGGTCAAGGCACAGGTGACGTTTGAAATTCATCTGTGGTCTAAAGACCTGGATCCTTTCCCACTAGCTTCTCAATTCTTAGTGCTGAAAATTTTCTCTACCAATATGAATTCCATAATACTGATATCTAAACATGAAAAATTTAATAGAACGCCAAGCAAATATTATGAATGCGCAAAATTGCTGTAACAAAGCACTCAGCCCACAGTGCAATCAAAATCAAATGTTACAGAAAATGCATCGCATACCTTAAATATGGATACAAAGTTTACAAGCCTTCTGGCTTGGAGCAGTAGACCTCCTTTCTGCAATTCTTGATTTTATGTTTGTTCAGCATATGAACATGAAAAAAGAAAGAAGAAAGCAGAGCAGATCTGTCATAAATTGGTTGACATCTTGGAAACCGAAATAAGCAAACAAAAGTCGCACGCCGACCAGCCAAACAGCAATGCTTTACCCTTCGCCAAACCAGAAGCAGATTGAGTAGACTGTTTCCACAGAGAGCAGCATGCAAGCATGATTTCAGAGCTACATGAGCAGCCATTCTTCTCAGTTTAGCTTTTCAGAAATGCTTTCAAAGAAAATGGTGGAGGGCCATCCTGCTAGACAAGTTCAAGGCATAAAGAAACATTGGAGCCTCTGCAGATATCTCAGGCTAGCTGAGAATTTCCGCTATTTCTAAGACAAAAAATATAACACAGAACCAGTGTGTGATATAGCACTGTCTAGTTATGCTTACACTTCAATCTACAACAAAGCTAAAATTTATTTGTTCAGCAGGTGAAATTGTTGAGGCATGGGCGGCCAAATGGTCCTAATGACACCAGCTAAGGGAATTCAAAAATTAAATTAAAAAAATAAAGGAAAGATCACTAAGATCTTGGCGAGAATGGTATGCAGCTTCTCCATGTTCTTTTTTAATCAAAACTTGAAGGTAGAGAAAGGTTGAGGTCAAGAAGAGGGTTGGTGGTGAGAACGAGTAGTTCTTTATTAATTAAATCTTTTTGAGTAATATCTAGCTTATTCTCCAATGATTGATGGGGAACGAAGCAGATTGGTTTTTTTTTTTTTTTTTTTTATTTGTGGGTGTGTGTGTGTGGAATCTGGAGATTTGAAATGAACTAGGGTTTTGAGAATTTAGGGATTAAAAATGAACTAGGATTTTGAGAGGAGATAACCTATTCAGTCTAAATAACTTTAATCTAATAGCCTCATTGCATCTTGCAATAAGCAATTTTTTTTATCAAATCATTCCCTCTAATTTTATTGATAAATTAAAGCCTTTAAATAGACTACTGCAAATAAAAATCTCACAAAATAAGCAATATGGACTATACAAAAAACATATTAAATCCTAAAATCTCAAGTAAAATCTAACAACATCTAGTAAATCTAAGTAACAAATTCTAAGCAACAAGATGAAAAATAGCCACATGAAAAGTAGCCAAAGTATCCACAAGGAAAGTAGTAATATGTAAAGTTGATAAATTGTGGCCGTTCAATGTCATCATTCTCCCTTTCTTTAAAGCAATCGTCTAAATGCAGTGATCAAGTATATCTGGATTGAACTAATGAGTCTCCTTGCACGAAATATCTCAATTAGGCCATGATCGTGATGGCAAAATAGACAAGTGATCTTCACTTTAAACTAAGATGGAGGATGTCGAACTAGCTTTCGCAGTGGATCCGTTAAAGTAGGTGATTCAGAAATAACGCGTACATGAAATGTTAAGAGCTTTCCTCCCGAATATTGAATTAATTCGAAGACTTTTTCAAGCGATAACAAAGTCAGAGGAGCTAGAATTAACCATTCTCGAAATGGGACCTATAAATTCGTCAAGCAATGCCTTATCATGATGATATATTAGAACGGGCTTTAATGTGCTTTTTACCATAAGAAGCGTGATCTCCTGTAAGCATGTTTGTTGTGATAAAAAGATTTTAAAAGGATCACAATAAACAGGCAATCTCATGGACATGGAAGCTTCTCCGTTGGCAAAAAGGATGGCATCACGATTGGTTTGGATGAAAGATCTCTAAAAGTCTCAGTAAGGGACTATAACTTCTGTAAGCTGTGAAGAATCTTTATCACACAATGACCGTTGATTCAACAAAAACTTCTAACTCGAACTCATCAAAAATTTCTACGTTTGGCTCAAAATGAGAGTTATCAGTCTTAACAAGGATTTCATGCTCTAGCTCTGAGTCAAATTCTTCTATGGACTCTTGTCTCATGCTTTGATGTGGGTTGCACTTCCAATTCTTATACATCTACTTTAGTCTTAGTCTATCATAGGCATGGGCTCAAACTCTTATTCAACATTTGACGAAATCATACATGAATTTAGTGAGTGATCTGACAGAAGATGCAGCACATAGCATTCACGAAGAAAGTATGCAAAAAACACCAATATCAATGGCATGTATAGTTATCATCCATCCAAAAATAAGGTTATTAAACCAACTCCACTTGCACAGAGACAATTCTTCTTAAATGTTAGGGGAAAATAACCGAAGAAATCATCAAGATTACTCTCCCAGTCTTCATAACCATATAAATTATAAAACAACGAAATAACGTAATAGCATTATACATATTTTGCCCAACTTGCTTAGGGTCACTATCAATATACATATATCGACCACAAAATAGTCTACCATAGAAAAATAACTCAAAAATTTTAAAAAATTGCAACTCAAAAGCTTAAAAAATACCAGAAAAGTGTAACGCCTTAGATTGGACTTGAACTAGACTCAAATCCGGTTTGATAGAGATTAAACGCCCCTTAAAATGAGTCTCCATGAAGACATGGATCAAGTACAAAGCTTCTTCATCATAGTGAGGCCTGCCCAGGCATGAGTTTTCCTCACTATGAAGAATTAATGCACTCGAAGCATGCACGTGGATGCGCTTCCCTGCAATGTGAAATTGTGGCTCACATAGGAGGTGGGCCCAGGCAAGAGGAAGCACTTGTAATGTGGAAAAGGAGGCAGGATCACGAGATGGCACTTATATGCAAGATGGCACAAGCACCAGTGAAGTGAGGAGGGAAGTGAAGGGTGGGGCCCAAAAGCTGATGGCAATCAAGTGGGAATGTTTCATTCCAGTGAAGAGAGAAAGGAATGAGGACACTGTTGTGCAATTATTTATTCTTTCTTTTCTTTTTTTCTTTCGCTCTTCATTTGTTTTTTAATTTTTCCTTCTCTATTTTCTTTCTCTCAGTTTCGTATTATTTTCCTTCTCTTTTTAAAATGTTTTCATTTAAAAATATCACAAAAAAAAAAGATGAAAAAGAAAGGAAAGAGAAAAACCTGATAAGATCTTAATGTCAAAGATCTTTGGACGATCTGGCTCTGATAACAAAATTAATGGGTGCAGAAGTGGATTACTGATGCAGCACATAAACTAAATTAGAGTTTGTACGGAAAAATTAGGACTCGTATCGTGAAGATTGGAGATTTTGTAGATTTAGTGAAAGGACAATCGAGATCGGTTCTCAACACCTAGGCAAAACCATGTCCATTTTCAAAGAAATCTCAATGAAAGATTTCAAAACACGAGCGAATAACATGCCAGGATTAAATTTTAATAACTTTTCATTATCCTCAATTCCTTCTTCAAGGGCTTATTAATAGGAGATCAATCACGTGCACCACATGTGCATCTAAATTCTAACAAAAACCCTAACAATAATAATAAATCAAAACTCTACCTTTATTTGCCCTAATCGTGAAAGAAACTCTATCTTATTTATAAAACAAATTCAAATTCTATCTTATTTGTCACCATCAATTCTCCCTGACTTGAAAACATAAACCTCTAGTGAATAGTGAAGGTGATACTTGTCAAGTAAATTCAGGTCGAACTGTTGGACCTCGGTATGCAACCAAGTGCAATTTGAATCTAGTCGTCCATATCAATGCACCAAATAACATTTGCATCTGCCATCAGTAGTCAAAATAATCTCATTTAAAATATCTTCAATTTCGTTAAGACGATGCATCCACAGTGCGAGTGGTGGTGGTCCACGAATAGGAAAAGGTCAATATCCCCAAGAAGTCAAGAGAAGCCAGATCGGGAATTACAACTGCGTAATCAAAATGAACACAATACAGAGTCTGATCCTCGACATTGAAGACTGTGTTGATCCCGAGATTGTAGAGAATCGCAGGCTCATAAGTATTAGAACTAATTTTCTTTAAAACTCTGTATGGACTCATACGTTAAGCCTGAAGTTTCTTTAACGTTTCGGGAGGGAACCTCCCTGGGCACATTTTAACCATCATCACATGGCCAACTGCAAAATCCTGCAATCACTTGTGCAAATCTGCTATAGACTTAAAGTTATCATTACTAATTGTTATTTACTGACAAATGTGATCATACAAATTATGCAAATACTATACAAAGATTCAACTGAGCCACTAGGTCTATCACCTGTGGGAAAGGAAAGAAGGCCTATAAGTTTTCTAGACTTATAACCGGTAACTATCTCGAAAAGACTCAACCCAGTAAACCTACTGACCTAACTATTATATGCAAATTCTGCCATAGATAAAACAATAACCCACGTAGTCAGATACTCACCTCCTCACCTCCTGGACATCAAAGTAAATCTCCAAGACTTCGATTGATTAGTTTAGTTTAAACCTCAGTTTGTGGATGGTAAGCGATAGAAAATTTGAGCGTTGTACCCATTTTCTTCCAAAGAATTCGCCAAAAATGACACGAATCGAATATGTCCATCAGAAACAATCGTCATAGGAATTCCATACATGTAAGCATCTGCAGTCATGCTACAGGGAGTGAAATGTGACAATTTTAAGAACATATCCACCACCACCAATATAGAATCATTTTTCCAAGTGTACAAGGGAGACCTAAAATGAAGTACATACTAAGATTCTTCCAAGGTGAAAAGGGTACGGTAACAATATATAGATACTTGTTTTTTGCTTTCTACCCTTCGCCACCTGACAAACCTAATAATGCAACACCACTCACGCAGCATCCTACTTTACACTAGGCCAATATATCGATCCTCCACCATGATGATAGTCATATCACAACCAAGGTGGCCAGTGACCCCTCCTGCATACATCTTTCAAATCAAGTGACCACCTAAAAATATATTGGGAATACATAGACGGGTGCCTCGAAATAAGAACCATCAATAATGGTGAAACCCTATACAGTGGTAGGAAGGATCTTGAGTCAATGAAGTGTAAATGTCTCCAAAATCCTGACAAGTAGATATTCTTGGATGATCGCTCAAAATCACTTTTGCATTCATCACCTATAAAATGCATAATTTCCTACTTGATGTATTACCAACTTTATTTTCCACGCCAAACAATGTTTTGAGTACGAAAGTATACTCCTAAATAAACTCAAGCCACTTGATATGTCGATTCCCTACTCCCTTCTGAGAATTGATATAACAAAGGTTTTGATGATCTAAACAAAAAATGTATTCCTCTGATAGTGCGCAAACGTTGCATTACTGCGTAAAACTCTCAATAGTAGATATCATAACATTATTTTGCCTCATCTAACTTCTCACAAAAGAAAGCGATATAATGACTTTCTCGGTTCAACACACCACCTATACCTACGATGGACGCTCACACGCTACCTCAAAAACCTTTAAGAAATCAGGAACGTAAAGGACCAGACAGTAATCAACTTCTCCTTGATTTCCTCAAAAGTCTTAACAATAGATTTAATCTGTTGGAACACCCCTTTCTTAAGAGTTAAGACAACAAAAAATTGGAGCCATGATAGTATTTGTCAGGCGTCGCTCCCGATATATAGTATACGAGCACGTGTGTAGGTACCAGCAATATATTCGGTTTGAATATGCTAAAGTCTCTGATAGAATATCAATATATTTGCCACAATAATACTCAATAATAAGAAAAATTTAACAAAATTTTGACTTTTTATTAATTAGAACGGCATTTGGATATAGTTGAAAAAAATAACAGAATACAATAAAACTAAATAAGAGGAAATAATAAAACTCTAATACTTGATTGGGCTTCAATATGCTCTTCAAAATACATTAGACCCTTTATTAGCTTTGGTATGTCCATCAGTAAGTCTGGGCATACACACCCGGATCGACAGATTGCGACCAAAACAAAATAATTGAAAGATTATAAAAACATTATATTAATCTGTAACATGGTTATAAATTAATTTAGATGTCATCTTGTGCAATTAGATTTATAACAAGAGTGTATTTATGTACGATGGCATGTAATTGAAAAAATCAATTAATGGAATATCACTATTTTGATTGTCTCATATACAGACCCAGGAAATGGCACAGAATTGTCCGGTACCGAGTCAGATCTGCCGTCAAATGAACATGATCCAGCAAATCACCACGCATCCATAGTGTGCAAAATATTCAGTTATACATCTTAACAAGTTACAGCTGAAACAGAGTATATTTTCATCATTCAGTTTCTTCCCCAACCCAGTATCATTCAATATAGTTCATGTAGATCTAAATTCTGGTTTTCATAATTTATATATGAATCATATCATGTATAATATTTTAAATCGGTTTATTTTGTTAATAACATGATTTAAAGAGTTCGTTCAATTTATACTTTATAAATAAATCACAATTGGCTAACTCAAAAATTTACTGATTTGAAACATTATATATATATATCAGCCAGATAAGTGCATGACTACTGTGAAATTTTTTATACTATGCACGTTCCTTAATTAGATAATCAGTATATAAAACAATTTGCCTAAACACCAACATAAAATAATATCGCAATCAGTATTTTTTCCACGATTATACCTTTCACGTGATTTATTAAATATTGTATATATCAAATATTCTAAAATCTAACTATATTATATGATTTAACAAATTTATTAACAAGTGCATAAAAAAATAACAGAATTTCAATAACAAGAACAATAATTAGTAGTTGATGAGTGCATATGAGATAACAAATCATTATATAAATAAATAATTAAGTAGAATAACATGATTAGTGAGTCCAAAAATGAACTCATCTCAATTCGTTTTACATTATCGAACACAACGAAACAATCTACACAAAAAACATTCTAAGAATATTAAAAATAAATTAATATGAATTAAGATGATTTCTAGAAAATTTCCAGTATTTTTAGGGCACTCAAAAATTGATTTTAATGCTAAATAGCCTTAATGGATCTGAAATCTAGAAACAAGTCTGGATCATCTTATTGGGTCTATAAAATGGTAGATATTATTTTTAAGTATTAAGGTTATGAAATAGTGGGTACCTAATCTAAGATCCATTAAGATAATCTAAACCCAATAAGAAAAAGAAATGGGTTTCATCAATCTCAATGAATGAAAATCCAGTAGGAGGAAGATGAAGATTTTTTGACAAAGCTCCAACAATAAGAGCGCTGACTCCAATGGCGATGGCGACTTCGACAACGACTCTGGCAAATTGCTTTGACGAGATGAGAATGAGAGAATTTTAAAATGTTTGAATTTGTATTTGTTGAATTAATAAAAGATATTGGATTTATATAGTGTTGGATTTTGGGAGTTAAGAATGTGAAGGTTTTGAGGATAAGGGGATTTATGTTAGAATTTAAAAAATGAATTTAATTTGGAGATTCTATATAATTAATTCATGAAGTTGAAAAATTGGAGGTTAAATAAATGAATGAGTTAAGAGTTGAGAATATAAAAGTTTGGGAGCTATAGAAGATTAAAGATTTGGAAATTGAGAAAATGAAGAATCGGAGGTTGAAGAAAATGAAAGGGTTGGGAAGTTATAAAAAATGAAAAGACTGGAAGGTTAAAGAAGATGAAAGACTGTGAGGTTAGAGAAGATTAATAATTAAGTTTATTATTTTATTTATTTGTTTATTTATTTATGATTAAAATTTAGGGTTATTACAGTATTAAACCCTTCATATAAAAATGGCGAGACAATGGAACTCCTGACCTCATAGATCATACGAGGAGTAGGTCATTCTCTGATGGCTTTAACTTTATCAAAATCGGATGCTACTCCACCTTTAGAGACAATGAACACAAGGAAGTGAACAGAAGACACTAAAAAGCATATTTTTTCAAATTGACAAAAAGTTTCTCCTCACCGAGTATAAAACCTATGTCAAGTGAGAAAGATGCTCTTCCATGGTTCGACTACAGACGAGAATGTAATCAAAATAAACAACTTACCTAGAAAATGATGCAACATCCAGGTTATAGCTCACATAAATGTGTTAGACACATTAGATATCCAAAAGGCATGACCAACTAATCATACAGTCCATCCTTAATCTTGAAGGCAGTCTTCCACTTATCAAGTTCGCAGGTACGGATCTGAGGATATCCATTACGAAAATCTATTTTCGAGAAGATATAGATTCTGCCATCATGTCCAATAAGTCATCAAGTTTAGTAATGGGAAACTTATACATGACATCGATTTTGTTGATGATACGATTATCCACGCACATCCTCCAGCTACCATCCTTCTTAGACATAAGGCAAAAACAACACAAGGACTCAAACTCTCTCTAATAAAGCCTTTTCATAATAATTCATAAACTTGTCTCCTTAACTAGGGTTTATTCTGTAATGAGGATAATTAGGCAAACTAGACCCTGGCACGAAATCAATGACATGCGAGATGTCTAGAAGAGAGTAAGTTCATCAGTTAGCTCACCGGGTGATATCATGAAGATCGATTCTCATCTGATGAACCACAGGAGGACAGTCAACAAATTCACTAGGAGACTCTCCCAGAACAACTATTGCACACTATTCCCACCTCTATACTCCTTGAGCAACCGAGATCGGTTCACTAGGTGAAGGGGCTTCGTATGCACCTAGCTTGTGACATTCCAAGTCTTTTAACTCTCTACACTAGACTTGAATTGGACTAGTTTCACCAATATTCTTTCCCATTAAACTTTTAACTTATAAGCGATTTACCAAAACTAGTCACATCCAAATCATACAACCATGATCTACCAAGCAAAATATGTGTGGTATTCAAATCCAAAACATCGCACTAAAGTCAGTCCTAATAACTACACATCTGAATAGGCACTAGACATGCTGGCTAATGGACTGAGTGGTCTTGTCAACCCAAATAATGTTGTATGGATGTGGATGGGCTCGGTTTTGAGACCCATCTTCTCAACAGATGTTTAGAGATAATATTGATATAACTACCCCATCAGTCATCACCTTATACCTCTTGCCCCCATGTGTAATATAAGTTTGGAAAACGCTAGATCTATGCCAATCCTCATCCTTTGAAGTAGTGTAAAGACACTTGACAATACTTAAGCGAATAATAGAAACTCACATCCTAATCAGAATCACTACCATTTCCTACGGGCTCATATATCTCTTTCTCAAACTCATTATCTTTCTAAGCTCCCTCAAGTTCCTAGTCAGACACTATGAAGTTATGTTACTACACTCTTGACACCTGAAATACTCTGCACCTTTGGCATCCATCTAAAAAATACCAATCATCGATTCTGTTAAGATCCTTAGTGGTTTAAGTTTTAGGTTGTGCTATCCTCATATAGACTTTAGGCAGTGCTCTATAGAAGTAAGCCTAGACTGCTCTCTAGTGGTTTACAGTGCAGTGCTCTATAGTGATCTAGGCTGCTCCTCGACTTTAGAAGTGAGCCTACGTTTAGTGGAAAACTTAAAACAGTGTTTTGTATCTTCTACTAACTAACAAACCTGCACAAGGGAATACATATATTAGGAATGAATGTGCATGGCTCATTGTATGTCAACACGTAATCTGGAACAGAACCTCGATATCGCCTGGCATCGATCATCTTGTATCTCACAACGAAGGGTCAAGTCATCAAATTGGGACATATAACTCTGGACTGACATGCTACCTTGGCAAAGAGAGTGCAACTTACATAAGAGATGACTTACATAAAAGATGGCTCCTAAACATAGTAGGAAGGTATTTCCCCTTATACCTAGCTTTCGTATCTTTCCACGTCTTTATAGAGTGCATGTACCTCTCACACTGTACATTGATGCCTAATAGATCTTAGCTGGCCCTGCAAGTCTCATGCAAACAAATCGGATCTCGCCCTCTTCGGGCATGTCGTACTAGTCCAAATAGTAGTTCATATTCGCAAGCCAATCAATAAAAACTTTAGGATAGTTGGCACCATCGAATGTAGGGGCATCTACCTTTATCCTATATATGACATCATCATTGTGTTTGGGCCTATAAATACTCTCATCTCTATATCTCTTGCTGTGAGTGTTCCTATAAGATCTATTTCACGTACTTCTAACATACCAAGACGCTCCGGTAATTTCATTCATTGGTCAGTTTCTACACGTTAATTAATGGTCTCAATCCTCTTAATTATTACATCAAGTTTGTCATCCATATTACTCGAACTCGAAGTTAATTTACCGTTACAAAGGAGCATGCACTAAGCTATGACACAAATGCAATCAAACAAGTTTATGTAATACAATTTTTAGACTTAATACTAAATTTGTACACTGTAGAAAAATAAAATGTGTCAGAGGCTCAGTTTCTAGAATGGAAGGGAAATCCGTCCTAAAATAATTATACAAGCAATGATTTAGCAAATAATAGTAGTAATACTAACCAACATTCTTGCACAAAGTTCCACAAAATTGCAAAATATGCTGAAAGAAATGGGTTAGTTTAGATATTATCCAAAGTTGAATATACTTTTGCACTAGTGATGGATCTGTTAGAGCTTCTAGAAGAAAGATCTGCCTGCTATAGTGCTCTAAACTCTGCCACAAGTGATAAGGAACAACTCCAGAAATAAAACGTTTCGAACTCGGTGCGTATTACATTCCAAATGACCTTTGAAAACTGAAATTAGACTACGGGTCTGTTGTTGTACAAATGGGTCAGGCCTATTGCTGGTTGTGGACAGAATGTTGAGCTTGTTAATGCTGGTTGGGTTGGATCGAGTCTGTTGCTAATGGATTGGACCTGAGATTCCAATTGATTTTGGGAAAGCAACTGAAAGTCATAACCCAAGTACTTGGGATATCAACATGATCAATCCAGCATGATTCTCTTCTGGTTCATGTAGCCTACCCCCAAATACTTGGAATAAAAAGTTTAGTTGTTGTTGACTGAAAGTCAGAACCCAACATTTTGATCGGAGTGAGGACAAAGCGGCTAGAAGGGCTCCATCGAAAGGAGCCGATCACAAAGGGGAATCGAGCAATGGACAAGAGTGTTGTGAAGGGGCTCTGATTGGAAGTGGAGATTGAAGCCCTGGTCTCATGAGAGCCGATTATGCTGCTAGCCGAGGATCGAGGGTCTCGTCGAAGCGATGAGATCTAGATCTAATTGTTGATGAGTGTGGAGAAGATGATGACTAGTATTGAACTCCAGCGAGAGATGGTCAGAATGGGGTTGTTGGTAGTAATCTGCTCTCGATTGGAGGCGGTTATCGTGGCTCTTGATCGGCCATTCGGGCAAGGAAGACGAGCTTGAATGAAGGTGGTGACTCTAGGGAGACCGGAAGAGATGGACTAGGACGATGATGATTGGTGGCTTCACGAGTTGGAAGGACCGGGTGGCGAGGGTTCAAGCGTGGCAATGATGAGGGGCTCCCATAACTGATCGAAGAAGTCTGTTGTATATTGATCTAGAAATTGACCTCCCAGTCTAGGGAAATTGTCTTTTTTATTATTATTTAATTTGTATCTTTCCTTTTACTTTTTCTTTTTCCCCCAAGAAAATTAAAAATCAAACAATTACAGAGATGGATCTAGGGTTTGGAGAGAGAAAATTTTTAGCTCTGATACCAATTTGACGCAACACAGAAGCTAAATTAGATTTGTGGAGAGAAAATGAGAGCTTTTATAGTGGAGATTGGGAATTTTGTCGATTTGGGAAAGAACAGTCGAATTCGGACCTCAACATCCAAGCGAATCCACGTCCACTTCCAATGAATTCTCGAAGAAAGATTTCAAAACACGAGCAAATAACATGCCAAGATTAAATTTCAATAATTTTTCATTAATTTTAATTCCTGATTATAGGGCTTATTAATAGATCAGTCGCATGCATCCAAATTCTTATAAAAAAATCGCTTTTCAAAACTAGAGTTGTGAGAAATTAAAGTTTGAAGGTGAAAAAAAATTTTGAGAGAGGAGTCAACAATCTAAACTACTCTAATCTAATGGTTTTCATGGCATCTTACGCTAATCACTTTTTTTATCAAATAACTCTCTAATTTTATCAATAAATAGAAGTTTCATACTATAAGCATTGTGGGACTAAAAAATAAATAAATTAAATCCTAAAATCTCATAAACCTCAAGTAAAATTTAATAAGATCTATGAAATCTAAATAATAAATTCTAAGCAAATCAGCAGCCACATAAAAAGCAGCCACATGGAAAGCTATCACATGAAAAATATCCACATGGAAACAAATAAAGATGGAAACTTTGTTATGATTTTGTTACTAGGACAAATAAAGTACTGCATTTGTTGAGAGATCCTATTTTGATTTGACCATTATTGTCAGGGATTTCTTTTAGATTTTGGATGCATGTGTAGTGCACCGTGCACATGACTGGCTTCCTATTAATAAGCTATGTAAAGAAGAAAATTAAGATAATGAAAATTAATGAAATTTAATTGTAACATGTGATTTGCTCAAGTTTGAAATCTTTCTTAGATAATTCGTCGAAAGTGAGTGAATTTGACTGAGCATTGGAGCCCTAACCCCCAATTATTCTTGCCCAAATCCAAAAAAAAATCATAAATTCCACCATAAAAACCCTAATTTTCCCTCTACAAACACTAACTAGCTTTTGTTTTGCGTAAAGTTGGTATCAGAGCTGAATTCCTTGTTTTATCTTTTCAACCCTAGATTTCCTTTCTCCATTTTGTTTCTAATTTCTAGAAAAAAAAGATAAAATTTAGCCAGATTGGGAGATCCCTTCCCCGATCTTCCAAAGCCCCACCCCCTTCCACTTTCAAACAACTCAAACCCCCACCACCATTTATAGCAGCACCGCCCCACCCTCACTTCCGCCAATGACTCCTCTCCAGCATCCTCGAGCAACATCGACGAAGCCCAAACTACCCATCGTCAGTGAATTCCCACCTGCTTCGTTCACAGAACACGATACCACCATTGAAGGCCGCCTCAGATTCGGCCTTCTCCGTTGATCTATGACATCCCTGATCGATCCTTGACAATCCCTCATCAAAGCTCTCCGACGTCAACCTCTCCATCATCACCCAGCAGAGCTGGGTCCTAGCTACCCACCTACCCTCGCTAATTTCGAGGACCCCAACTCCACCAGCATTTCCATCCATCGATTTTAACCTTCTGAATCGTCGCTACAGCAGCTCTAGACTCCTCAGTGAACTCCCAGACCTTGATTGGAGCCTCAATATTGAACTCCCTTGGTTGGAGCCTCAATGATTGGAGCCCTCTGCCACCGTCATAGAATCCTCAACCTTGATTGGAGCCTCGCCAGAGTTCCTCACCCATATTAGGACTCCGCCGCCACCATTCAGTAACCTCCTGTGGCCACGTCGTCTTCCCAAATGCGTCGTCATCAATTTCTTCAATCGCAACATCGATTCGTGGCTCATTAGTCCCAAGTCAATTAGATTATGAATCAAACTATTATCGAGGCAAACCCAACCCGTTTTGACTTACACCCAAGTTCACAGCCACTGCAAATTCTATCCGCACGTTAACTCAACATGCCCGATAACATATCGGGACCCATTAAGGGGTTATAATGCTGTTTCAACCCCATTTCTAGCATGTTTGAAGCCCAACTTGAGCTGGACTCAAAGTGTTGTATTTCTTGAGTTGTTCTTCAATACTTGTAACAGAATTTAAAGTTCTACAGCAAGCGAATCTTCTTCTAAAAACTCTAAAAGATTCGTCACTAGAATGAAAGCATATTAAACTTTGGGTAATCTCTAACCTAACCAAAACTTTTAGCAAAATTTGCAATTCTTATAGAACTTTGTGCATGATTGTTTGTTGGCATTATTACTATTATTTGTTGAATTATTGTTTGCTTGCATAATCATTTTAGAAAGCATCTCCCTAACATTCTAGAAACTGAGACATTTTCCTTGCATTCTAGAAACTAAATCTTCAAGAAATTTTATTTATTAATGTAGTGCACACATTTAGTGTTAACTGAGTCTAGGAATTGCATCACATCTGCTTGTTTGGTTGCTTTTGTATTCTACCCAAGTGCATGATCCTACGCAACGGTAAAATATGTATCCCTCAAGCAATATGGATGATAAACTTCATGTGATAATTAAGAGGATGGAAACCTTTAATCAGCACATCAATGCTATGAACCAACAATTGGAAATGTTGGAACAACTCGGTGTCATAAAAGCACGTCATAATAAACCTTATGGGAACACTCACAACGAAAGATATAGAGATGAGTATTTATAAGTGCAATACAATGATAATAACATAACACTTAGGATCAAGATAGACGCACCTACATTCGGCGGCGTCAATGATCCTAAAGTTTTTCGTGATTGGCTAGCTGACATTAATTGTTATTTCGACTGGTATGACATGTCCGAAGAGCGCAAGATTTGACTTGATCAGATGAGACTTGCAGGATCAACTAAGATCTGTTGCGCATCAGTGGAGATATAGTGTGCGAGATATATAGACTCTGTAGAGATGTGGAGATACATGAAAACTAGGTTTAAGGAGAAGTATCTTCCTACTACTTTTTAGGAGCTATCTCTTAGACAAGTTGCACACTCTTCATCAAGATCTAGAATTATATGTCAATTTGATAACTTGACTCTTCATTGTGAGGACAAGAAGACTGACACCAAGGGATATCGAAGTTCCGTTCCGAATTGCAAGCTCACTTACGAGCCATGCCATTTCACTTTCGAAACGTGGATTCTCTTGCACAGGTTTGTCAATTAGTAGAAGAAATAGAGCACTGTCTTAAGTTTTACACAAAATGCAGGCTCACTTCTAAAACGAGGACTACACGTCCATATGAGGATAATGCCAACCCTAAACTCAAACTACTAAGGATCCTAAGGAAATCAATAATAGACGAATCTTCTAAATAGGGTGCCAAAGGTGTAATGTTTCAGGTGTCACGAATATGGTCACGTAGCTTCACAGTATCTGACTAGAAATTTACTGATTGAGGGAGCTCAGTTAGCTGATGATAGTTTAAGAAAGAGATCTATGCGCCCATAAGAAATGCTAGTATTCTAATGAGGACGTGAGAGTTTTTTAGTATCCGCTTAAGTGTTATCAGGTGCCTTTACACTACATCAACAAAATGAGGATTGGTGTAGCTTGTACCATACTTATATTGCACATGGGGGTATAAGGTGATGATTGATGCGAGCAGTTGTGTCAATACTATCTCCAAAACAGCTGGGTCTCAAAGCTAACATGATCCTAAAGTTTTTAGTGATTGGCTAGCAAACATGAACTGTTATTTTGACTGGTACGACATGTTCGAAGAGCGCAAAATCTAACTTGTTCAGATGAGACTTGCAGGGTTAGCTAAAATCTATTGACCATCAGTGGAGATATAGTGTGAGAGATATATAGACTGTAGAGATTGGGAGATACATGAAAGTTAGGTTTAACTAGAAGTACTTCCCTACTACTTTTTAAAAGCTGTCTCTTAGACAAATTACACTCTTCGTCAAGATCTAGAATTATATGCCAATTTGATGGCTTGACTCTTCATTGTGAGGTAGGAGAAAACTGACGCCAAGGGGTATCAAGGTTCCATTCCGGATTGCAAGCTAACTTACGAGCCATGCCATTTCACTCTCGAAACGTGGATTCTCTTGTACAGGTTTGTCAGTTAGTAGAAGATACAGAGCACTACCTTAAGTTTTACTCAAAATGCAAGCTCACTTTGAAAATGGGGTCTAGACGTCCGTATGAGGATAATGCCAACCCTAATACTCAAACTACTAAGGATCGTAAGGAAATCAATAATAGACGAATCTTCTAAATAGGGTGCCAAAGGTGTAATATTTCAGGCGTCACGAGCATGATCACATAGCTTCGCAGTATCTGGCTAGGAATTTACTGATTGAGAGAGCTCAGTTAGAGGATGATGAGTTTGAGAAAGAAATCTATAAGCCCGTAAGAAACACTAGTGATTCTAATAAGGACGTGAGAGTTTTTCGGTATCCGCTTATGTGTTATCAGCTGCCTTTACATCAACAAAATAAAGACTGGCGTAGCTTATATCATACTTATATTACACATGGGGGTATAAGGTGATAATTGATGCGAGCAGTTGTGTTAATACTATCTCCAAAACAGCTGAATCTCAAAGCTGACATGATCCTAAAATTTTTAGTAATTGGCTAGTGGACATAAACTGTTATTTCGACTGGTACGACATGTTCGTAGAACGCAAGATCTGACTTACTCGAATGAGACTTGCAAGGTCAGCTAAGATCTATTGGGCAAAAGTGCAGTATAGTGTGAGAGATATATAGACTCTGTAGAGATGTGGAGATACATGAAAGTTAGGTTTAAGAAGAAATACCTTCCTACTACTTTTTAGGAGTTGTTTCTTAGACAAGTTGCACACTCTTCGTCAAGATCTAGAATTATATGCCAATTTGATGACTTGACTCTTCATTGTGAGGTATGAAAAGACTGACACCAACAAATATCGAGGTTCCGTTCTGGATTGCAAGCTGACTTACGAGCCATGACATCTCACTCTCGGAATGTGAATTCTCATACACAGGCTTGTCAGTTAGTAGAACATATAGAGCACTACCTTAAGTTTTATACAAAATGCAGGCTCACTTCTAAAATGGGGACTACACATCCGTATAAGAATAATGCCAACCCTAATACTCAAACTACTAAGGCTCCTAAGAAAATCAATAATAGACAAATCTTCTAAATAGGTTGCCAAAGGTGTAATGTTTCGGGTGTCATGAATATGGTCACATAGTTTCACATTATCTGACTAGGAATTTACTGATTGAGAGAGCTCAGTTAGATGATAATGAGTTTGAGAAAGGGATCTATGAGCAGTAAGAAAAGCTAGTGATTCTAATAAGGACGTGAGAGTTTTTCGATATCCGCTAAAGTGTTATCAGGTGTCTTTACACATCATCGACAAAAAAAGGATTCGCATAGCTTGTACCATACTTATATTACACATGGGGTATAAGGTGATGATTGATGCAAGCAGTTGTGTAAATACTATCTCCCAAGCAGCTGGGTCTCAAAGCTAAATCTTATCCACAACCATACAAAGTTACTTGGGTTGAGAAAACCGCTCGATCTACTACCCAACATTGTCTAGTGCCTATCCAGATATTCAGTTATCAAATCTTTGGCGTGATGTTTTGGATACGAATGTCACACATACTTGATACGCCATGGTTATATGATTTAGATGTGACCAGTTTTGGGAGATCAAATACTTATGAGTTTAATGGAAAAAAATAGTGTTGAAATCTATCCAACCCAAGTCTAGTAGCGAGTCAAAAGCAAGGTTCTAAAAATATCGGAATCAAAATCATACCGAATGAGCAATTTTCATATCAGACAGCGAGATATCGAATGATATATTAGGGATATAAGCCAATATTGGACTTTTATATTGTATTAGTCGACTCTCCAAAACGATATATTGGACAATATCGTTCATTGTGGCCGATATTTAAAACAATGGCCAAAAAACTAGAAAGGTCTCAAGCCAGGTGCATAAGAAGGTCGTCCACCCGGTGAGATCTCGATTCCTCAAGAAGAGTATATAAGAGTATAGGAGGGAATACTATATGCGATAGTTGCCCCAGGATAATCTTCCAGTGCATTTGTTGAATGTCCTCCTGAGATTCATATTCTCACTAATTTTCATGATATCATGCCCGATGAATTACCTGATAAACTTTCCTTAGATACATCCATCATGCCATTGATTTCATGTAAGGGTCTAGTTTGCCCAATTTGTCTCATTACAGAATGAACGCTTTGAGCACGCTGAGTTGAGACAAGTTGATGAATTATTGCGAAAAGACTGTTAAAGAGTTTGAATCCTTGTGTCGTTCCAACCAAAGAAATATGGTAGTTGTATGATATGTGTGGATAGTCATATCATCAACAAGATCAATATCAAGTTTAAGTTTTCCATTCCTAGACTTAATACCTTATTAGATATGATGGCAGAATCTCATATCTTCTCGAAGATATATTTTCGTAGTGGATATCAGATCGTATCCGAGAAGGCGATGAGTGGAAGAGTACCTTTAAAGTTTAGGGGGACCACGAATTTGCTTGGTCTTTCTTTATATGAGGAGTTATTCATGTCCCTTGGATTATCTAATACGCCTAGCACATTTATGCGAGCTATGACTTTTCATGCCTCTTGGATTATCTAATACGCCTAGCACATTTATGCGGGCTATCACTTGATGGTACATCCTTTTTAGGCAAATTTCTTGTTGACTATTTTGATGGCATTCTCATCTTTAGTCGAACCCAGAAAAAGCATCTTTCTCACATGACCTAGGTCTTAGAGACTCTTCGTAAGCAGAAACTATTTGTCAATTTAAAGAAATATGCATTTTTATCCTCCTTTGTTCACTTCCTCAGGTTCATCCTCTAAAGACAGAGTAGCAGCTGATCCTGACAAAGTCAAAGTCATAAGCAGCTGATCCTGACAAAGTCAAAGTCGTGAGCAGCTAATCCTGACAAAGTCAAAGTCGTGAGAGTGTATGTAAGATCCATAAGGCTAGGAGTTTTCATGTCTCACTAATTTTTATAGGAGGCTTTATAGGGGGTTTAATACCATTATGACTCTGATTATTAATTGTCTTAAGAAAAAGGAGTTCCAATGGACTAAATCTGCTGCTAAGGCTTTCAAGAAAATTAAGAAGTTGACTACTGCCTCGATGCTTCACCTTTCCGATTTCTCAAGGGTTTTTGAGATAACGTGTGACATGTCCAACGTAGATATAGGTGATATGTTGAGCTAAAAAAGTCATCATATCACTTTCTTTAGCGACAAGTTAGATGAGGCAAAATAAGGTTATGATGTTTACAATCAGGAGTTTCACACAGTAGTGCAAAATTTGGATCACTAGCATTACTATTGGCTACCACCCAAGGAGTTTATTCTTTAATCGGGCCATCAAGCGCCTCGTTATATCAATTCCAAGAAGAGAGCAGATGCTCAAACATTGTTATGGTTTGAAAAATAAAGTTGCGCATGCATTAAATAGAGTCAGAGACTCTGCACTTTACAAACAAATCATCTAAGAGTATCCTAGTTTTCAGGAATTGACTGACATCTAGACTTTGTTGACTCAAGATCCACCTACAATTGTTGAGGGTTTCACCATTGTTGATGGTTTCATGTTTCGAGACATCCATCTATGTATTTCCTACTTCTTTGTATGATCGCTTAATCTAGGATATGCATGTAGGAGGGATCGCTAGCCTCTTTGGTCATGATAAGACCATCATCATGGGGGAGGATCAATTCTATTGGCCTAGCATCAAGCGTGATATTGTGCAATTGGTGTCACATTGTAAGATTTGTCAGGTTGCCAAGAGTAGGAAATAAAATACAAGCCTTTATACAATGTAACTCATATTCTTTGCACCTTGGGAGTATCTCAGCATAGATTTCATTTTAGACATCCCTCGTACACTTAAAAAAACGATTCTCTATTGGATATGGTGGATAGGTTCTCCACAATGGCATGTTTTATTTCCTACAACAAGACTTTGGATACCTCACATCTTGCGCACATGTTTTGCATAGGGGTAATTCGCTTACATGGTCTTCCTGAAACGATTCTGACAAAAATATTCAATCCACAAGTCATTTTTGTCAAACTCTATAAAAGAAAATGAGTACAACGCTCAAGTTTTTCATCACCTAGCATTCACATACTGATGGTCAAATTGAGGTAGTTAACCATAATCTTGGAGATTTACTTCAATGTCTAGTGGGTAAACATTTGATTACGTGGAATATTGTTTTACTTGTGGTAGAGTTAGCAAATAATAGTTCAGTCAATATGTTTACTGGGTTAAGTCCTTTCGAGATAATAAGCAGTTACAAACATAGAAAACTTATAAACCTTTTATCCCCAAGCCTAGCACCTCAATTGAGTCCTTCGCACAATATTTGTATGATTTGCATGAATATATTCATAAGCAAATAGTAATTAGTAATGATAACTATAAATCTGTAATACATTTGCACATGCGATTGTAGGATTTGTAGTTGGCGATGAGGTGATGATTCATGCGTATCAAGAGAGGTTCCCTCCAAGAACCTTGAAGAATCTTTATGCTTGACGTATGGATCTATACAGAGTTTAAAGTTTTAAAGAAGTTTAGTTCTAATGATAATGAGCTCGCAATTCGCTAGTCAATGCAGTCTTCAAAATCAAGGATATGACCTTGTATCATGCACTATATGATTACCCAGTTGTTATTCTGATCTACCATTCTCGACTTACCCAGCAAATCGACCTTTTCCCATTCGTCCACCGCCACCACCCGCACAGCATAAGCATTGTCTTGACAAGAATGATGATATTTTAAATGACGAGATGGTCTTGACTGCTGATGATGGATACCAACATTATTTTGTGTGCCAGCATGGACGACCAAATTCAATTTGCGCTTGGTTGTGCACGAGGCGGTCCAAAAGTTCGATGCAAATTTACTTGACGAGTATCACTTTCGCCATTCACCAAATATTCATATTTCCAAGCCGGAGAGAATTGATGGAAATAAATAAAATCGAAGATTCTGTTATGATTTTGTTGTTAGGGCAAATAAAGACCTACATTTATTGAGAGATCTTGTTTTGATTTGATCATTATTGTTAGGGATTTCTTTAAAATTTTGGATGCATGTGTGGTGCACATGACTATTAATCAACTCTGTAAAGAAGGAATTTGAGATAATGAAAATTATTAAAATTTAATCCTGGCACGTGATTTGCATGTGTTTGAAACTTTCATCGACGATTTGTTGAAAGTGAGTGTGTATTCGCTTGAGTGCTAAGGCCCGAACCCCTAATTATTTTTCCACATATCTACAAAAAATTCCCCAAATTCCACCATAAAAACCCTAATTTTCCCTCTACAAACCCTAATTAACTTATGAACTGCATCAGAAAGTATCCACATAGAAAGTTGACAAATTGTAGCCATTTAATGTCCTCATCAATTATGTCAGCACCTTGTGAGACTCGTTATCCTGCTAAACCAAAAGCTGACCAGGAATCCAATGTCCGACATTATAATATATATTTTTCTTCGTGGGAGTAACACCATAGCTTGGTCTTGAACCTATAAGCCCTGTTCTGTAGCCAGGCCTCACTGGCTATCCTAATATTGTCGCCAGCTAGTTGTATTATAGAAGAGTAAAAGTACAAGGCACCAGATAACTAAATACCCATGAAAACCTCTATGTAAAGAGTAGTACAGTGTTCGAAGCCACATGGGACTTTCAGTTGATATTTTGTGCAAGTAGCTACTTCAATAGAAAATTTACGTGTTAAATTGCGAATCTATTTGTGTGGTAGTATCCAAAGCTACCTAGGTTTTGAAAAGAACTTGCAGTACATCACATGTTCTTTGCTTGCAAACTTAAACACGCTGAAGAAAGAAAAACAAGAAAGCAATAACAAAATTTCATATTCTTCATATCCTTTGGCATTACAATTTATACATGTTTAAATCATTATATCAACACATAACTGTAAATCAAATAGAATAATATTGACAGTAGCTTTTAAATATTATTAATCAAATCAAATAGAATAAGGTAAATTCCTTCACATGGAATAATATTGACAGTAGCTTTTAAATATTATTAATCAAATCAAAAAGAGGAGGGAAAACTAAAATGAGCCATGAGGTTAGGTGACCACTAGAGTGAACGCTGGCCTGCCCATGGCAGAACTGGGAGGGGGTTGGATGATAAGAGGAACAAGAGAGGCATATACCAAAGATAACAATGAATCAAATATGTAGATGAGTAGCTACCTTGCCGACCTCCTGATGTAGGAATTGCCTAACGACTGTTGCCTGCTGAATCAGCCTCTCCATTGAAGAATAGCTAGGAAGATTAGCATGGGCTGACATTTAATCATAGGGAGATTCCGAGGTTAGAGTGGTCTTGCACACATGCATCAGCAAAAAATGCCAGGAATTGTATCTCATAACTTCCACAGAAAATTAGTTAGGTAACGATTGAGGATGCACTAAGCATACCAAGAATTGCTCGATTTAGACCTTCTGCAATATTTTGCCGATATTCTGGGCTCAGTAGATGAAACATAGGTGACTTTTCAGGCTCCTCAAATGCAAGAAGTGCCATGAAGTCCTGAAGGGTAAGTATTATGAAAGAACACAAGAGGTATTAATGGCTTAATCATGATGATGTTAATGTGACTGCATTATGGGACAAAGGACAAACACCAAGACTGCTGCTCCCTCCTTTTTCTCCCTCACTTGCCTCAAATGGCATCACAAGAGTACTAAAATTTTAAACCATACCTCCAACTTCTCTACGTATTTGTTCACATTTCCAAATGATGTTAGCTTGGCCTGAGCAAACTCCAGAGCTTCTGTGCTGCCATTTTAAGAACGTATCACTTGGTGGGCAAAAGAAATTGAGTGCCACAGAACTTTGAGAACTTAAAATAAACTCACCATTTTCTAGAACAGATTAGATCAATGAAATGAAGGCTCAAGAGATCAAAATGCAAGTCTTTATTTTCTTCCAGTAAGTTGGGCACTATTTGTTCAGTCAATTCTATGGCCTTGAGAGCATTCCCCTCCAATGCAAAATGGAAAATTGCTATAAAATAAATCAACATATGCAACTGTTATTTATGAATGTTATACCAAACATATAGAATGCCTTCTATAATATGATTTACTTCTTCAAAGAACGAGTATTTAAGTATAAGACGAGATATTTAACCTATAGGTCATGAAATTAATGCTTAATGATGATTGCATCTGCTGATTCAAATTCTGCTCTATTCCAGTAACTTTCTGGATCTAAGCTAGCTTAATTTGACAGTAAGAAAGCATGACATTGTTCCATCCAAAAGATTGCCAATTATTCTGCCTAAAGAATGGATCAATAAATGTCTAATACTAGAAAACTTCTTCCAGGTTAAGGAATTAGATCGAGATGTCCTTCACTTTTGAAGACATTGAACTACATGTTTAAAAATAATATGTGCTAAGCAAATAGAGAAAGACACCTACATTTTCGTTTGTGCATGTCAACAAGATAGTCAGCAGACTGGTTTATCCCAGTACAAGCAAGAAATGTTTCTGCTGTTTCTTTGAAACAATTGTGCACCAGATAAGATAAGACAATGTTGCGAACATCACAGTCATTAATTGCCTGTCAACAACAATGAAAATGCAAAGTCACCCTGCAAAGTCAAATAAAAGAATGTGTTGACAGACAGTCAAGCAAAAGGAAGCATGTAACTTTCTTAGAAATAAGAACAACCAAACAATTAATTGCCGGGATAATTTGGTACATATTGCTAATAATGGTACGATGATTAATTATTATTTGAGTCAAAGCTCGCAATCTTCTTCTTGCATCTTTCATTTATTGTCACCAGTAACTCTACTGAAAGTTAAGAAGTTCAGGAATCTGAATTCGGCATCAAAAGCATCAAGCACACCTACAGCATTTTAAGTATAGCATACCACTGCACTGATACTTTCTTGCATTAAGGTGTCATATTTAGGAGTTTCTTGCACATATATGGCTCAAAAACATGAATTTATTTGGGACATTCCCTACTGAGCGATGCGGGTACATCGGAGCCTGGGTATGTGAAAAATATGAGGGTTACTAAGTCGTTGTTTAGAAGCGATGCGCCACGTCGGCGTCCGGATGTGGTGTCATATGAAAGTTCCCACACCTTAATGAGCGGGTGAGGGTAAAAAATTTAGCTCATGAACATAAAATTCGGTTGGCATCGTGAAACATAGGTTTTCTTATAGGTAGATTAGCAGAGTTAGTTAAAACTATGATTAGGAGGGTTAATATTTTGTGTATGCAGAAGAATAAATGGATAGGTGAGAAAACTAAAGTCATAAAGCCTTGAGATTATAAACTTTAGTATACGGATAGAGATAGAAATCGTAATGGGGTAGGTGTGATCATAGATAAACGATTAATTGGGGATGTAGTAGAGGTTAGGAGGAAGGGTGATAAAATTTTATTAGTTAAACTTATTTTAGATAGAGAGATTCCTAATATCATTAGTACCTATGTACTACAAGTAGGACTTGATGAATCTAATAAATATCAATTTTAAGAAGATGTAGATGAGATAATACAAAGAATATCCGCTAGAAAAAAATTATTTATTGGTGGTAATCTCAATGGGCATATAGGAACTAGTCGTAATAGATTTGATAGTGTACATGGAGGATTTGGTTTTGGAGAAAGAAATAAAGCAGATAACTCAATTCTAAATTTTGCTTTGTCTTGTGATTTGATTTTAGTGAATACTTAGTTTAAAAAGAGAGTTTCTCATTTGATTACTTTTAAAAGTGGATCAAGTGCAAGCCAAATAGATTTTTTTTTAATTAGGATAGTAAATAGAGCTAGTTGCATCGATTGTAAGGTAATGCCAGTTAAGAGTGCAGTTATCCAACATACACTCTTAGTTTTAGATATTTGGATTATAAAGAGATTTAAAAAAATTAAACATAAGTTAGATCCTAAAATTAAATGGTCGCGATTAGAAAGTAATCAAAAAGTTTTTATGGATAGAGTAATATAAGAAGCAGATTGGAGAGACCACGATGATTCTAATGTAACATGAAACAAAATAGCTAGCTGCATTAAGAGGGTAGCTAAATATATATTTGCTGAGTCGAGAGGCGGTACTCCATCACGTAAGAACATATCATGGTGAAATGAAGAGGTAAAAAATACTATTAAGATCAAGCGATACCTTTACATAGATTTAAAGAAGATCAATGACGGAATAAGTATTGAGAGGTATAAACTAGCTAAGAAAGAGACTAAGAAAACTATTCGAGATGCAAAAACTAAATTATATAAACAAGTGTACGAGAAGTTAGACAATAAAGAACCAGAAAAAGATATATACAGAATTGCTCGAATAAGAAAGAGAATCTAAAGACTTATGTAGTGTAAAGTGTATTAAAGATGAGAATAAAAAGGTTCTACTTCGAGATGAAGAGATTAAAGAAAGATAGAGAGATTATTTCAATAAATTGTATAATAGTAGTTTTACTCAAGATTTGGAAGACCTTATATTCAATCTAAGGATATGAACCATAGTTTTATGTGTAGAATTAAAGAATCTGAAGTAAAAGAAATTTTAAAGAAAATGAAATTAAGAAAAGTTTTTGGTCCAAATGAGATACTATTGAGGTATGGAGATATTTAGGAGAGATGGGTGTGAGGTGGTTGACAGTTCTCTTTAACAAGATTTGGCAAAGTAAAAAAATGCCAAATGAATGGAGATAGAGTACCCTAGTATTTCTATATAAGAATAAGGGTGATATTCAGAGTTATTCTAACTATCGTAGAATAAAACTCATGTGTCACATTATGAAACTTTTGAAAAGGGTAATTGAAAATAGATTGAGACAGACTGTTAAAATATCAGAGAACTAGTTTGGATTCATGCTGAGGCGATCGACTACAGAAACTATTCATTTATTTCGTCAACTTATAGAGCAATTCCAAAAGAGAAATAGAGATTTGCATATGGTATTTATTGACCTAGAGAAAACCTATGATAAGATACCATGAGAGATACTTTAGTGGACATTGATGAAAAAAAAAAGTCCCCATCAAATATATTGACATAATTAAGGATATGTATGATGGAGTAGTGGTTAATGTCAGAACATGTGGTAGTCTAATAAGTGATTTTTCTATCACAATTGGATTGCATCAAACATCTACATTGAGCCCGTTCTTATTCGCTATAGTGATGGATGAGCTTACTTAAGTTATTCAGGATGAGATGCCTTGGTGTATGCTATTTGCTGATAATACTGTCTTAGATGATGAGACAAGAGCGGGGTGAATGTCAAGTTAGAGTTATGGAGACACACATTAGAATCTAGAGGTTTTACATTGAGTAGATCTAAAACAAATTATATAGAGTGTAAATTTAGTAAACAACAGACCCTAGACTATAGTGTTGTATCATTGGACGGGCAAGAATACAAATGAACAGTCAGTTTAGGTTTTTGGATTCTATTATTCAGAATGATAGAGAGATTAATAATGATATCAACTATAGGATACAAACTAACTAGTTGAAATGGAAAAGTACAACAGGAGTTTTATGCGATCGTAACATTTCGTTAAGACTGAAGGAAAAATTTTATAGGACTGCTATCAGGCCAGTTTTATCTATGGCATGGATGTTTTGCTATAAAGAAACATTTACAGAAGATAAGTGTAACAGAGATGCGTATGGTTCACTGGATATGCGGCAACACTAGGAGAGATAAAGTAAGAAATAAAGATATTAGTACTAAGATAGGTGTAGCCCCCATCAATGAAAAGATGCGAGAAAATCGTTTATGGTGGTTTAGTTATGTGCATCGTAGACCTACAAATGCACTAGTTCGACGATGGGAGCTTATTAATGTAGGATAAGTTAAAAGAGCGAAGTGAAGACCAAAAAAAACATAGATGGAGGTGATACGAAAAGATATGAATTCTAGATATTTAAATGAGGAGATATTACTTGATAGGAATGAATGGAGAAGGATTATTAACGTGATCGATCCGGCGTGATTCTCTTTTGGTTCATGTAGCCTACCCCAAGTACTTGGGATAAAAGGCTTAGTTGTTGTTGTTGTTGCACATATATCGCTCAACAATTATGAATATGAAGTTCTGATATGGAAGTAGTTGTTGGTGCATTGTAGATAATATGGGTTCAGAAAGAAACATTATTGTGGTAAGGGCTAAAAATTTGAGCAAGATGTCCATGAACAGCCAGGCATGTGAAAGGTCATTCCAGCCTGTCTATTTTGGACTGAGTTAACAAACTAAACCCAATCTACCCAACCTGAGCAGCTTGTAAGCCAAGCTCAAGTTCCACCTAGCTTGACATTTTTAAAATTGACAAATGATAGCTAGCTTATTTTTACAAATAATTTATGAAGATTTCCAGATTTAAAGAAAATAAGGGCATAACTAGGTTTTTACTTATGCTCATATAAACAGTAATAGTGCTATCTCTGAGCCTGGTGGAACACGTTTTTTATATTAGTTTTATATTATTTTCTATTCAATCACACCAGAATATGACAGTGGTTAATTTAAACTGAGAAGATGGCCCTTGACATAAATGAAGGGAAGAACAAGAATAATGAATTTGACCCATGATTCTGGGATAAAGGCTTTGTTGTTGTTGAACTCATCTTTGTTAAAATTTCCATATGGCAAAGTCCTAGGGGCTGCTTGGTTCGTGACTTTTGGTCATGGGTCATGGTTAGCCTAGCAAAACCCTAACTTTGTTTCAAGGATTTGGTCCATGGAATTGAGTTGGCGTTTCCATGAATTTGGCCACGTGCAGAATCCGCACATTTTTTTGCAGGGAAACTGGGCCAATTCTATGGATTTGGCCCCTTTTTTGTCTTATTATTAATTGGTAAGAGGGGAGGGAGGAATCTTTTACTTTTTTAATAATGTTTGATCAAATCCATCCCCCCCCCCCCCCCCCCCCCCCCTCCACGACCCCTTTCCAATGAAACAAAACACGTAAAGTAAGAAAAAACTCATATTATCAAATCCTTGTCTCCTTTCCAGGAAACAAATTGAAAAAAACAAAAAATGGAAAAGCAAGAAGTCAGTGATAACTATTTAGTGCAATAAATCCATTTCCAAATCCACGAACTAATCAAGCCCTTAATAAACCTTACTCAAGCTTGAAATGTGGTCCTTCCGTAACTCATGCAAGAAAGCTAAGCTCACACCAAACCTAGGCTCACTACCGGAAAAAGCATATATAGAAAGATCTCTCTTAATCTTGTCAGCTTTGAACAAAATCTTGTCAGCTCTGGACAAACTCAATCTACCGCAAAATTGTAAGACCATCTTGAAATTAAAAATGCTGAGAAATCCTCTTATATGTATAATATATTTACCCTTTGCAGGGGAAACATCTCAACTAGGAAAATACTACAGATTTTGAAATCTAATACCCTCCCCAACTAGAGATTTAAGATAACAATGCACATGTCTTGTGTATCTTTTAGTTTTCAAGGACCTATATCACGTACCAACGTCTTGAACCAATATCCATAATAAATCCAAGCAAAATTCCCAAGTAATGAGAGCCAAAGTCACTTAGGCCTCAACAATGATTCTAATAAGCCATAAAACATGAAAAAGAAAAGCCAAACGGAAAGAAAGGTTGCAGCTTGTATTTTGAAACATCCACTATTAGATACAACTTGCAGCGAACCAGCAGTGATACTCCAATAATTGCAATACCATCAAGACGCCTTACATACTAAAACTACCAATATGTTACAAAAACAGAAGAGCAAAAGTGTTTCTTTCACAAATTTAAAGTTGACAGCCACTCCCATCTCTCTATGCTTAAAGGAAGAAACTTACGTAATACATGCTGCGAGCAGCACCACAAAGGAAAATAAACATGCATTAAATATTATAATGCAGAAGCAAGGACTTCCCATGAAGTCAGCCTCTCAGTCAAGCACGCTACCTTAAAATTTTTACACAAGCCTAGTTAAAAATGAAAGCCAAATTAATTACTGGGTTTACAGGAATTACTGAATAGTGAATACCACTCACCTTGTTAGCACACAATGAAGCTGGGAACATTCCTCTTGAGGTCACAGAAGATATAAGCCCAATAATTTAGGAATACTGGTGAGGTGCATGTGGTGATCACACAATAAGGAAATAAACAACAGAAGGAGAAGACGAATGGATACATCTCACAGAAGTACAGAACTATAACTTCATACCAAGGCCAGGAACAGAAGACAAGTTCTTGAAACACAACACTAATGGATTTCAAAGAGAAATGAAATAAATCTATCAACAGACCAATAATCTATATAACATATATAGAGTTTCAGTAATAGTAATTTTAATTTTAAGACAGCCAAGCTCAGAGCATATGTTAAACCAAAGTTAGTGGCATTAGCATTGGTATTGGCAGCAACTGCTGGTTTGTGGTATTGAAAATTGGCAATATTGAATATATTCTATTGGCAATATCAGATATATATCTGAAAACTATTGACAACAATGCCATTATAGGCATCGATATTATAAAGTATATACCATATTAGATACCTCAATATATCAGATATGATATTTGCAATATGTACCTCAACATCAGATATTTGCAATATATACCAATATTAGCCAATATATAAAAATCTTGTTGAGGTGTCAAATTAAGGAGCACCAACAAATTGTATAATTTGAAAGACAAAGTTTCAATAGAAGCGAAGATCTTGAGATTTAAAGAAATCAAGAGTCTAAAACCACTTATGGAGGAAAACCATGGTACCATACTGTAGATACTTGTCACAAAATTTTGTTAACCATGAGACATGAATAGGGGCGAGCACAATTCAGTAGGAACGATCAAACGAACCAAACTGAATTGATAAATCGGTTCAGTTTGGTGTAACAAGGGTTTATGTCTGTTTCAGTTACAGGTGGTGGAAACCCGAACACACGAAATTGACCCAAACTTATAATAAATTTAACAATCCCCACATTGTCTCTTTAGTCCTCATCTCCCTTTCTTTTCCCAAATCTTGCTTTAAATTCTAACTGCTCCGGCATCAACCACTCTCTCCTCTTAGCAGTTAGCAGAAAAACATTGATTTTGTCTACATTGTATTGTTTGTATCTCCTCTTCTTCCTACCTAACCTCTGTTTTCTTTTCTTCTTCTGTGATCTATCACATCATTGATTCTCTTAAGATTGAAGTAAGAGAAATAGGGAATTGAAGATGACTTTTAATATAAGCAAACGTGGGTAAAATTTCAGTTGCTTTCTTTCCTCACAAAAATTGATCTGTCTGGGGACAAATTCATGTACAATACTGTAAATTGATTTTGGAGCCTTGTATGTTTGATTAAGTTGAGCTGACTGAAATGTTTGAAGGCTGGAAAAAAGAGTAAGATGATGACAAAAAATCCTATGTTTTTAGCTGGAAACCTGTAAGGCCTACACCTAAACCAAGGCTCAACCGAAATAACTGGATCGCTTTGAGATACAGATGGATATGGTTCATATTAAATAATTGCAAAAGGCCAAACAGAACCAACCATGCACATCCCAAGACAAGAATCACATCATTGTCTGGGTTATAAGCTGGAAATTTTATTATGATGTTAAGTACGTAGTGATAGAGAACTAAAGCAAAGCAGATAAAAATTAGACTCGTCAAATTTGACAGACAAAATGATGGTTGTACTTAAATACATAGAAGAATGTCACTCAATCATTGTACATATAAGAACATAGTTATCTCCA
Organism: Dracaena cambodiana; assembly: GCA_036321105.1. Classification (NCBI taxonomy): domain Eukaryota; kingdom Viridiplantae; phylum Streptophyta; class Magnoliopsida; order Asparagales; family Asparagaceae; genus Dracaena; species Dracaena cambodiana. Next base: position 12,576,207 of record JAYEPQ010000005.1, on the reverse strand, counting down.
TTTTGAAGTTTAAGCTTTTAGGTTAGATTGGTTCTCGATTTTGTTTTTTCAAAGTGATCGATCCGGCGTGATTCTTTTTTGGTTCATGAAGCCTACCCCAGATACTGGGGATAAAAGGCTTAGTTAATACATTAATACATAGTTATCTCCATTTAGAGATATAAGAAGGAGAGGTGCCATATTGCATGTCAATACTGGCATGGCATCACAAGTTAGGAACAATTAGCATGAAAAAAAAAACATCAGTTTTGTCCAGTTTCACACTATAAAAAGACAAAATGGGATCCATGCACACAATAAGCACAAATATGAGATTCTTCAAATGTATTATCATCATACTAGGAAACTAGATATATAATATATTGAAGTACATCAGTGGTAATATAAGGGTGGAGATGGTGATAAATAATAAATGAGTACGATAAAGGAAGCATAGGAGTTCAAATAATTTGTAGCATACTGTAGATAACCAACAAGATGGTATTGTCGAGTGAAATGAAAAAGATAAAAGGCGTTAGTAAGGATATGGGCCTCATTATTCGTGTTTATTTTATTTAACGCCTTGTTTGGATAGGGCTAATCCAAAGAATTTGCATCTTAAACTCCTTTTTTTCAAAGTATTAGGCCAATACTTGGGCTTGTTGGGATGCTAGCTTTCGACGAAAATCCAACGGTTATGATCCAAAAAATAGCCCAGTCCTATAGACTAAAAGAAGAGGAAAAGACATTCTTCTTAAATTCCAAGAATTTGTCATGGCTTCATAACCATTTTGGGGAGAATAATCGATTACATTTGGTGGATTTAATATGCTGCCCAAACAAACTTTTTTTAATCCTATGGATTCTAATGCGAAGGAATGTAAGTTCAATCTCAAAGATTTTCATCCTAAATAAAATCCAAAATATTTCCTCCCACCTATTCATCCAAACAAGCCCTAAATAAAAATTATTAAGTAGGAAATATTGAAAAAAGAGCAAATCACAAACAAAAAATACCATGGTTTTAATTCAAAATGATTGATTAAAAAGGACTCATCACAGTAATCGCATCTTTGTTGGATAAAATATTACAACATAGCTCACTTCATTGTCCTCTAAAACTAAAATGCATGGTTCTGAGTTTGTCTCTTCAATTTGATAGGACCATGGGACTGCAGTCTAATGTTATGAATCACAGATCTGCAATCCAACTGAGTTTAGTTTACACATAGCCACACAAGAGTAAGGTAATGACTCTGTACACAGGTAAATTACCGTTACACCAGTCAATCATTTACCCGTGATCCAACCCTCCCGATATAATCTATCAGTCATTCAAGATATACAGTAGGACAGTATGATACCTTCAATAATTATACAACATGATTATTCAGTATTCTAAAGATGCTCTATACAGACACATATGCAGACGCAGGACAAAATGCATACAAAATGAAAAAAAATCACTCTCATTATGTAGATAGATTGCATGCTTAGTCAATGAAAATATATGGATCAATTATACGGTCGATGTGGATTATGCGGCCTATGCAGATTATGCGGCCTATGTGAATTATGTGGACTACACATTAGTCTATTACAATAAACAGAAAATTTTAATTATCAAGGAGAAGTTGCTGGATTTTCGGGCTATGCAGGTTATGCGAAAATTTCTCCTTGATTATCAAAAAGTTCAAACCTTGTATTGTTTACATAATAAGGAATGCACCAAAAGGATATAATTGCATTGATAATTAAGAAATAGAGCTCAAAAACAATTTACTAAATAATGTGGTCCGCATAAATGGATAACCTGATTATCAATTCTCAAAAATTGTTATCCACTTATTGTTTCTTTATTGGTTGCATGTTGATTGATTGATTAGAAGCTTAAGAAGTTTCAACTTTGAAATAACGTGTTGTTTATAATTTTCTTCAATAATATGGAAATTTCTCTTGGTATTGTCAATTGAGTTGTGATTTCCTATTTTTGAAAGTTAATATGTCATAATTTTATACTTTTTCCTAAACTTTTAGGATTTTAAAGCATTTAATATATGCATTTTTAAGTACTATTATATTTATTCATATTAAAATATTAATATTTTTGGATACTTCTGCATAATCTGTTTAATCATTGAATAATCCATTTCAGCGTTAAGCGCTCCAACTATCTGCATAATGAGAACGTGTTTTAGAATAATGTGATTGTTATTGACATGTTCCTGGAGCAAATTGTAACCATTTCCGGAAGTAAACCTATAGCTCCTAGCCAGATTTTCTATGAATCAAAGAGTAAACTCACAACATAAATCTGATCTTGACATCATGATGGTTCATGACATGTCTTCGTAATATATTGTAGGTCCCAACAGCTGTTCCTAATGCCATGATGATGAGAGCAAAAGCAAATTGTTATCAGCATGGAAATTGTCATACAAATTGCATTTACTCTCATATTGGCTGGAGAAGAAGACCGACAAATGACTAAATAGTAAATACACTTGGTCAAGTTAGGGCGTTCAATTAAAATCAATTTCCAATCCATTAGCGAGTACAACATCTCTAGCAGGCCTACATCAAATAATGGGATCACAAAACTAGGAGACTGGAAGCGGATATGGACGTGAAATACTATGAAGCCCATCTTATTATTATGCATGATATATTGATACCAAGGCTATGTGATATATACAAATTATTTTAGTCTCAAGTTGAGGACATTGTCATGGTCAAGGGACTACAAATGGCTAGGTATTACACTGAAGATTGGGACGAGTTGAGATACTAGAGCAAGAAATGAGCTAAGGATGAAAGACGAGGCACTGAAATCAGAGGTGCTGAGGTGAAGTTGCCACTGCCAACAATCGAACTTAAGGTGTAGCTTTGGAAATGCCTGGAACAAATCAAGTTTGACCAAATTGAGTGGACAATAGGCAAGAAGGAGCTCAAGGTTTAAGTGTCTAATATCCCCTCAGGTTGTCAAGTCGGCCATTGGCAGGGAATTGCAGAACAGGTTTAATCCGATATCTCGGATGTTGAAAGTGATCAAAAATGGATATGCAGTAAAGATTTTTTAGATCAAAAGATACTAAAATAAAATAATAAAGAAAAAAATCTCAGAGCTATATTTTCAACGAAGCCTGAAGTTGATCCAAAGACATTGGAGTAAAATCCAACAAGCCCTTTCCATTAAAATCAATCCAACAAGCTCTGATAAGAAATTTTATGAGCCTTGAGCGAGTGGTAATAAGCTTATGGTGTTCAAATAAATTTTCCTTTCACTTTAATTAACAAAAAGGATGGGAAGAAACTAATCTTTTTCCTTCAGATTTTTTGTAAATTTCTTTCCCATTATTCTCTCCCATTTCCTTTCAAACCAAAGACTTCTGATGATGTTTTTTAAGAATGCAAAATAAAAATCAAGAGAAAAAATAGCTAGAAGACATCAATTCATCCATCCATCATGCATATTACTTTTATCCCTGATACTGAATACGCTACAACTGTCAACACAATAAGAACAACAGCAAGCTCTTTACCCAATAAATACAAGATCAACTACAGATTACAACAAAACCTAACTTTGGCCAATTAAAAAGTAGAGAAGCTCCTCAAGCTAGTAAATTTGCAATTTTGATGCCCTAAAATCAAAGCTTTGAGAAGTTTCATACAAATACTAAACCTTATAGTAATATAAACATGCAACATTACAAAGATTTCAGCTTGAGTAAAAAGTAATCACCAAAGTTGGATGATTTGTAGATACCACTGAAACTTGGTAACTTTTCACATATGTTTACTATTTTTTTTCCAAAAGGGAGGAAGAAATAAGAGGATGAAGGCACATACGGCGTTGTCGTACTGTCGAGGATCCAAATACGAATCTATATCCAAATCCATCATTGCTGCTAACGCCAGAGAAAAAAAAAAATTAAATCAGAAATTTGAGAGGTTGAAGAAAGAGAGCTTAGAGAGAGAGAGAGAGAGAGAGAGATGGGATTATTTCGGGTCTTGCGACTAGTCAGGGGGAACTTCTAAAGGGGCACAAGTTTTTTCCTAGTGAGCCCAGATTTTCCAGTGAGCCCAGTAAATTTTTCATAAGAAGGAAAATTTCTCAGTAAGCACATATGATATTCCCAAAATACTCTTCCCCTTGTATCTCCTCTCCTCTTCCTCTTCCTCTTCCTCTTCTCTCCTCATTTCTCCTCCAAACCTAACCCAAACTCACTCTTCCTCTCCCACTTCCACTCATCCTCTCTATATTTTCTCTCCTCATTTCTCTTTCGAAATCTCTCTCTCTCCTATTCGTAAACCTCCCTCCCGCCACTGCCGCAGGCCGCCGCCGCCGCTGCCGCAGCCGTTGTTCTCTCGCCACTGTCTTCCCGCCATTACTAGATGAATTTTCCTAATTTAGTAATATTTATTGTAAAATTTAGTTTTTATTATTTTTGGATTAAACAACTCTTGAATATTATGATTTGGTGATTTTGTTCGGTTTGGGAGGAGAAAAGGGGGATGAGATAGCAAGTTTAGTTGTAACATTTTTTTTGTTAATTTTAATTATTAACATTTAGATTGTAATTATTAAGAAAATTTAATATTGTAATTCCAATTTTAAAATATGCGAAATTTAGTTATTTTTTATAATCATGAGCGTTAGTATTAAAATTTATTAGTTAATTATGAACTTTGATGGTATTGTCCTAATGGTTGATTAAGTTGCAAAATACGGTTTTAATGTCTTTAAAAATTAATATTATACTATCTTGCAGGGAAAAAAATTAGACAAAAAAATGATATTTGTAGCAAATTTTACTTTGTATGTTCATACTTACATGTACAGAACTTAGTGTTATGAAAAATAACATCTAAAAATAAAATATCTTTGTATTCCATAGATGGATTCGGCGGAATCTTCTCGCGTACGACCAACTGCCTCGTTAAGGAGGAAGAAAGCAGCATTTCGACTACAAATCCGTCGCCCGATACAAGAGCGAGGAATCGAAGTTGATGTAGATCTTGAATTTAACGTACAAACTCCTAATTTGATAAGAAATGAAAGTGCAAGACCAGATGAAGAAAATATTGATGCAGGCTCTCAAGATTATCTTCATGAGTCAAATTACCGCAGTCTAGTTGATTTATCAGTACTGAAGAGTTTCAAGACACACGTTGCTTTCTTCGTTTAAAAAATGAGGTAATTATTTACCCTTAAAAACCATAAACCAATTATTGTGTATGCGCATATGTTATGACTATATTATATATACAGGAACGAGATCCACTTCGATGTATTAGTCACTGGTTGCACTCAGCCAGTAGAACCACCAGAAGAGCAAGCAGAGAAACAAAGACAAGATGAAACCACTCCTGATGCACCCGATACGACTTTAATGACACGAACCAGAAGCAGACGTCAACCCCCGAGGAAGACAAGAAGACAGTGATTCGATTATAGTAGTTGTGCATTGATGTATCGTTGTAAGGAAATTCATGTAGCCGGTATAATTGTTTACTTTCAAACATATTGAAGAATTTGATATATATGGTCTTTATATGTAATGAACCCAATTATTTGCTTTTTGTTCGACTAATATATACACTATGTTTGTAATTGTTTAATTTGTATGGGATCTTGTTCATAATCAGTGCTAACCCTGGGCAGGTGCGGGCTGTGCACCTGCCCAGGGCCCCTAATCTAAAGGGGGCCCAGCCGCCCAAGGTGCAACGGTTAGTTTTTTTTTTTTAATTTTAATTTATTTCAAACGGCTTGTTTTTAACACTCCATTCCAAAACAAAATCCACACTAAACCAATATCTCCTCATCTCTCCCTCTCTTTATCTCTATAAATATTTCTTATTATTAGGTTGTCGAATGTGTTGGCTCCCAGCTATTCTGGCATTCTGCTGCTTGGTTCTTTTCAATGTGCTTTTGTTCTTTTTTCTTATATAATTTTGTTATATTTTTTCTCAAAAAAATATTTTATCAAAAACATTTGTCTGAGAGTGAAAAAAGAAAAAAAAGAAAACAAATAGAGCGGTTAATACAATCACAAAGGGGAGCTATGGATAAATTTGTTAAAATAGCAAGTTCCTCTAATGAAAACTTAGATGGATTAAGTGATGATAATGTTGAAAATTCAAATGAAAATGTAAATGAACAAAATCAAAATAATGAGGATATTGATAATTTGAGTGAGCATAATGATGTACCAAATGAATCTATTATTGAAAATGTAATAGTTGATGAACAACCAACCCATTCTTTTAATATTTATGATCCTAGAAATTGGGATAATCTTGATAATAAATCAAGAAACATTTTGGTTAAAAAAGAAACTATTAGAGAATTGAATCTTATATTTCATTTAGATAATACATCTAGGCATTTTTCATATGGTTATTATACTATGAAGTTAAGTAATGGAGAAACTAGTGATCGAAAATGGTTGGTTTATTCTAAACATGTGGATAAAGTATATTGTTGTTGTAAGTTGTTTAAATCTAATAATAATAAAACTGAATTAGCAACTAATGGATTTAGAGATTGGAAGCATCTTGGTGAAAGACTCAAATAACATGAGAATAGTATTGAGCATATGACCAACATGTGTTGAATGTGGATTTAGATAAAAAAAATTCTGAACTAAAAGTGTTGAAGATGACTCTGCCAAATATGTCAATGTCATCAGTTGAAATTCTTGAGTACGTCAAAATTGCAGATTGCTATCCTAATATTTCTATTGCTTATCGAATCTTATTGACAGTACCTTTGACTGTTGCATCAGCAGAGAAAAGTTTTTCAAAATTGAAATTGCTGAAAACCTATTTGAGGTTATCAATGCACAAGAAAGGTTGAATGGTTTGGCGATTTTATGTATTGAGAAGGAAATATTGGACAGTATTGATCTTGATACTATTATTGAGGATTTTGCATCTAGGAATGCACGAAGGAATTGCTTTGTATGAATTATAATTAGTTTTTGTAATGGCAAAACTATGTACTAAATTTTAATTTTGGTAATGAAAATATTTTTTTAAAATTTTAATAATACTTGTTAGCGCCCCTTTCTCATTTCGCCCTGGGCCTCTAAAACGGTAGGACCGGGCCTGTTCATAATCTCACTATATCAATGTATTACTTATCGTATCGTTGTATCAGGTTATCTGTGTATCTATGTATCATTGTATCATTATATGGGTGTATCAGGAGTATCAATGTATTGGTATATCAGGAGTATCATTGTATTGGTGTATCGGAGTGTCATTGTATCGGTGTATCATTTGTTAATATATTAGTTTTTAATATATTAGTTGTTAGTATATTATCCATATATCATTGTATCGGTCGTTAATACATTAACCGATATATTGTTGACATATAATTGTATCTGTGTATTAATGCTTAATATAAGTCCGTAAAGTGTCGTTAAATTGGTTTAACTAATGATATATCAATTTATTACAACTTATAGAGTGGGTGAGGAGTCCGGAGTATATTTTGGGTCAGGCCCCTGTTCGGACTGTCAGTCCGAACAGGGGAGTCCCGTTCGGACTGACAGTCCGAACAAAGGGACCTTGTTTGGACTGAAAGTCCGAACATATCTGAACTGTTCGGACTTACAGTCAGAACAGATCTGGACATGTTCGGACTGTAAGTCCGAACAGTTAACATCTGTTCGGAGTAAGTCCGAACAGTCCAGATTTGTTCGGACTGTAAGTCCGAACAAATCCACATCCGAATGTGGACTAAAGAAGGGTAAAATGGGATTTTTTTAAGAGGGCAAACTTGTTATATAGGTAAGTTATTAACTGGGCTCACTAGGAAAAAACTCGTGCCCCTTTAGAAGTTCCCCTAGTCAGGTGCCACTTGGTGACTCAATAATCCGGGGTAGATTAGACGCTTAAGAACGTGCACAAGGTTATCCACCGCCGTGGGCTCACTGAAAATCCAAACTAAATATACACCGCCATGGGCTCAATGAAAATAACAGTGTGCTCCTTTAGATACTCCCTCTATATATGCCGAAAGGAATTTTGCACATAGTCCGTTTTAGTCTATTGAAATGATAGTTAGTCCTTGAGGTTCAGAAAAGGACGTGCACAAGGTTATCCACGTACTAGGGAACGTCACCGGCCTCATTGTGAGAACCGAGTGCCTAAGGCTGTTTGGATTGAAAGAAAATGGAAGAATTAGAAAGAAAGAGAAAATGAAAGAGAAAATAAAAGAAAAAAAAATAGAAAGTAGCTTTTTTTATATCCAGTAAGAAAATATTTTCTTTTTTTTTAAATTTTCTCTCCAAGCAAACAATAGAAAATATTTTATTTCATATTTTCTCTTCTTTTCCTTCATTTTCCCTCCCTCAAACCAAACAGAGTCTAAGACAAAGTAACGGAGGAGAACATATAATCCGTAATAGGGGATGAGAAATTTTATTTCAGCATATAACACTTTGCGCACAATGCCCACTTGAAGTTCTAAAAACTTACAAGTTTGCCATTAAAAATTTTGAACTAAGTTTTTCTTCTCTTCTTCTCCAATCTAGTACAGCCCTCTCCCTCTCTTTTTACCATCAAAACCCACTCCATTCTATTCTTCCCCAACCCAATACAAACCCTCTCCCCATTCTCCTTCTAGCTCGACTCCTTCTGATTCCTTGCTTTCCTGATTGTCAAAGCATTAGCTAGTCTCAACCATTCATTGAGTTCGTTTGCAATAGAAAAGTAAGTGTTGAGAGTTGCAGGGGATTTGAAGTAGATGGACATGAGGAACATGCAATTGGGCCAATTGATGATTCACGTTATCTAGCAGTATAAATGAAGCTCTCCTAGGTTTTTTATTTTTATTTTTTGAAATTTTTGCAGTTGGCAGTTCGCGACCCGATTAGGTATTATTACCCGAACCGAAAGTCCATCTGGATACTAATATCTGAATAGGTTTTATATGGTTCAGCTAATCGTACCCAAGCAGTCGCTTTTCCCCATATAACTTTGGGGTTTAAAGTGTTCTATTCGGGTATTAAAACCCGAATCACCAATAACCCGTCCGAGAAGTAATAGCCGAACGGAGTATTAGTGGTTCAAGTAATAGTAACCGAATAGCCTAAAACTTTATTTATTATTCAATTTTCAATAAACATATGTTTAGTTAGCATTAATAAAGCAGATATAAAGGAATTTAACTATATTAGAGTTTATATAAATTACGCCAAAGGTCTCAAGAAATATATAAAGATTAATTCTTTACTGTAGAACAATAAAAAAAATTCCCCTCTCGCGAGCGCGAGGCTGGAGACCCAGCATTCGCGGCCGCGAGGCTAGGAATCCAGCCCGCGAGCCTCAAAAAAAAAAATTTGCTTTCCCTCGCGCAGGAGCAAGGCTGGAGACCCAGCACTCGTGGGCGCGAGGCTCAAAATTAAAAAAAATATTACTTTCCCTTGTGTAGGCGCGATGCTGGAGACCCAGCACTCTCAAGCACGAGGCTAGATACCCAACACTCGTGGGTCGCGGGTGCGAGGCTCAAAAAAAAAAATTTTGCTTTCCCTCGCACAGGCACGAGATTGGAGACCCAGCACTCATGGGCGCGAGGCTGGGAATCCAGCCCCACAGGCGCGAGGTTCAAAATTAAAAAAAATGTTACTTTCCCATGTGCAGGCGTGATGCTGGAGACCCAGCACTCGTGGGTGCAATGCCCAAAATTTAAAAAAAATAAAAAAAATTTCAGAACCCTCTGATTTTCAAGAATTTTGCACGAGGCTGTTCAAGCATCCATTGATTCGAGATTATCTTGAGTTGGCTGCACAAGAGTTTGGGTATGATCAACAAGGTGTTTTTCAAGTTCCCATTGATGATGTTGAAAGATTAAGATTGCATCTTGAGATTATATCCAAGAATAATTATAATAAGAGTCTTTTTTGTTGTCTTTTGTCTCTTTTTTTTTTGAGGGGGTGGCCAGAATGGATAAATAATTTTATTGCCCCAGTATCTTATCTTGAAGTATTTAGTTAACAGTTAGCAGTAAAATAAGAATATTATACAAATTCTAATGAGAGTCTAATTAATTTTTGGGTGCAGGATAAGGATCAGATACAACAAAGCTCGAAGCAAATCTTGTCAAAAAGAAATTCAAATATCGTATCAAGATTACAAGAATATCCTATTCCTATCTACATGGAAACTCCCTCAATAATTTGGGGCCTATTAATACCCCTCCAGAGAGACTTAAAAAGGATCTTTTGGTAATTCAAATTACGCGCGAAAGCCTTGAAGGCTTGAGACCATAAAGAGAAGGTAGGGCCGGGTATCATCGTCTTCTTCATCAAATAAGAAGCTGCTCACGTCGGATCGTTAATAGATTCTACTAGTTAGATCTCATCACCATACTAAAACCCACTTTTTATTGTAAAAGAGAGTGATAATTTATAAATCCTCTCGTTTATTTTTATTTTGTTTTTCTTTCATTGTAATTTTGAAAAGTATTATAATCAATGGAATAAAGCAAGATTTTTGCGAAGAACAAACTGGCGGCCACAGTGAGAGCCGTCTCTTTCACTGAACAAGAGATCGTGGCTCAATCTGACGTGAAGAAAATTGGATCGGTCGTCGACATGCTCATTATGCCGAGAAGATAGAGAAACTCCAGAGCCAGTTAGACGCATTAATACAAATGAAGGAATCAAAGAGGTGGGGGTTTCGAGACCTACCCATTAGAGTGGGATTTCGCTCTTTTTATGAAAAATACAAACCCCTCAAGTTAGAATCGTATGACGGGAAGAGATCTCCAAGCCAACACATTACTACTTCTTATCTCAAACCGGTCATCTGATGGGAAATGACCCATAATGACCAAAATATTTGTAAGTACCCTGCGAGGGCCTGCCTTCACGTGGTTTATGCAGTTGCCCCCGAGGACCATCAATACCTGGTATGATGTGGAGAAGCAATTTCTAGTATGTTTTTTTTAGGATAATACCGAGATATCGGTTCATTCTCTTCTTGCAACAAAACAAGGAGAAGAAGATATGGTCAAGAGCTTCATAGAAAGCTTTTGGGAAAAATCCGTGCAAAATCGGCATGGTATGACCCAAGAAACACCGGTGGAAACTTGCAAGTATAATTTCAAGACCAGTGTGCTAATAAAAATAGGAGCCGTAGAGTTCAAGATTTGGAAGGATCTCTTGAAGTAAGCAAAGCAGGCGAAAGATATAATCCGTCAAATTGAAGAGGCTCACACTGCGAGGAACTCTGCAAATAATATGCCATATCTACAGAATCCTAAAAACAAAGGAAAGACTGTGATGACGTTAGATGCAAATCCAAAACAAACTAATCAGAGACCCCAAAATCCGAGAGGCGCGGGCTCGAACAGCCCCCGACCTGACATGACATACTCATTTAAGACAGAGCAGATTAGTACTCTGTTTCACCTGCTTAATAGAAAAGGCATGCTGAAACTTCTAGAGAATCGAAAGCTTGAAGATGCTGGGAAAACTAATGATCCTAATTATTATTTATTTCATCAGAACATTGGGCACCACTAAAAACTGCTACCGTCCCAAGAATCGAATCCAGACATTAATAGAAGTCTGTGTCCTCTAGCTCAAAGAGGAGCAGAAGCAAGTTTCTACGAATATGGCAACTCTGGTTATAGGAACCAATGAGTTTCCCGCTGGAGTAATGCCAGTACCAGCGCTAAAGCTAATGATAGTTAATCATGATCCCTATAAGACGGAGCAGAAGGGATTCACCCCAGTAACCACAAAAAGAGGGGAGATTATGTGGGTTCATCCGGATCTTCTAAAGGATGAGCAATAGTTTTCGTCCAGCACACAAACAAAGATGTGGATTAGTAATACTATCTCTGCAAATCTCAAAGAAAACTACATAGTTGCTAATGCACTGACGGATTCAGGAGAGGAGGCTTCAGCCATGGCCACTCACCAAGACAAATCGGGCCCAACAGGAACTAGATCTGGCAAATCTTACCTTAAAGACTATTCAAAGGTGGGACCCACTAAAGAAGCGCAGGAAGAGCCCACGAAACAAAAAGGACTCCGCCTCCAGAAGAATGCAAGGAAGAACGATGAAGCGAAAGATGCACCGTTTCAGTTTTATATAATAGCTCAGTTGGCTAATATCTCTGGTCGTGTCACGCTCTATGAGCTCTTGCAGTTGTCCAAGTCAACTCGAGAAGTGCTAAGGGAGGTTCTGGCAAATTTCGAATCATTATTGGCACAGATCGTTGAACCATCTAATAAGGGGATTCTTGAGCTTCCTGCCGGTGCTTGAACATCAGGGTGGTTCCCCGCCGTGCTTGTTTCTTTGCAACGAACTACTGTTTCTCTTGGCCAAGCAAAGGAGCTTGTTGCATCGGAGAGGGGGCACTAGAGAAAAATTTATAAAAATGAGTGCCAGCATTGTGCAGTTATAGAAGCATATGACAGTATCAAGCCCAAGAAAGATAAGAATAAGGTGCCCGTCTTAAAATGCCCCTGTGAATGTCGAAGTTCACTGTGGAGCTTAAGATGCATGTCTTACCTAGTATCCACGAGAAGCTGGTTTCCCTCCTTGACCAACTAATCAAGCTCAAGAAAGACATGAGTAAGGAGGTTAATGTGCTATATCTATGAGGAAATGCTGTTGAACTGCCCAGTCCTGGGAATTCGGCGTTCTACCGGAATGTGAGGAGGTAGCATACCATACTTAGCTCGATAGATTCTATGAACAATGTCCCTAAGAACCTGGAGGTCCGTTACCGTAGCCTCCGATCCAATGGCAAGGAGAAGGCGGCAGAGGTCTCAATCTTTGCAAGGACAGTCCCTGTCCCCGACCGGTTCCTCAGCTGAACAATTGCCGTATGTGCGGCCACAAGATGAAGCTCATATTACTGTAGAGTGGCGGGAGGGTGCTCCTCGTGTGCGGCACGTGCCTCGTTAGCCTCGGAACCGACAGGACCTGTGCATGCATGCTGCTTCGGTCCAACGTCGGAGAAGAAGGATGCCTTCGTCAACTGCAGGAAGTGCCTTCGTGCTGTCCACTTCCGTTGCATCTGCAACCATGCCTTCTACATCGAGCCTGAGGAGCTCAATGCCAATGACCTTTCAGCCTCTTCTCAGATTCAGATTCATAATAATGTTGAAAATTAAAATCCCAAAGACCCACAAAGCTAGAAGGCCTAAACTCATTGAGAAGGTCAAGAAAATGTTAATCCTTCATGTGCTGAATTCTGTCTTGGTTCAAATTTTCATTTGAAGAGGGACAATACTATGAGGTATACCAAGTGGAACGAGAACATCCTGCCTTTCGAGAGTGGTAGCGAAGCGAAGCGTCACTTAAGTCCTAAAGATTGCAATCTGTTCTCATTCAAAGAAACGATCCAACAATCTACTTGGGGGGCACATGTATGATCATCATATCTATGATCATATCGAGATTGGAGTGAAAAACTTCAAGCAGTTGGAATCGTTCATGTATGACAAGAAACTAACACCAAGAGCAGGGGCAAAACCATTCTTTGCTTTCATAGGGGAAGACTCTGAAAGCATTAAAACACTTGAAGGAAGTATTGCTTGACGAAAGGTTCTGAAAATTTTTTTCAACTACGGTATTCATCACACACTGTGTTCTTCGGTTGAAAAGATCAGGTACATCTATGGAATTGGTAGAAGTTGGACCTTCCATAGACTTCATAGTTTGGCACCATCTTCCAAATGACAGCCTAAAGAAAGAAGCTATGAAGACTTCTTCTCAACAGCTTAAGAAGAAGATGAATAATGTAAGCAACGTTGCAGTGTATGGGTACAATAGAGAAGAACAAAGTAATAGGTGTTCATCGCTGTTGCAATAGTTGTTTATCACCAGCGCCATAGTTGTTCATCATTATGGTTCCAAGTTACGGAGCTTCTTGAAGCCATTCGAACGAAGAGGCTAATCTTGCAGTTTTGTACTTGTACAATACGTGTGGCACGCTTGCTGAAGCTTGTCAGATATTCTAGAACTTGTTGTTAATGGGCTCCATTAACAATAATCTCCCACTTGGAGACCAATTGCAAATATTGTAATCTCTATACAGGATAATCCTAGTGTTCAAAGTTTTTACCTCGATCGTTTAAAGTCCCAATTTCAGCATTCAACACAAATGCACCAAAATTGAGCAATAGCTCAACTTTTTCCCATCAACCGGCTTTGTCAATATATCTGCAGGATTCTTCCTGCCCTCAATCTTCTCCAACTTCAATTGGCCATTCTCTAATAAGGATCTAATGAAGTGATATCTCAAGTGAATATGTTTAGTCCGTGAATGATACGCTGAGTTCTTAACAAGATGAATTGCACTCTGACTGTCACTGAATAACCTGCAATCCACTCCATCAAAACCCAACTCACTCATCAATCGCTGCAACCAAATAAACTCCTTACTTGCTTCTGCAGCTGCAATATACTCAGCTTCTGTCGAAGATAAAGTTACAATTGATTGTAATCTTGAAACTCAGCTTACCGCTGTCCCTCCTACAGTAAAAACATAACCTGTGGTGCTCCTGCCATTGTCTCTATCACCCGCATGATCTGAATCCACAAAACCTTGCACATCAATGTTATCACCCCCAAAACATAAACAATAATTTGAAGTACCTTTCAAATATCTGAAAATCCACTTCACCGCTTGCCAATGTTCCTTCCCAGGGTTCTTCATGAATCTACTCACTACTCCCACTGCATGTGCAATATCTGATTTTGTACTCACCATTGCATATATGAGACTCCCAAAGGCCGATGAATAAGGCACATTCTCCATGTGTCTCGTCTCCTCATCTGTCTTAGCAGCTTACTCTTTTGACAGTTTAAAGTGACCACCAAGAGCTGTAGTTACCGGTTTTGCATTCTCCATGTTGAATCTCTCCAACACCTTCTTGATGTACCCCTCCTAAGATAACCACAATTTCTTGTTTTTCTTATCTCGGATAATTTGTATCCCAAGAAGTTGTTTAGTCTCACCCATGTGCTTCATAGAGAATCTCCCTGCCAACTTCCTCTTCAGATCATTAATTTTCTTCATTCATGTACCTGCCACAAACATATCATCTACATACAAAGTAAGTATAATAAAGTTACCATCCTTAAAATTTTATAGATAAACACAATGATCTGAATTGTTTCTGGCAAAATCCGAATCCAACATAAATTTGTCGAACTTCAAGTACCATTGCCTCGGCGCTTGTTTCAACCCATACAAGCTCTTTTTCAGTCGACATACCCAATTCTCTTTTTCTTTAACTTCATATCCCTCCAGCTGTTCCATGCATATTTCCTCCTCCAAATCACCATGAAGGAAAGCAGTTTTCACATCGAGCTGCTCTAAATACAATCCTTTCACAGCCACAATACTCAGTATTGCTCTGATAGAAGTCATCTTGACAACAGGTGCAAATATTTCATTGAAGTCAATACATTTTCTTTTACCGTATCCCTTCACCACAAGTCTAGTTTTGAATCCTTGTGTCCCTTCTGCCTCATGTTTTACCCTGTATCTCCACTTGTTATGCAATACTTTCATCTTTTCCGGTCACTTCACCAATTTCCATGTGTGATTCTCCTCCAAAGAAAACATCTCATTACGCATGGCTTGCTCCCACTTAAGATGAAGTTTATCCTGCATAGCTTCTTGGTAACTCTCTGGTTCATCTACATCAGTATACAAAACATGATATAATGGAAGATAAAGTTTTTGGGTTGGCTTCCTTATCCTCGTGCTCCTCCTCAAAGTGGAAACACTCTCTGATGAAGTACTGGAACCATCTACTTCAGTCAATGGCTCTCTTTCCTGTTCGGTCTCATCTGAAATTTGTGTATTCTCAGGTGTAGTCATTTCTTCCCCTTCAGATGTAGGTATTTCTTCCTTTCTTTTATCTATGAGATCCATCCCATCTTGTTGCTCATCCAGTTCCAAGTGCTCTTTCTCAACTATTTTCTCACTCTTACTCTCCATTCGGTCTTTATACATACAGCCCTCATTGAATACTACATCTCTGCTACGAATTACCTTATTATGCTCATAATCTCATAAGCCATAACCATATTCGTCGCCACCGTATCCAATGAATGCACACTTCTGAGATTTAGAATCAAACTTCTTTCTCATCTCATGATCCACATGTGCATATGCTATACAACCGAATACTTTTAAGAATGAATAATTCACAGTCTTACCAGACCACACCTCCTCTGGAATTCCTCCATCTACAGCACTAACTGGACTCCTGTTGATCAGATAAACTGCCGTATCTACAGCGGCTCCCCAAAGTTGCAAAGGCAAACCTACTTGTAGTCTCATACTCCGAGCTCGCTCCAAAATGATTCTATTCATCCTCTCAGCCACGCCATTCTGCTGTGGTGTTCTCGGTGCAGTCTTCACTCTCCTGATCCCGTGGGTAGAGCAATAGTCATCGAATTCCCTATTGCAAAATTCCCCACCATTTTCTGACAACAAACATTTCACTTTCAAACCTGTTTCATTCTCAACAAGAGCTTTCCATACCTTGAAGATCTTGAAGACATCAGATTTCTACTTAAGTGCGAACACCCATGTTTTCCTACTTGCATCATCTATGAAGGTGACAAAATAAGAATTACTTCCAAGAGACTTTGCCGAAGAAGGCCCCAATACATCTGTATATACCAACTCCAATCTTTCGGTTTTCTTCTCCTTGCAATCCTTCATAAAACTAACTCTTTTCTGCTTTCCAAACACACAGTTCTCACAGAAATCAAAATTAGTATCTTTCATATCTGTCAACATATCTCTGAATTGCAATACCCTCATGCCGCTTTCGCTCAAGTGACCGAGCCTCTGATGCCATAAGGTAGCCTTCTCATTCTTCACGGTGGCCGAAGAAACAACGTGATCCACCGAGCTTGAGAGTAAATATAGAGTTCTCACTCTCTTACCCTTGACCACTACCATTGCTCCTTTACTGATCTTCCACTGTTTCTTCTCAAATGAGATTTGATAACCTTCACCATCCAGCTTGCTAACATATATCAAATTCTTCTTCAAATCCGGTATGTGTCTGACCTCTTGTAAAAGCAACTTTCCACCATTGTGCAACTTTAACCGAATTGCCCCTTTACCGACAATCTTGCATTCCTGCCCATTACCAACAGTCACATGCCCAAAATTACCTTGGACATAATTCTCAAACCATTCTCTGTGAGCAGTGCAATGGATCGAAACCCCTGAATCGATAAACCACGGATCTGACCTTGATTCTGTATGAGCAGACAAGCACAAGTCATCATACTCTTTACTTGGATTCATCACATTCGCTCCTTCCTTATCTTTATTTGGACAATCTTTTTTCATATGACCCTCTGTCTTACATTTCCAACACACTAACTTTTTCTTAAACTTCCCCTTAGATTTTGATCTCTCTCTTTGCTTCGACTCCCTGCTTAAACTTCTACTCTTTCCTTTCTTCTGTCATTATCAACTGACAGAGCAGTACTTGTAAAAACTGTGCTCTCACCCATACTCTTTTTCATCAATTCATCATTCATGATTGTACTCACAACATCATTGAATTTAAGAGCAGTATTGGAAGAATTGCTGATGGTCATAACAATATTACTCCAACTATCTGGTAATGAACACATAAACATCAAAGCTTTAATGTCATCAGCAAAGACAAAATCTAAGGATTCAAGTTGTGCCCATAATGTGTTAAATTCGTTCAAATGATTAACAACTGAACTATCAGAAGGCATTCTCAAGTTGAATAATTTTTTCATTAGAAACAGTCTATTTGAAGCAGACGGCTTCTCATAAAATTTAGTCAACGCTGACATCAAAGCTGAAGTGGTTTTCTCCTTAGAGACATTGAACACAACCTGCTTTGTCAGGCACAATCGAATCTGCGCCAAAGCCCTCCTGTCCAACAATTCTCACTCCTCATCTGTTATCTTTTCTGGCTTTTCTCCAAACAGTGGTTGATGTAAATTCTTTTGATATAAATAATCTTCCATCTGCAATTTCCACCATTGGAAATCTGTCCCATCAAATTTTTTAATTTTTCCCTTCCTATCTTCCGCCATAACTCCCATTGAAAATCAACACCGATCTGAGTGAAATCTGACCCGAACCGAGGCTTTGATACCAATTGTTAGCAAAAGATAGCGGAATAATACTAATGCAACAACCAGCGGAATCAAATAGTTAACCAAAGAGAAAAAATAGCAGAGACAGAGAACACGCAGATTTAACGTGGTTCGGCAATATGCCGCGTTCACGGGGACACGATCGAAAAACTTCCACTATATCAAAAGAGGATTACAACTTTCTAGTTCTCAACTACAAGAGAAATCACAAAGTTGTAATCCTCTTTTGATATAGTGGAAGTTTTTCGATCGTGTCCCCGTAGACGTAGGCATATTGCCGAACCACGTTAAATCTGCGTGTTCTCTGTCTCTACTATTTTTTCTCTTTGGTTAACTATTTGATTCCGCTGGTTGTTGCATTAGTATTATTCCGCTATGTTTTGCTAACAGAACTGGTATGAGAGATGTTCAGATGTAGAATATGATAAACATGGTGTATGCTGAAGCAAGCGATATGGAGCCTTCTCGTTCGTCGTTCGAGCAAATGCAGGAGCGCAACATATATACCTGGCACGAGATGATCAGTGGTCTTGTGAAATGTGGTCGAATGGACGATGCCCGCAAGCTGTTTTGTGCACAAGTTGCACTTAGAGATGTCCCGGTTGTGTGCACTGCTATAATCACTGGATATACTAGGTGCGGCAATTTATTAGCAGCTCGATCCATATTTAATGAAATGGGTTGTCAGGACGTTGCAGCATGGGACGGAATACCGTTGTATTTGTTGTTTCGATCTGTGCTCAGCTGGGTTCACCTAACTTGGCTAGCTGGATTCAAGACTATGTCAACAGCCATGGCTCTGAACTACTAAACAACCACATCGTCACTGCATTCATCGACTTAGTTTGCAAATGCGGAGATCTAGCCAGTACAAGCAATGTGTTCAGTAAATGGAGGGACAAGGACTTGATTTGTTAGAGGATGATAGCTGGATTCAGCATCCATGGTCGTGACAGGGAAGCTGCCGTAGATGGCAGTGCTGGAGCTATCCGCAAGGTTTGCAGGACGAATTCAAACTCAAGGCCGTCAAAATAAATGCAAAGCTCGAGCACTTAAACCCGAGTCTAAATCAGCGTAAAATCATCCAGACAAGAGGTTATGCCTGCATACGAAACCAACATACGACGCAAGGCTATGCCAGCATATAAAGTGAAGCTAAGCAGTGCGTAAAATTATCAAGACACATGGCTATGCTATTGTAGGATGCAAGGCTATGCCCGTAGCTAAAATATGAAGCTAACCCAGTGTGCACGGCTAAGTCAACATACATGGATAATCCAGTGTGCGAGACTAAGCCAGCGTATAGAACTCATTCAAAGTGCAAAAGTGAGTAGAAAACACGATGCTAAATCCCAGCTCCGCGTATAAGCTCCAAAAAGCGAGGCTAACTTGCAGCCCCGCAAATAATTAATCTAATATAATTAATCATGTTTGTTTTATTAGTTACGATTACATGATTAGCCATGTTGGTTTAAATTTAGGTTGGTTTAATAGGGTTGAGTGTTCAATTCTCAGTCTCCACTTATTAGTTAGTTTGATTTGTTTTCTTTTATTTTACTCTTTGCTTTTAAAAATTTGCTTTCAGAAAAAATGTTTTAAATAAATTAGAAAATTAAAAAACATCACATTATAAAAATGGATGTTACATTCTACACTCTTAAGTAAAAATTTCATCCTCAAAATTTCATAAGACTCAAGTTAAATAAAAAAGGGTTGTACATTTACTCAAATAGGTGCAAAAATTGCTCCCAAATGTCTTCCTCTCGCTCCAAGTTCTCTCTCGAATGAAATGCCGGTTCCAAGAAACTAACACGAGGGGATTACCTTATTCTTTGATGTTTTTTCTCTGCAATTAATTATGACTACTGATTACTCTTAATAGGAAAGATCTGGTCCAATATCAACTTCCAAATAATCCACGATGTGGGTCTTGTCATGTACATATCACTTTAGTTGTGGAACGTGGAAATTATTGTTTAATCTCTCCAAAGTAGGCGGTAATGCTAAGCGATAAGAAATCTTGTCTTTTGTCTATAAGATTTCCAGTAGTCCAATGAATCTCATGCTTAACTGTCTGCAGTTGTCAGAATAAACAGCTCCTCATGTTGGCGAAATCTTTAAATAACAACTTATTTTCACGCTTGAAATTTCAAAAATTATCATCAGATGTCTGCCCACTTCGTCTGTCAGTCTTGAACTGCTTTCAAATATTATCATACTACGTTAACCTCTCCCACTATCTGCACAATTATCTCTGGCCTGTGTAATTTTCTTTCTACGATATCATCATTCCAATAAATCAATAATCTATATTTTCTCCCATATAAAGCCTTGAATGGTGTCATCTTGGTGCATGTTTGGTAACTGTTATTGTACACAATTTCCACAAGATGTAGGTAATCCTCCAATGATCCTCCAAAATCAAGCATACAAAATCTCAACGTATCTTCCACTATTAAATTCTAATTTTGATTCCAGACTGTCCTAGAGCTTCTTCTAAAACTAAGATTTAAATCAAGTATCTTGATTTGACACAATACTAACCAGAACACCTTGCAATTCACCACCTCGTACATATAATATTTGCCAAAGTTTTGGTTGAATATCCTACATGAAATGCTATGAAATGTGTTATTTTAGTGAGATGGTCCATAATTACCCATGACATTGTTATCTTTGGGAGTATATGGTAACATAGTCATAAAATCTATGGTAACTCCCTGCCATTTCTACTTGCCTATAGGTAAAGGTTGAGAAAGTCCTAGCGCTCTCTGATGCTCTGCCTTAACTTGCTGGCAAACCAAACACTTAGATATAAACTCGGTGATCTTAATCTTCATTACATGCAGCCGAAAGTATTGTTTCAAGTTCTGATACATTTTCATTTCGCCGAAAAGAATGGCATGAACTGAATCATGAGCCTCCAAGAGTACTTCCTACCGAATATTCCCTTTAGGCACGAAAGGCTATTGCTGAATTGAAGAGATCTGTCTGTATGAATACTCAAGTCTGTCCTTTGTACACTTTCTTCTTGTCTTCTAAACTTTTGCAACATAAGAATATTTTTCTAGACTTTTTAATCTTCTCTATTAACGAAGGTTGAAGTTGCAAAATCATCATTTGCGTCTCAAAACTTGGTAAGATAATTTCAAACTCTAGTTGTCTAATCTCTTCAAATAGTTCCTTTTGTTAAGTTAGAAACATTTCCATAAGCTTCCTGCTCAAAACAGATGGAACCACGTTGAACTTAGCAGGATGATATTGTAAATTGATATCGTGATTCGCCATCAATTTAAGCCATCATCTCTGTCTCATATTGAGTTCTTATGTATTGAGACATACTTAAAGACACTTATGGTCTATATAGTCTCCACTCTTTAATGCAAAAAATTACAGTTGCTAGATCCCAATTATGAGTGGGGTAGTTTTTCTCGTGCGATCTCAAATGTTGAGAAACATACACTATCACTAGACCATGTTTCATCAACACATAACTTAGTCCTCTGTCGGACGGATCACCGTACACAACCATTTCATCAGTCTCATCTAGCACAACTAACATAGATGTTGTAGTGAGTCTCTTTTATAATTCTTCCAAAATTGAATCACATTCTGCTATCCAATTAGACTTATCTCCTTTTCTCATAAGCTAAACTCATGGATACAATATAAATATAAATACATGCATTACCAATAAAAAAAAATCATGTCTTTAGTATTAATCTATACAAAACCTATTATCTATTAAATTTCTTTTCAATAAAAACCACATCTTTACATAAAGTATAAAAGATAAGCAACAAATCATATGGATATAAGTACAAGAGATTTAAAAATATATGTCATGATATATATATGACAAATCAAGACTAGTTTAACATCATAAACAATATCTTTAATTATAAGTCATACGAAAAACCCTATTTTATGCATGTTTCAAGAAAACTATTTGAAAAGTACAATTAGAAGTAATATACCTATGAGAATTAGAGATGTAAAATACAAATAATATATTTTAGCATGTTAATTGAGTTAGGTGGATTCATCTTGCTTGTCTACAATATTCTATGCATTGCAATTGACAAGATATCGAAAACACCACAAACTAAGGCAAAATTCTCCTCTTCTTCTTCCTTTCACTACTCTTTTTTTTTTTTTTTTACAGTTTGCTCTCTTTTTTTGCTGCGTTGGAAAGTGTTGGATTGTGGCTAACCCCTCCCCTTTTGGAGGAGTTGGATTTCCAATTAAACTCCCTATCTAATTAATGATATAATTCTAATAGATTTAGAAATCAAATCTTATTGTATCATATTAGTTAGGTTAGGTCAAGTCTAATTTAATTACTTATTTAATTAATCACAACTAATTGATTATCCTGTTTGGTTTGGGCAAAGGGTTAAATTCTATTGGGTCATGGGTTTGAGTTGTAATCTCCATGATTTATTTAGTTTAATTAATCTAACTTTTCTTTTATTTTACTTTAAATATTTTTCTTTGAATCTCCTTTTCACCACATTTAAATTTGAATTTCAATAAATCAGGACTCATAGGCAGAGTGGGCATTATATCTTACCTCCTTACACAAAACTCATTCTCAAAATTTAACAAACCTTAAAATGATGCAAAAGAGGTTATAGCTTCAATTGAAGAGATGCAGAAATCGATCTTGAATGTTTTCATCTCGCTCCAAAATCAATTCTTGAGTTTAATAACAACTCCAAGAAACCAAGACAAATAGAATCACCTTGTTCTTAAATATCTTCTCTCTATGGTCGATGATAGCTACTGGTTGCTTTGGATAAGAAAGGTCTAGTTCAACCTCGAGCTTCAAAATTATTCAATATGTGTGTTCTTATCCTGAGCATACCTCTTTAGTTGGGATACATAGAAGATATTGTGAACTCCCTCCAAGAATCATATTAACGCCAAGTGATAAGATAAATTTCCCATTCACACCAAAATCTCAAATAGTCCAATAAATTTCGTGCTCAACTCTTCATAGTGGCTAAAGCAAACAACACCTCTCATTAGTAAAATCTTTTTAAATATACGATATCTAATATTTGTCCATGTCTTCTACTAGTTCTGTACTACTTTCAAATGTTGTCACATTAAATTAATCTTGTCCACCATTTGGATAATCATCTCAGGCCCAAGTAGTTTTCTCTCTTCGATGTCATCTCGTTGAACCACTGATATGCATTTTCCTCCTATAAATTGCTTCGAATGGTGTCATATTAATGCTTGCCTAGTAGTTATTGCTATAAACAAGTTCTACAAGATGTAGGTGATCTTCCCATGAACCATCAAAATTGAGCATGCCTATTTTCAACATATCTTCTATGGCTGAATAGTTCTGTCTGGCTGGCCATCCATCTCTGGGTGAAGTGGTGATAAACTCTAACTTCGATTCCAAGTTATTGTGGTGCTTCTTCTAAAAATATTATTTGAATCGGATATCTCCATCTGATACAATTCTAACTGGTATACCATGACAACCTCACAACTTCATGTATGTACTTATCTACCAAAATCTCTATATATTGTTCCAATAAAATGGAATGAAATATGCTACTTTGGCGAGATGATTCATAATAACCCATATTATAATGTTACCTCTAGGACTATGTGGCAACATTATGATGGAATCCATAGTAATCTTCTCCCACTTTTGCTCAGGTATGGATAATGATTTAAGTAATCCAGGTACTCTCTAATACATAGCCTTTACTTGCTAACATACCAAACACTTGGATACAAATCTAGTAATCTCCCGCTTCATCCCATTCCACCAAAAGTGTTACTTTAAGACTCGATACATATCCATTTCACAGAGATGAGTAGAATAAGATGAACTAGGAGCCTCCGAAAGTACTTCCTGTCAAATTTCTTTGGGCACACAAATTTGGTTATCAAAATGTAGGGATATATCTGCATGGATACTCAAATTCGTAAAGTGTCCAGCCTCTACTACCTATTGCACTTTTACAACTTATTATCATCCTTTTAAACTTTCTTAATCCTCTCGACTAAATGTGATTGAAGTTACAAAGCCATCATTCGTGCCTCCAGTCTAGATAAAACAATTTTAAACCTAGCTATATGATCTCATCTAGTAAGTCCTTCTGCTCTGCTGAAAACATTGCCATAAGCTTCATGCTCAAAGCGTCCAGAACCATATTGATTTTTCCAGGATGATACTACAGACCAATATCATAATCTGTAATCACTGCAAATCATCTCCTATGTCTCATGTTGGGCTCTTTTTGGTCCAAACATACTTCAAGCTCAGTAAGTCTCCACTCTGTCGCTCAACAAGTAATACCTCCAAATCATCAAGGTGAAGATCACTATGGCAAGTTCCAAATCATGGGTAGGGGGGTTCTTCTCTTAGGGTCTCAACTGTCATGGTGCATAAGCAATCATCTAACCATGCTACATCAAAACACAACTCAATTCTCTACCAGATGCGTCACTGTATACAGCCATCCTACTGGATCCATCTAGTATAGCCAAAACTAATGCTGAAGTAAGCCTCTGCTTCAACTCATCAAAAGCTACATCATAAACTTTTGTCATACTTCTCTCCTTTCTAAATCAGCCTGATCAAAGGTCCTACAACCTAGGAGAAGTCCTGCACGAACCTTTGATGATACCCAACTAATCCAAGGAGGTTCTCATAACTGTCACTGACTTCAGAATGGGTCAATCCCTCACTACTGCAACCTTACTAGGATCTGTAGAATTCCATATTCTGAGATGATGTATTCAAGAAAGAAAATACTCTCTAGCCAAAACTTGCATTTCTTAAGCTTCACATAAAGTTTCTCCGTTCTCAAGGTGTCCAATACTTATTCTCAAGGCATGATCTGCTTTTTGCTTAGAGTACACCATGATATCATTAATGAAAACTACCAAAAACTTATTCAAGAATGAGCCAAAAACTCTATTCATGAACTTCATGAAGATAGCTAGTGCATTCATCACTCCAGATAATATTACTAGTAATTCGTAAAGTCCTTACCAGATTCCAAAAATTGTTTTTGGTATGTATGATCCCTTCACTTGTTCTTGATGATATACCAATTTAAAATCCAACTTCGAGAATACTTTAGCTCACCAAATTGATCAAACAAATCATTAATCCTTGGCAATAGACACCAATACTTGATTGTGACTTGATTTTATCCTCTATAACTAATACACAATCCCCTATCTCCATCATTTTTCCCTGTCAAAAGTACAGGTCTTCCCCAAGGTGAAGTATTCGATCTAATGAAACCTCGCACTTCTACCTCATCCAACTGGTTCTTCACTTCTTTGAGCTCTACTGGACTCATCCAATACGGTATCTTAGATATAGGTGTGGCACCTGAAATGATGTTGATGGAAAACTCCATGACTTTATGTGGCTATAATCTTGAAATTTTTTTGAAGAAATCTGTGAACTTTGATGTCACTGGAATCTCTAATGAAGTTGCATCCAAATTAGCTAGCAGTAGGACAAACTATTGCCTCCAACAAACTCAATCTCTAGGTGGTCAGATATCCTGAAAACGTTGCTCCTCTTCTGACAATCTATCGCCATATGAAAGGTGTTAAACTAATCCATCCTAATATCATATTGTTTTCATTGTTTACAATGTCAAAGTTGAATATTGCCATCGGGAATAGAAAATACAATAAAATTTGGAATTTGAATTGCAACACTTAAGATTTACTTTCTTTACAATCAAAACAAGATTCTAATTTTTGATTCTTTGATTTAGGAGAGTGTGACGGTGGAAGTATGATTAGAGCGGCCCGTCTTTACTTCCGTTGATGATCCAGCAAAAACTTGAAGAACTCGAATTCTCTTATTCTCCGTGAGTTTTTCGATGTCTTTCTTTGGAAGCTTGGCGTCATTTTTATAGTTGGAGGGTGTCATAACCGTTCCTTCAATTTGTGGAGATTGTGGTAGTTACTTCCCCACGATCGAATGTACTCGAATTCCCTTTGGCAAGGTTAATCGATAAGGTTGGTTGGTTGCTTCTAGCGAGGTTAACTTTCTTTTTTTGTGGAGTTAATCTGGTCTGGCAAAGCTAATTTTATTTTAACTTCCGACGAAGCTGGCCAACCTGGTATGGTATAGTTAATTCTCTTTTAGCTTTTGGCGAGCCAGCTAACCAGATCAGCAGAGTTAATTCTCTTTTACTTCCAGTGAAGCTAACTCATTGGCAGGGTGAACTTGGCTTCTGGCAGGGCTATCCTTTCAATGGAGCCAATTAACTATTTTGTTAGCTCTTAGCCTGTGGATTTTAACAAACTTCACTGGGTACAATTATGATAGCCTACAAGACCCTCTTCAATGTTTTTAAGATAAATTGCACTTGCATCTTGAAATACTTTGAATCTTTAAATATTTTTCATGTCATACCTGTTTTGACTGAATGCTTCCGGTAGAATTTGCATGACCTTGCTTTAGCCAAGCTATTTGGAATGCTTTCGGCGAGGCTAATATGTGAAGCTGGTCTGGCGGATCTAAACATCTTGTCACACCACTTCGATTACCGCACGACTAATGATGTCTTCTTTAAATGCTTCGGATAAGGGCAAAACTGTTTCAGTTAAAGTCGAAAACCGCTTCACCTATCTTTTCCTCCTAGCCTTTGTTTCAAATATCAGGGCACTTGTTCTCTCTTCAGAAATCTTCCCTCTTTAGAAATCTTCTTTCTCTTCCTAGGGATTTTAAGATCTATGGCATTCAAACAGGTGATGCAATCTACGGATGCATAGGCGGCTGGGACGAACGATCCTTCTTCGGCAACAACTCACCCGCCCACGGCCAGTAAGCTTTCCTCTCCCTGGCATCAATGAATATGTCAGTTTATTTTCTTACTTGTCAGAATGCCGTTTAACATCAAGGGAACTGGATCTTAGTATCCTTAGTATCCTTTCCTCTTTTGCATTTCTTGAGGGTAAAGGAGAATCAAGACTTTTCACCTTTTTCTGGGTTTATCTCAAAATTGCCTTTTTGATGTCTTTTGTTAATGACGATGATGATACAGACATAGTCTAGGGTATTTTTGATTTTGATGATGAATCATTCTAGCAATGTAGTCATTAGAATCATGGTGTTACCCTTTAATGTGGAATCCTTGATCTAAAGACAACATTAATTTGAACTCTGCCCGGCAAAGTTAGTTTGAACTCTTGTCTGATGGAGTTAATTTTAACTCTGTCAGGCGGAGTTAACTTTACCTTTTGTCTGGTGGAGTTAATTTGGCTTCTCATGGTAATTTATTTTTTCTTTAGTCAGTAGTGATAGTAATTTTCTTTGTAGTGACCCATCTATTTAGTTATTTCTTGACAGTCTTCTATTCCAGTTCTCCCATCACCGCTTACCATATGGCTAGTTCTACTATGGGCATTAGCGGTTATGCAAATTTTCATTGTCCACGTCCCACTTCTTTATTCTGTTATGATGATGAAAAGAGAACTTGTTTAATTCGTAACCTTAGTGCCTAAACCATGAGAGAGTTAGTCACCAGTGCCTCATTCTTAGGTAGGAAAAGAATTGGGCTCCCCAAACCACATTTCATATTTGGGGATGCTATAGACACTAAAGATTCCTTCTTCCTTCTTGCCCTTCGATTTATCGATTAGAGAAGATTTAATTCATGCTTCTAGACATAGAAAGATACTACCCTTTTAGTTATCTTTGACCATGTACTGAGGAAAAACAAATGGAATGACATCTCACTTTCACTCAAGGTTCCCTTATAGTGGCGAAGTTTGTCAAATCTGGGTTTGTACAAGACAGACCTCCCACTCATGTGACCGGTTTTCTTTCGGAAGTAATGTTTCTGGATGTTCCTATAGGCGAGAGTTTCAGCATGGCCAGAACCTTCAGGAACGAGTTCATATGAAGTAAGGGAGAATATCCGGCTGAGAACTTTAGGGCTTTGGGTTGGATTCGTGCGAGAAACAAGGATTGGTGAGCTTTACTAACAGGATTTATACTGGAAAATTTTGAGAGGAAGTTGGTGGACATTGGGCTATTTAAAGTCGTAAGGGCCACTCAATATAGCATTGCTATCAATCCAACTCAACTATTTGAAATTTTGGAATTGTACAACCCTACAACTCATACTTTCTTCACCCTTGATAGAGAAGTGGGGTTTGCTCTCCACGAGATGTGAAATATTTTGGAGCTTCCAATTAGAGATGTCTCATATGAGGAGTATTTTCCTGGAACTGAAGAGCTTGAGATTCTAGCCTCCCAGAATAGTGCTTTGTACCATACCTTATGGGATTTAACATGTCATTTTTGCATATGTTCAGACTTAATTGACATGAAGGGGAGTGTGTTATGACACAAGAAGTGGGCTGATTATTTCTTCACAAACCTAGATGAGAAAGGAGCTATCGGTTTTCAACGACCTATTAATGTGGATGATATCACTTCGAGGATATCCAAATTTAAGGTTGGTGATCAAATCATGAGGGAGCCCAAAGGTAATCTCTCCGCTGGGACAGTACTCCTGAGTTACGATAGTTGGGTAGCATGTGACTTGTTACCTAATACAAACCTTGTGACTTACTTTGCTCTTTGGCTTAAGGAGTGTTTTATCCCTTCATTGCCACAGAAGTGTGCTCCCATCAGAGCTTTGTATATTGCGGTTCAGTTAGTGTATAGGCATCCTCTAGGCCTCTTACCAGCTATGGTGTATCATATACAGTATGGTCTAAGATTGCTTTTCGAAGCCTTTTTGCATGAACCAAGTTTGAATCGTAGCATCGATTTACCCTATACTTACTTAATGGCTTGGTTTGCATCTTATTGCCAAGGGTTAATCCCTACTACCCCAACCAATCCAGATAGCGAGATGCTTCCTAATTTATGCATATATGAGAATATGAAGTGGACATCAGAGCACTTGGTGACCACACAGTGGTTTAGTAGCCACCATTCTTCATATTCTTTTTGGATCAACTTTCCAGACATAGAAAGAGCTTCTTTTGGGGACTTATTTGAAGATGTTGGGGAGTCACATTCTAGTCTTTTGAAAGGAGTATTCTCCTGGTGCTTTGTGTTTGTCCCTCTCATCTTTTATACAGAAGTGGGAATTCATGAGAGCTAGAGCCTTATGTCCCGAGTCATTTTGCTCAACAATTTGGCTACGCCAGTTATATGCAGGGAGCCCAAGTACTACTTTAGCTTTTAGTGGAAGCTTGGTTTATGGGGCTCGGGCTTGGTGACACTTCGTCATGAGGTGTATCGGCGCTTATTTTTGCTTGTCGGTGAAGTATCCAAAGCTACAAACGACAATGGTGGCCTTTTGCTGTTGGTATGCAGTGACGAATACTATAATCTCTACATATAACCCAAAGTCATCATGCTTGGGTGTGATCGTTGAGAGATTTGAAAAGTTGATTAGAGAAATAGCTCTAGCGGTCGACAACCCCCGTGTAACTAGAATTATTGAATATACGCAAGGTCGGAAAGCATATTGACAAGCTCCATCATCAGTTGCACTTGGTGATCAAGGAGATGATCAGGGAGAAGTAACATCGACAGGAGGTCTTGTGACTCAATATAGCAGGAAAAACAAACTCTTCATCTGTCCTGTCATCTCCTGCTGCCACAGTGCCTTCAACAAATATCCCTCTAGTCTCATCAGTGGCTAAGAGACGAAGGCGCTTGATTAAGCTTTCTGATATGTCAACTTCTTTTGATGATGCAATTATCAGCCATTCAACGTCTTCTCAATCTTCATTGGCTACTGTCGCTACTTTGCCATTGACAATACTAGCTGTGAGTGGTTCCCTCTCAACTTCACCTTCTTCTGCTTCTGTGGCACCTATGGTACCATTTACGACCAAAGTTATGCGTCTGACATTTAATACGATGATGGTATGTCAACTGGGTAAAGTGACTCGGGATAGGGTATTCGCTTTTGCCACCATTTCTTCAGTATTAAGCACTATACATGCAGGCCCTCTTCCTGATCTAGGAGCATTATCTTCGCAATTTGAAGCGACACCTAGTGATGACTTGACAGTCCCTGCTAGTGTGGACCCACAATAATAGTTACTATTGAACAATAGCAAGTATCACATGTGGGTGATGAAGTGATTGCGGCGAGTGAAGGATATTTGGTTGATGAAATGCTTCAAAGCCAACTAGCATATGCTCCTATCAATCATCCAGAGAAGTTAATCGAGGGTAATGAAGTTAGGGCAGTGGATGATGAGCCATTAGATGGCAACATGCTTCGGGACCCTCAGGAAGAAGATATTTCTGATACCTCCGATTCTCAATAGCCCTCTAACCTCGAGTCACTGAGCCTTGCAGGGCAAGATGGTGCAAGTATATCTATTGATTCGCCCATTCATATCTCGAGTATCAGTACAACTATTCCTAATCTAAGTTCTTCGGGTTCTCCTCATGCTGACCCGATGTCTTTAGCGGAGGTTTCAGTAGTGCCTAGAGAATTCACTTTACCACCTGGGATGTGGTGGAGGAGAAAATTTCAAAAAGAAGAACAAAATAGCTCCGCGGTTAGTCAGACGCGAGGCTATCCCATAGCTTCGAGTCAGCAGGAAGGTTATCTTCGCGTGAAGAAGTAAAACGCAAAGCTAAATCCTTAGTTTCACGTCCAGAGTATTTAACTCCGCGTGGACGGATTTCTAGATTCCTTTATTGATTATGATTAAAATTTGGGATTATCTAATATCCGAATTGAGTCCAATCAGGATCCAAAATCAAGAGATTTAAGTTGAAATCAAATATTTGATTAAAATCCTTGATGAATACAAAATCATTATATTCCTATCATTAAGGAAACTCTTATAACCAACTAAAGTCTATAAATAGTCTCTTTAAGGAGATTTTAGGGATCTTTTGGAGTTCAAGTTACATGCGAGAGGCCTGAATTTATTGAGATTAGCAGAGAGAGAGCTAGGTTCGGCTTTCATCTTCATCAAATAGAGATCTTCATATTGGATTGTCAATAGGTTCTACTAGGTAGATCCCATCGCCATATTAAAACCCAATTTTTATTGTAAAAGAGAGCGATAATATATAAATCCTCTCGTTTATTTTTTTTTATTATTCTTCTTTAATTGTAATCATTGTAATCAATGAAAGAAAACAAGATTTTTGCAGAGAACAAACTGACGACCATAGTGGGAGATGTCTCTTTCACTGAATAAGAGATCATGACACAATCAGACATGAAGAAGATCAGATTGATCATTGATATACTCATCGTTGAGATCGACCAGTAAAGGTATGAGGATTACTCTCCTCTTGATCAGTTGATCTAACTGAAAGAGGCGCTATCGCCGTGTGATCTCTGAAATTCGTAAATCAGGTAATAAGAAATTTTCTGTTAATCAGGAATCTCTTGAGTCCACGGCTATAAAGCCATCGTTTGCATGAAAATCTCTAGGTGGGGATGTTGTTCTTACTACCGAAGAGGAACAAGGGTCTGGTTTCACCAAAACGCAACTCCATAATCGGAATCGTCGAGCAAGACGAGCTCTCAAAGCCTGCGTAAAATGCGAGGCTGAAACAGAGGCAGAATACGAGGCTATGACTTCACCTCGTGAACTAGCTTGTGTGAATAGCAAGACCAGTGAAAATCGCCAAATTTCTCCATGCAAGGCTATCAAACTTGGACAAAACCCTAAGCTTAGCGTAAAATGTGAAGCTAATAAAACTTGCGTAAATTATGAGATTATGCAAGCATGCAAGGGTACTTCCCCACGAGAGGTTAAGCAACCATTAGAAGTTAAACTTCTTCAAAAACACTAAGCAAGCATAAAATATGAGGCTAGTATAAAATGCGAAGCTACATGCCAGTCTCAAATGAATGCTCTAAAATGCGAAAATAACTACCAGCTCCGCGTAAAACAGCCAGTATACAGAATCAAGACTGATAAGTAAAGTGTTGAATGTCTGACAGACCAGTAGCTCAACGCCATCAGCCCTGGAGAGTTTAAGCAGGTACCTCGGCTTCTCCAACAGTCAAGTGGGACCACGCTCAAAGCATAACTGAAGCCCCCTCATCTTCTAAAGTTCTTGATCTAAGAGAATATTTGACAAATAAAACGAAAACGACTCAAACTCAGTCGCACTCGACATGCCATTGTGAGCAACTAATATCAGTTGTATTAAATAACTGTTGTTGTAAGAAGAAAAGAGTGTTTGTATTTGACAGAATAATTGAGTCTGATTAAAACACTCCAAAAAGGAGACAGAGTAATCTGAAGTATAGAATTAAGGAAAAATAATTGAGGGCAGTAACTTCAAATATAGTGGGTAGAGGCATGAAGGTCATAGAGAAAGAACATGAGTCAGATACAGACGATGAAGAACCTCACTATTATATCCGGCTCAAGTCAGGTGTCGTTACTCCTCGAAATTACAAGAAACTTGCAAAAGGTTCATACGACGATGATAGCGACAATTCGGTCATAGCTTCCCTACAGATATATGCTTCTTTCCGACCAAGAAAATCGACATCTCACGTGGTGGACAGGTTCGATGACGTAGACCAGAGGTTGGAAGCCCAAAAGCAAATGATTCGAGACAAGTAAAAGACTATTGATAATCTCAAAATAACGCTCTTAAAAGTGATCGAAAATACCCATAAGATAGTATATGACAAAAGCAAAACCTCTTCCTCAAAATCACCAGCCAAAACAAATAAGGAACCACCACCCAAAATGAACGAGGAACCACCACCCAAAACAAATGAGGAAAAAGAGAAAGAAAACAAAGAAGAAAAAGCTTACTCAGAGCAAGAAGAAGACTATAAATTATTCTTCAATGATCCTCATGCTGAGAAGATGGAGATGCTACAGAGCCAACTCGACGCTTCGATGCAGAGAAAGGAGCCAAAGGGGGCGGGGGTTTCAAGACCATACCCTCTTGAATGGGCTTTCACCCATTATCCCAAAAAATACAAACCCCTCAAATTAGAATCATATGATGGGAAGGGGTCACCAAATCAGTACATATATTATTTCTTGTTGCAGGTTGGTCATCTAATGGAGAACGATCCTATAATGACCAAAGTATTCGTGAGTACTCTGCAAGGGCCTGCTTTTACATAGTTCATACAGTTATCACCGAGGACCATTAATACTTGGTATGATGTGGAGAAGCAGTTTTTGGCACATTTCTTTGAGGATGATAACGAGATATTGGTTCATTCCCTCCTTGAGACGAAACAAGGAGAACAAGAAACGGTTAAAAGCTTCATAGAACGCTTTCGAAAAAAGTCCGTGCAATGCCGACATGGTATGACCCAGAAAACACTGGTGGAAACCTGCAAATATAGTTTCAGAACTGGTGTGCTGATAAAAATGGGAGTCATAGAGTCCAAAACTTGGAAGGATTTGCTTAAATAAGGAGAGCAGGTAGAAAATATAATTTGTCGGATTGAGAAATCTCGTGGTACGAGAAACTCTACAAATAACAAACCATACCCACCAAATCCTAAGAACAAAAGAAAGACTGCGATGGCATCAGATGCTACTCCAAAACCAACAAATCCAACAAATCCAAGACCTCAAAATCTGAGAGATGCAAGTCCGAACAGGCCCCGACCTCATAGGACTTACTTATTCAAGACAGAGAAGATAAGTACTCTGTTCCATCTCCTCAGCAGAAAGGGTATGTTAAAGCTTCCGAAGAATTAAAAGCCAGAAGATGCAAGAGAAACCAATGACCCTAACTACTGCCTTTTCCATCAGAACATTGGGCATCCAACTAAAAATTCCTACCCTCTTAAGAACTAAATTCAGGTGTTGATAGAAACCGGAGTTCTCCAACTTAAAAAGAAACAGAAGAAAGTTTTCACAAATATAGCAACCTTGGTGGGGGGAACCAACGAGTTCCCAGTGGGAGTAATGCTAGTACTAGCAGGAAAACTAATGGTAGTGCATCATGATGCCCATAAAATGGAGCAGAAAGGACTCACCCCAGTAACTATAAAAAGGGGGGAGATTATGCGGGTTCAACTGGATCTTCTGCAAGATGAGCAGTGGATTCATCCAGCACACAAAGAAAAATACAGATCAGTAATATTATCTCCGCGAATCTTAAAGAAGACTACATAGTTGTCAATGCACTAACGGATTCGAAAGAGGAGGCCTTAGGTATGGCCACTCATCAAGACGAACGGGATCCATTTGGTACTAGATCCGGCAAGGTTTATCTTAAAGACTATTCAAAGGTGGGGCATAGCAAGGAAACATACGGTGAGCCTGTGAAACAAAAGGGGCTTCGCTTATAGAAAAATGCAAAGAAGAACGATGAAGTGAAAGACTCCCCATTCCAGTTTGACATCATAACTCAGTTGGCTAACATCCCGGCTCATGTCACGCTTTACGAATTTTTGCGATTATCCAAGTCAACATGAGAAGCATTAAGAGAGCCTCTGGCAAATTCTGAATTTTTTGGGCACAAATCATTAAACCATCCAATGAAAAAAGGGATTCCTGCCCTTGCTGTCATCAAGTGACGAGGCGAATCCCGCAAATAACTTTTTCGCCAGAAGACCTGCAGGTGAGAAACATAAAACATAATTGGCTCTTATATTATACTGGATATGTAGGATCCACCTAAATGGACCGCATTCAAATTGATCCTGGGTCTACACTGAGCGTCATCCTAAGAAAGCTGATGAAATTATTGGGAATCTCGACGCATCGTCTCATGCCAACAAACACTACAATATTCGGATTCAATACCAATGACAGTTGCCCACTTGGCAAGATTAGACTCTGATGCCAGATCGGAGACCTGAAAACAGAGGTCATGTGTTACATCATCGATACAGACACATCATATAATATCCTTTTGGGGCGGCCATGGATCTACGCCTACATGATCGTCCCGTCGACTCTCTACCAATACATGAAATATTACAATGAGTAAGGAGAGGTCCGAACTTTGATTGCGGATAAATAACTTTTTTAAGGGTTAGAGAACTACTTTACTGACGCCATGCTATACAAGGCTACCCACGAAATCCTAGAGGAGTATGAAGAACTCTATGATAGCGGCAACGAAGTAGATATTGAGCACGAGTCTTTAGAAGAAGACGACAAAGAGTATGAAATAAATCCCTACATAGATTTCAATAAAGTTAATGTAACTGATACTGCCAGTGATACAGACGAATGAGTTATTAATGAAGACATAAAGTTAGCTTACGTGCCTACTGTTGCTACTGATTCGGAGCCCTCTTATACTATCACGGAGGCAGATGGCTAGTCCAAATTTGAGACTTTGGCAGTATATCATCTGCCGATTAGATCATCTCTCCTCTCTCGGTCCGAAATAATATCTTCGAACCACCTTCTCGACAGCCACATCAAAAGCCTATAATGTTCAATAAAGTGATGATGTATCCCAATCAACATCGAAGTAGTGAGAGTGATGAGCAACATCACCTCAATTTCATTATTATGAACAAAAGTCCCAACAAATAATGAAGAAAATGGGTTATAATCTAACCCAGAAGCAGGGATTAAATTTCGGGAAGAGATGGCAAAATCTCCTATTCTCCTTTATACCAAAAGGGAAAAGCCCCGAATACTATCACAAGACCCAAAGAGGGTTAGGATATGTATCCACTCCTTCCACATCACCGAACGAACCTGAAGGGACGACTCTAATTGACAGTGATGTTAATCCACCGGACCAAGATTCCGATCAAAGTACGGATGCTCTATTCCAGTCTCTAACAGCAAATATGGTTTCAGCTGCACCTGAAAGTGATGAAGAACCGATTGATATTTAGGATGAGTCCTGGGCTAAACACATGGATACCCTCTGGGATGTCCGTTTTAAACAACGTGACCAACACACAGAAGATAAAGTAGTACAAGTTAATATGGGAACTGAGTAGGATTCAAAGCCCATTTTTAAACACTAGCTCCCACAGAAAAGAAGAGCTTATAGCTCTCATTAGAGAGTACATAAACGTGTTCGCATGGAGGTATGAAGATATGCCCGGGCTAGACCCCAGGTTTCTATGCATCGCTTGAACATCAGAGAAGATGCCAAGCCAGTCAAACAACAGCAAAGGTATTTCCAACCAGAGTTAATGGAGGCCATAGAAGCAGAAATTAACAAGCTGATAACTTCTGCATTTGTTTGAGAGGAACAACATCCCGACTGTGTGGCAAAATAGTGCATGTTCGCAAAAAGAACGTTAGGATCTAGATATGCATTGATTTTCGAGATTTAAGCGACGCATGTCCCAAGGATGAGTTCTCTTTGCCGGTTATTATGTAATGATTGATAACATGTGTGGCTATGAGAGGATGTCCTTTATGAATGGATTCTCTAGCTATAACCAAATTAATATGCATCCACATGATGAAAAGCACACGGCATCTAGAACGCAGTTGGGGGTATACTATTATACAGTGATGTCCTTGGGACTTAAGAATGCTAGAGCCACTTATCAGCGCACTATGAGCGTCATATTCAAGGAACACTTGTGCAAAACTGTGGAGTATTACGTGGATGATCTTGTTGTCAAAAGCAAGAATAAAGAGGATCATCTTCAGAATTTGAGGACGGTCTTCAATCTCATGAGGAAACATCATCTAAAGATGAACCCTACCAAATCTTTCTTCGGGGTATCCAGCGGTAAGTTCCTTGATTCATCGTTACTTCAAAAGGGATTTATCTTGATCCCGACAAGGTGAGAGCAATTAAAAAAAATGCAGCCATCCCGAAATCTCAAGGAACTGAGGGGGCTACAAGGTAAATTTGCCTATATCAGCCGCTTCATCTCTAACTTATCAGGACGATGTCAGTCATTTTCTAAGCTCATAAAGAAGGGGGTTTTTTTCATATGGGATGAGTCATGCCAGCAAGCCTTTGATGACCTCAAGAAATATCTCACAAAACCTCCATCCTTATGGCCCCCTTACCGGGAAAACCATTCCTCGTATATGTGAGGGCCATGGATCATGCGCTAGGTGCGTTGCTTTCTCAACATAATGAAAATCTTTATGACAGACAATTCATGTCATATCCTGGGTCAAACTGCTGAAAATTATTATGACAAAACTGGGTTCTTTAAACAGTATATTGGCAAAATAGGCATTGCTACTATCTTTGTACGATATCCACTTTGTTTCTCAGAAGGCCATGAAAAGGATAGGCGATCGCCGACTTTCGCAGAGCATCCAGTTTCGAGAAACTCTAAGCTACTGGAGGATATTCCTGACCAATCAGTAGAGGTCAATACAGTTACCAAGGAACAAGCATGGCAGATGTACTCTTTGATGGCGCCGCAAGACGGTCGGCCACAGGAGTGGAGGTGATAATTATATCACCACACAAGCATATAATTTCCCTATGAATACTTATTGACGAAACCATGTACGAATAACATGGCAAAGTATAATGCACTCATTATTGGTCTCAAAATAGCCTTGCAACTGGGAGTGAACTGTTTAGAGGTATATGGAGACTCTAAGCTCGTTGTCAATCAAATAACGGACGAGTAAGAAATCAGACATGAAGCCCTCATCCCCTATCATCAACTGGCCATTGAGTTGGCAAATCACTTCGAGCAATTCTACTTCGACCATATATCGCGACACGAGAACATTTATGAGGATGCCCTCGCGGCCTTAGCTGCGACATTGGCGCTTCTAGCAGGTTTTACCAAGAATGTCACTATTGAAAGTAGAGAACTCCTCCATCCGTATTCGATTCTACAAGCCAAGGAAGTGTGTCAAGTGGGCATAACTCTGGAACCCAGAGATTGGCGATTCCCGTTCGTAGATTATGCCTTGTATGGGATACTTCTAGAGGATCCTAAGGAAGCCGCTTCAATTAAGAAGAAAGCTCAAAGGTTCTACTATGATACTGTACTTCAGACTTTGTACAGAAAGTCACGTAATGGGCTCTTGCTATGATGCATCTCGAAGGAAGAAGAAGATAAGGTGATGAAAAAAAAGTACAACGGGACGTACAGGGCCCACCAACCTGGTCCGAAACTTTGGGATCGTATAAGAAGGCTGAGATATTATTGGCCAAAGATGATTACGAATACAGTGGCATATGCAAAGCGTTGTCATGCATGTCAGGTGCATGCCAACTTCATACATCAACCTCCTGAATACTTGCACACTATTATTGCCAGTTGGCCCTTCAAAGCATGGGGAATGCACATCGTGGGGCCAATCACTCCGCTGTCATCCAAAAGATATCGGTTTATACTTACGATAACCGACTATTTCTCGAAATGGGCCGAAGTCGTACCCATGAGGGAGGTAAAAGCCGCAGACGTAATCAAATTCATTAAGAATCACGTAATCTATCACTTTGGTGTCTCTTGAAGGATTATTCACGACAATGGCCCCCAATTTGTTAACTAGGGGTTCTCGCGATTCTATAATAGTTCAGAATCCAAGATATTGCATCTACTCCATACAATCCAGTAGCTAACGGCCTAGCTGAAGCTTTCAATAAAACTATCATTAAGCTGATCTGAAAGTTCGTCTCTTCCAACCGACGACATTGGGATGAAAAGTTAGGAGAGTGTTTGTGGACTTATTGTACTATGGTCCACACTCCTACTAAATCTACACCTTTCTCCTCGGTGTACGGAAGTGAAGTCGTTTTACCCCTGGAAATCTAGATACCCTCGTTGAGAGTAGCCCTAGCCACGAGAATGACAACAGAGGAAAAGCACCAACAGAGACTGCAAGAGCTATAAGTGCTGGATGAAAAGCGTCTCCAAACCCAATAACAAATTGAGCTGTACCAAGCACGAGTCTCACATGCGTTCAACAAGAAGGTCAAATAAAGGACTTTCAAGTAAGGAGATTTGGTTTTAGCTGTCAAGAGGCCGATGATCATGACCCATAAAACCAAGAACAAGTTTGACTCTAAATGGAAAGGATCGTTTGAGGTACAAACGGTATACTCAAGTAGAGCCTACCGCCTAATAAATCAAGATGGAGATAGGATAATGATGCCTATTAATGACAAATTTCTAAAAAAATACTATATGTAAAAAAAAAAGCATGAGATAAACTACCCGAAGCCAAAAAGCTAAGGGAAGAGGAAATTAAAAATTCTCAATAACTCACCATACTGAGGGGAATAGCATAGCTAGCCCAATGCAAATGGCGATTGGTAAAGCACACCAAATCCGTTTATACCTAGGGATTTGCTAAAAATTCTGTGGACTTATTATGTTAAGCTCTTATCTCTGACAGTAAGATTTGGACTATCACCATCCATGTTACTTCGATATGATAAACTCTGTCATGTTAAACTCTTATCTCTGACAGTAAGATTTGAACCATTGTTCACACTGTAATAAACTGTCTTTTTTATGATCCTAATCTGATCATCTTGACGGGTGCAGTTCAAGTTATGCGTGAGAGCCT
The DNA here is from genome assembly GCA_036321105.1 of Dracaena cambodiana. Classification (NCBI taxonomy): domain Eukaryota; kingdom Viridiplantae; phylum Streptophyta; class Magnoliopsida; order Asparagales; family Asparagaceae; genus Dracaena; species Dracaena cambodiana. The sequence continues at coordinate 12,536,652 of JAYEPQ010000005.1, read as the reverse complement.
TGAACCACCTCTGCCAAATCTCAGGCATGTGCATTTAGGCTCCTCTGTCGAACCCGATGATCCTGACCTGATCATCTTAGCGTGTACAATTAAGCGCCTCTGCCAAAATTCTAGGCATGTGCAATTAGGCGTCTCTATCGAAACTGATGATTCTGACCATCTTGGCGTGTGCAATTCAAGTTACGTGTGAGAGCCTTGGAGTGCCTTCGCCAGAACTCCAGGCTTGTGCAATTGTGCACCTCCCACGAATCTCTCGATATTCACATGATCACCCATTCAAAATAAACTATTTATCATAATCATATTTAAATCGCATCATCACTAAATTGCTCAAAACGATACGAAAAATTAAGTGATAGAAAAATTAAAAAGTTTCTTTATTCATGATTGTAGGAATGAAGACAAGTAAAAAAAAAGGGGGGAAAGAAGAACTCAAAAGTTGAATTTCTTATGAAGACAAGTCAAAAAAAAGAGGGAAAAGAAGAACTCAAAAGTTGAATTTCTTCGTTTATTACAACAAAAATTAAAAAGAAAAAAGATACAAGGAGATTAGAATTCTCCTAGGAATTTCAACTAATTCTCGGTCTGATCAATAATCTACCGATGAGTTTCCTCCATAGAATGTAGAGCCTGGCGACGCAGGTCATCTTCACTAATGGCAAGGTGTTGGGAGAGTTGAAGCCGAGATTTTTCAATTGCCCTGGTCCTCACTACGCCTTCTTGTTCGAGTTGTACTCATTGCAAGACCAACTCTTATCTCCATTCTGGTTTGCTAGTTTCCAGGATGGCCTGGGTCTTGGCAAAGGTTTCGCAAGCCCTAAGGATCGACACCTAGCTCTCCTCAATCTCAAAATCAGCCTTCTCCAAATCCGTCAGAACTGCTTGTTGGCTAGCTCAGAGCTTGGCTAACTCACGAGACCAGTTCTCCTCTTGGCATCTCAGTTCTTCCTGATAAGCCATTAAATCTACTCGAAACTGCACCACCTCGATTTTGGTAATCGCTTCCACGTCCGTCTGGCGGAGAGTGTTTAGCATTTATACTTGCTCTTCTAAGACTTCTAGGCAGGCTCGATAAGGGGCTGCTCGTTCATGACTGCCAATCCTCTCGATATTGTCTAGATAACTGACCAACATTGGGCGTCCAAGTTCGAGGAAGGCCTGCCCGTCCAAAATCATACTAATGCACCTTCTCAACAATCGCATAAAATCACTGACATTGTAATTGAAAAATTCTTCGAGAGGGTCAACAGTGTCTAAGTCGAGAGCAGGCAACACTGAATGAGAAATTACTAGCAGGGGTGTAGCTTCTATAGAGATTGATGATGTAGAGGCCCGTCCTTGCACCAAGTTCATAATGTGTGGAGCCAATAATTGTAGCAATGAACTGGCCGAGCTTGGAATCTAGGGAGATGTCTCACTGGCGCTGGTCATTACTTAAGCAACAGGGCCAACAGGGGAAGATTCCGAAGGAGCATGATCACCTGAAACTTCTCCGACAATAGATGTGGCTTCAAAGGAAAACTTCAATGAATCTTCACCACCGACTAGTAAAGTGACCAGTCCAGGTGGAGGAGCAGTTAAGACGATAACAGTCGTGATCACTAAGGGCGTAGATACAGCAGAGTGAAGAGTAGATGGTTCACTAACAATGACTGGAAAGCTTTCGTCGTAACAGACGGCCAGAGTGGGAGACGGCAAGCTAGGCTCTGGAGGAATCGGCTCTTCCTTTAACTCAGTCATCGGGGGTTGCATCCTATCATTACTTCCTAGTTCATCTGAAGAAGGATTTGTAGCTTTGGCAGAGCTGGGGATGGGTGTGAACTAGTCCGTGTCGAACTCTTCTGCCGAACTACCCTGTCTACCCACTAACCCACTAACACCGGAGTAGTCCTTCTACTCTTCTGATTCTGCCCTGGTAGTAGAATGCATCAATGAGTGAAAGTGACTACCTGAACCTCAAGAAGAAATAAAATAATGTCAAACTTTATGAAATAAGTATAAGAAAAAATAAAAATAATAAAATAATAATAAACATGAAAAGAGATAACTTGAGTCATACCAGTGGAAACCAGCCCCGCGGTTGGACTAGACGGAGGAGCAGTAGTCATCTCCAATAGAGCACCCATCTTGCTACCTGGGGGTTGCATCGTAATATGCTCCGGAGAGCCAGGAGCGGGCAGATCTGGGGCACCAGCAGCGCATGGAGGTTCTACTAGGACAACTTCTTCAGCCGGTGCCATGGGTAGTGTTGACGCCAGAAGGTCAGTTGCGAACAAGACTGTCGTCTCTTCGGAAATTATCATTATTGGCAGAGTCCGTTAGACTGACTTTTTCCTCTTTCAAGTTGGCTCGCCTCTTGACATCCGACAACACTTGGGAGATGGATTTTGGACGGGGGCATCATCACCTCTTATAACCGTAGAAACATCTCCAGCACCAATATCGTCATCGCCGCCAGCATCATCATCATCAGAACTGCCCCCATCGGATGGTTCAGCCTCCACATCCAAGAACTCATCCATCCCCTTTACCTTGACTCTCTTGGCTCCTTTTTGCCGAGAGTAAAATGTTTCTATCTCCTTACAACATCTATGGTTGATGGAGATGTTAAACATTGCGGTATTTGCACATACTATATTACGTGCAGAAGCTGAGCGTCATGCTGAGGACTGGAGATTTTTGTGGTAGAGAAAATTTAGCACCAGTCCCTCTGGCCACGAAGTGGAACCAACCTTGAGCTCTTTCGTACAGGTTCCCTTCGTAAGCCAGCTTCTTGTTCGGGTCCCCACATAGAGTTGTATGTACCCAAACTGACGAGCAAAACGACTTGGTGTGTACAGCTCTATGTAATACATGATGTCTTGCCAGTACACCAGATGCCCAAGACGGATGCTCAAAGCCACCAGAACGTTCCTGAAGATAGAGTCATAAAATTGTCTGGTCCTAGGACGTCCTTGAGTCTCAACCCGTACTCATTGTTTGGGAAGTGGGGAAGCAACTATTGATATCGTAGTTCTGATGATGCTGGAGCGTCTTTCGGATTACCGACATATAGTGGCTTTTCCAGGTGGAACGCTCATACTTCTCCATAAAGAATGGCTTGTCAACTGGACAATAATCTGTGGCGCTCATCAAGGAGGGGCAGTGCATGATAAGCCAAGTCGTTAAATATGTGTAGGGCATCTCCACCCTGGGATTCAGTGTCTTCACCTTCGCAGATTCTTTCACTACTTCCTCTTAGTTATTTTTCCCGTCGCCTTGTCCTCAGGAATAAAATTGTTGCAGAGTGTTCGGAGCCCGCTCTGAAGATTGCTCACCATTGCCAGAAGGAGTCTGAGTGGTCGTCCGTAGGCCAGTAAAACTGTCAGATAGACTACGTTCATCGCAATGGCATCCTTTGGGAGCGGCGGAATGATGCACCTCTTCAACCAGAGCATCAGAAACTCGGCAATCAGACCCCTATCAGACATCAAAAATTGTGTTTGGTAGTGGAAGCTCTTGAAAACCGTGCCAGGTTTGAAGCCTCCCTAATTCGACTCCATCGTGTACGATGTGGTCCCTGTCTCTACAATGCGCCGTTCGATCTCATCAGTGTCAATCGACTTGTCTCCACAAATGCACGGCTGGCTCTCCTTCAGGTTCTTGAAAAGATATTCAGCCCATTTCTTATGACCGACACCTTGGTTTCTGACCCTGACCAAATTAGCGCAGTTGCGTTAGTAGCACATCATTTCCCAGTACGTCTCATAGATACGCTCGTCTTTTACCCTTAGCATATTCAACTCCTCAGTGGTCGGGATGTACTCTTCGTAAAGGACTTTGCCCATTGATAAGGCTTACACTTCGTACATCTCATGTAGGGCGAGTCCTAGCTCACCCACTGGAGTGAAGAATATATCGGTCTCAGAGTTGTACATCTCGAGAAGGCTGAACAAATATAGGAGCTCTGGGGCAGACCGCACTGGATGTTCTGGATGGCTTTGAAGCCGATCTTCTTTAGAGTTTATCCGTAGGATGAGAGCATATACCAAACGAGGGAGGCCCACCACATCTTGTTGGACGAACGGATCCAGCCACGCATCCTGAAATCATTGGCAGGGTATTGTCCACCCTTTTCCATGAACTTGCCAAGGAAAGTCTTCATGCGAGTCGGGATCTTCCCCACTGAATGCTCCTTAGTTACCTTACCAGGGAGAAGTCCAGTAATACATCTACTTGGACCATCTTGGTAAGCCCCGTAAGTGCCAAATTTTCCACCACAACTCCGTCATGCTCTTGGGTGATGTCCCAGTCCATTTGACGGGGGGCTGATAACCTCTGAAAGTACACCAGAGGGTAGCTTCACTTCATGTATGGCAGGAACATTAATAAATCTCCGGTTTGATGGAGCCACTTGCTTTCTTCCTCAAAAAGAATTTCATCAGTGTTCTTTATTGCATCACCAAAGAGGAAGCCCGGTTTCTCTAAACCTTCCTTATTCATGGTCTCGAACGGGGCATCGGTAATAATCTCTCTGGTAGTGGCGGGGCTGTATCTTGACAACTTTTCCCCACTTTCCCTAAGACCTAGGTTGTATGCGTAGATCTCGGTTGTGAATCTGAATTGGGTCACTCCATCCAGGCCTTCGGCAAATCTAAAGTGATGCCTCCCGGAGAGGAGATCCGCTGAATAACTCATTGCAAAAAAAGAATCAAAATCAGAAAATAATTGAAGTAGTTGGAAAAACACTAAGTGTTGAAACGTGGAGTTAATAAATAATTTCGCTCGAAACTAATCAATAACTTCGCATGAAAATGAACGCGAAGATAAAAGATAACCTCGCGTCTGAAGAAAATACGCAAAGCTAAGAGATAACTTTGCGTCAGAAGCTAATACGCGAAGCTAAACAATAACTTCGCGCAGGAAGCACAACAATCAAGGTTAACTTTGCATGACAAACGTTCAACGCAAAGCTAACAAAGTAACTTCGCACAGAAGAAGACCAAAGATCTCTTCTTCTCCAAGTCATCACTGACCAGAGTATGGCGATGATTTCGCCAATAAAGATGGTGTTTGGCTGGCTAAAACCGAGCGAAATCACCGTTATAATGCTATTTCAAGGCCAAGAAAGGAGATCTCACCTCTGATAGGCGCGGCATAGACAGGGTCACCGCTGCGGCCACTGCCACGGTCACTACAACCGCTACTCGTGCAGGCCAGCAACGAGGACTGTCCTCGTGAGGCGACGGTGTTCTTCTTGGGCACCATTGATCAAGAAATCACGAGAAAATGGTCAAAAAAGGGGAGAAAATTGCATCGCTTGCAAAGGTCTCTGGATCTCTAGAGTTCTTGAAGTTCTTGAAAGAGTGAAGAAGGAGAAAGAGAAGAGACTCTATTTAAAAGAGAAAACCCACCCCTTGGTATTCGGTGCGAAGTTTGGAGCATTTAAGGCGGTTGAACGCAAAGCTAATAGCTTCGCGTTTTGCAGTGAAGATGCAAAGATAAAAGGTGGCTTAGCTTCGCATTGGTCATCAAATCATTAAATTGAATATCCAAAGTATTTTAAAATTTACCAATCATAGCAATTTTAAAAACTTTGGAGGGGTCCTGTTGGAGGAGAAAAATTCAAAAAGAAGAGCAAAATAGCTCCGCGGCTAGTCAAACACGAGGGTATCCTATAGCTTCGCGTCAGCAGGAAGGTTATCTTCGCGTGAAGAAGTAAAACGAGAAGCTAAATCCTTAGCTTCGCGTCCAAAGTATTTAACTCCGTGTGGGCAGATTTTCAGAGTCCTTAATTGATTATGATTGTGATTTAATATCTGAATTGAGTCCAATCAGGGTCCAAAATCAAGATATTTAAATTGAAATCAAATATATGATTAGAATCCTTAATGAATACAAAGACCTTCTATTCCTATCCCTAAGGAAACTCATATAACCAACTAAAGTTTATAAATAGCCTCTTTGAGGAGACTTTAAGGATCTTTTGGAGTTCAAGTTACATGTGAGAGTTTTGAATTCATTGAGATCAACAGAGAAAGAGCTAGGGTCGGCCTTCATCTTCATCAAAGAGAGATTATCACATCGGATCATCAACAGGTTCTACTAGTTAGATCCCATCGCCATATTAGAACCCACTTTTTATTGTAAAAAAGAGTGATAATATATAAATTTTCTCGTTTGTTTTTCTATTATTCTTCTTTCATTATAATCAATGGAAGAAAGTAAGATTTTTGCGAAGAACAGAATGATGCAAGCAATTTTCAATCAAATTGTCATTGATAGAACTTCTGTTTTGGTTGAAGATATCGATCACCAATGACTGTTGACAATGATAGTGAGGGTATCATAACTCCGCCTGATTCAACATCTAAAGGGGATACTACCTAAGTAGATGAAGATTCCATAGATCTCTATATAGTCGTCTGCACTTTAGGTACCAAGTTGTATTCTTGATTTTTTTTTTAACTTACTGCATTTTGTTTCAATATCGTCTTCATTCATTACTTGCAACCATGATACACAAGTACTATTTAAACCTTGGTACTTATCGCGTACTATCATAACTTGCTCCTTTACACGTGTCATTGCTTTCATGTTTAGGCAACATGGTGATCGCTTGGCAGGACCTTGATCCTGACTATTTACTTGGTATGTCACTTGTTTTAGGATCATGGCTTCATACTTCCTCTCTCACAAGGGCTGATATCATGTCATCTGAGTTTCTGTTCAACTGCATGTATTGCTAACATTTTCTTTTTATCCTTCTTCTATTTTTTATGCCTTTGTTGATTTCTCAGAGAAGTGTAATTATGGTTGCACTCCTAGCCCAGGATTTGGGGTTGGATTCTGTTCCATCCACCGGTCTGGCGACCCCAGTGCATCTGAAGTACCTTCTACTTCTACACCTTCTTCTTCACTTGTTTTGAGGCCCTAGGAAGCACCAATACCTCCACCGAATACTGTCCAAGCGTCTCCTTTGACAGCCAGCATATGGGATAATCTTGCCTTCGCAGCAATAATGGCTACTCCCCCTTTCGACCTCCTAGCTCATTCTGCATCTTCGCCTTTACGGGATAAGGTTAGCGAGAATTATCTGAGGAGGATTATTTCTATATTTTATGACATAGTACAGGATTGTGTGGATGAGGTCTTGAGAGATAGCCTAATTCCCTTGGAACCCATTGGAGATATATTAGGCAGTTCTTATGCATCCATCAGTTATATCGTGGTTATGAGGCAGCTACTCCTTTCGAAAAGTATGTCAAGGCTTTCATGCATTCAGTGAGTGCTTGGAAAAGTCTTCATGTAGAGCCTATCACTCCTTTGGTAGACATATTCAAAGAACGCCGATGCAAGAACTTCAGCAACAAAGGGAGGAGTTAGTAAAACAATGAGATTCGATAACTCAGTCTTTCGAAGACGCTCAATGAACTCAACATCTTGCTGATAGGGAAGTCCAAGTGAAGGATTTGAAGATCATTAATCTTAATCGTAGGATCGCAGATTCGTGCCAGATTCTGGAGGTGATCTTGAAAGAGATTAAAGAGCAAGAAACCCAATTGAATGCTGTGAAGGTAAGTGGAGAGGAGGCACTAGTTCGTCTTGATGAATCTAATGAAACCAGTCAGAAGATTTTGGAAGAAAATGGCTATCCAGGCCTACACAGATAGTATTTCTTATGAATCTCTTGAGGAGATAGAGATATTGGTTGAGATCAAGACTACTGTTGAAGGCAAAATGAACAAGAAGATTTTTGAAGAGCACATGAAGATTTTTAAACATAGGCCTCAATAACACTTCAATTGGCTCCCTATTCTATTGTTATTTTTGTTATTGTGGTTTGAAGACACTTAGTTTCATTGTCGTTGCCGTGTCGTGGGTTTCGGTTAACTTGGGATAGATAAAATTGGACACATATTTTTTAACAATTTAATTTTGGTTGATTGAACATTTAATGTTGAACTAGAGTTTGTTCAGCTAGAAGTTTTAGGTTGAACTTGTTACTCAACATTGTTGTTTATCATAGATTTTATATTGAACTTAATTTTTGTGGATATTTTATTTGTCGGAGACACATTTTTTATGATTTGTCTGCCAAAAATCCCATGTAGCGTTAAAGTTCATTCCCAAACTTTTAACGAGCTTTAATGGTCAGGCTATTATTACTTTAATTTTTCGCAATGCATGTAGAGTCCTTAGAAGTGTGATATTTAACTTAGAGGACTTAGCTAATTTTTTTAGTAGGAGGTTTAATGTTAACATAATAAGTTTTGTAGATTTAATTTTAACCAGGGATAATTTTGGTTGTTTGTTTTATCAAGCACCTATCACGGAAGGAGTTTGACAAAAATTTATTGTATCAATGCCCAGAGATGCAATGTAAGCACAGTGCTTGACTAATTAATAGATACTTCATTCTTGTTTACTTTGTACATTGATGTATTCAGATGCTTTGTCAAATGAAATTTGCACTTGATATATTTTTATGGAGTTTTTAGTAAACCCCTAGCTGTGCACGGATTTAAGGTGTCTTTACCAACTACCATTTGAGTTGGGCTAGACATGCCATTCACCTCGAAGTGATGAGTTGAGAGAGTTTCTTCTGAGTTTAAAGGCTAAAATTTCTCTCTATCTAGTGACTTAGAGGCTTTGGACTCATTTGAACTTTATATATATATATATATATATATATATATATATATATATATATATATATATATATATATATATATATATATATATATATATATATATATATATATATATATATATATATACATATACATATACATACATACATACACATTTTAGCAGTTTAACTTCCGTTGTTGTTGTTTCACCGATTTAATATCATCTTGAATATTAAGATGGCATTGGGCAATTTCTGGATCCAACCCTGGCATATCTTTATAGTTCTATGCAAAGACATCTATGTACTCACGAATGAGTTCGATCAAATTTTTCAGCTCATTCTGATCTAAATTCTTGCCCATAAATATGGGTTTTGAATCTTGATCACTCCCCACATTCACTTGGATGACTTGATCATCTGTAGGAGATTCCTGTTGTTCAAACCATATCTCCCACTAAGCATCCATCTTCTGAGCCTACGATAAAGGGTTGTCTAAACTTTCTTCTTCATGCGCACCAATAGAGACATATGTCATATTTGCGGATAAGTATTTGAATAGTTCATTCAATCCAAATTCAAAATCGGCATCAAATGACGAAAATTATCGCAGGTTTATGCTTTTTGAGGAACTTTCGTCTATTTCATTTATCTCAGGTTCAGGAGAAACATATCCTAAACTGATGAGTAACATATATTGTATTTTTCCTCCCATATTTTATCTATTTTTGTATATAAATAAATGCTACTTGGGTATTTTTAGTTATTTTTCAGGTAATCCTATTCATACAAGGAGATGACATGAAATCAGAGCCGAATTAGGAAACAAAATCCGAAAAAGAGTTTAAAGAGAGTAAAGCTACAAGATTGAGATACTTCAGAGTGTCAAAGTGTAATACAGTCAGAAGAATCAAAAGAACAAGATACAAGACTCATGCAGAAGAAAAATCAGCCTGTGGGTCCCTCCTTTTGCCGCCATTTGGCAGCTAAATGCCACTAATTAGAAGCATTATCTTGGAGAAAACTTCTAGTTTTTCTTCCGCATGAGAAAACTTCATAGAAAGCTGTTAAATCTAATCTAGAAAGCAAATAAATCTAAACTAGAAAGCAATTAAAATAAATTAACTAAGAAAAAATTGAAGAACAAAGAGAATTACCTCTGGAGTCCGGTATTGTGGTCGTCACCCCTTCAACAAAACCCTAATTTTACTAATAAAATTCGAGTACAAATTATCTCCTACTTTCACTATAATTAATCTCTACATACAACCCTAGAATACAAGGATACGGCCAATATATAGGTTTCGGAAATCAAACTCTAATTTTGATACAACTGAAAACCTAAAAAATTACGTCGAAGCCCCCGAAGAAAATTCACTATGTTTTTCTTACTTTTTCTAACATTTTACAGGTTAACAGTATGTGTTGAGTGTGCAGAGATCTGGAGTTTAAGATACAGGATGTAAAAAGGGAATAAAAGAGTTTTGAAAGTGCACTGCAAAAACTAGGGAGCTAAACTCCCTGGTTTTGCCGCTAAATAGCGATAATTGCCGCTAATTAGCAGCCATTTTCAAGATTTTCTCCCCCAAATTTTGTCTGATTCTGTATTTAGGGTCCTTGGTTCTAAAAAAATACAAAAAAATAAAAACAAAAATAAAATTTCAATTTTTTTATTTTTTTTCTTTTCCATCTCTTTCCCTCTCCACCTTCTTCAAAAAACAATTTAAAATAATATTTCAAAATCCAACTGGCTGCTATCATTATCGTGATCTATATCATAATTATTATCAGTGTCCATGGATAGGAAGTTCGTTAGAACTAGCTCATAATCAATTTCACACCACATATAATGAACCGACGAGCGCTTCCTATACACAAAATTATAGTTGTGAATGGATGAATCAATCTAATTTTGCATATAATTAAGAGTCATATCAAGAGAGTCCTCTATCTGATTCTTTCTTTATGGGCTATTCATATTCATGTTCTAAATTCAATCATGAACAAGATATTCAATTGAACATGTTAGATGAAAAATTATAAAGATTAGAAGTAAGGTATGCATGTCATGAGAATTTACCTACAACCACTTCATATATGTTATCAAACATGTACACAGATCTATCATATCCACCATCAAATTTCACTCATGATCTCGAGATGCAATTATTTGAAAAAAATAAGAAAAATTACAATTATGAGTATGATGAACGAAGACGTAGAATAGAGGAAGGTACAGAAGTTTTGCTAAAATCATCCTCTCAAACTGTATCATTTTCTCAAACTGATCTTGTATGGAAGATTTGCTCAAAACGATTTCTCAAACTAAACTTTTTGGAGATCAATTATCTAATAGTTTGAACATATCTTACTCCAATAAGCAACCACTTCAGTCATCATTTGAATTAGATATGATTCAAAATGAGTTAAATAATTTTGTGCATGATAAGTCTATAATTCAATATTGTGATCAACCTATTTTAGACCATTGTGAAAATAATTATGATGAAACTGGTGATAAAGAAAATATTTTACTTGGTGATTTGCCTCATGATAAGCTTGCTAGTGACACATTCTCATTTGATTCTTTTGATGGAAATTGTGAAGAAATTTGTGAAGAAGAATTTTTATCCCTTTATAATAACTTGACTAATGATAAGTTCACTAGTGTGGCATTTTTTTTTTGAGAATTTTGATGACAGGTTTGAAGAAAATTTGCATGACGAGCCCAGAATATTAGAAGAATGGAAAGAAACTAAAAAAGAAGAGGTCATGGTACCTGATGATTTGAAAGAGCCATATAAAATCGAGCTCATGATTCCACAACACCAAAGTGAGTATATTATTTCACATGTTGATAAAACCAAAATAATTACTGATATGAAAGATGCTCGTAGATGGAATATGGACGATAATAAAGGTATGCTTTCCAACCTTAAAATTTTGCTATTGAATAAAAGAAAGAAAGCTAGATATAATTTAAGAAAAACCAAAAATAAGATGAAGAGATTAAATGCAAAACTGACAAAAAGACTAAGTTCATCATATCAAAACGTAAAAGGATACATTATGAGAGTGGAAAATGATCAAGAAGTCGTAACCGGTTTGAATTTTTTAGTAAATGTATAATATTTATATCATAGTTTTCTTATTTATTTACCACCCTGGGTTCATGTATGAGGGCATACACGAGTTTAGGTGTGGGCGAGTGGGTTAGGATATTTTCTTCATGTTTTTTTTAGGGTTTTTAGTTTTTTTAGAATTTTTATTTTATTTTTAGGTTTTTGGATTTCTTTATTTTGCACTTTGGATAGTTTTTAGAGTAACTAACTAAAAAAATTAAAATAAAAAATCTTTAATTTTATATATTTTCATCAGTAGATCAATCTAATTATAGATAAAGAGATAAATTTAGATTTGAAATTGGATATAAGAGTAGATTGGACGATATACTTTGAATTTTATGAAAAAAAGATTAAAATCCAAAAAATAAATACCGCTAACAGTAGTTTTGAGGCAAGTATACATCTATTTTTTACTTTATAATAGTTTATTAGGTTAAAGATAAAGATGATAATGATTGAGTAAGTTTTCTCTCTCTAAAAAAAAAGTGAGAATAAAAAAATGGAGTGCGCATGGTATTAAGGCAATAGTCTCGAGAGTGATAAAAAAAATGGGGTGTGCCTGGTATTAAGGCAATAGCCTCAAGAGTGAAAAAAATAGTACGATCCTAGTAATCGGGTACTTTGTGCCTAAGCAAGCGTGAATATTCGCATGAAAGAGGAAATATTCTAAAAAAAAGAAAAAAATTGTTATGAGAGGAGAGATGAATCATGAGTTAGAGTTGGAGTCCAAAGCCGAAATAGACTATCACACGTGCACGTAGTTGTATAGGAGCCAATGAATTATCTGTTAGTAGGTATTGAAAGATAGGATTTAAATTTTTTATTAAAATGATAAGTGTATTTGATATGACGCTCGATTTGAAAATTGATAATCTAAATGCGTTCTTGAGTTTGTATATTAGCAAGATTATTTGAAGAAAATATTTTTTAAAAAAAATTCTTTCTTTTGTATAAAATATTTATTTTTCTTGATTTTCGGTTATCCATATTTTTCTTTTCTTTATTCCTTAATCTATTTTATTCACGAATTTTGTGGATATAGTCACTGCAAACCCTCATGAGACAACACTCATCCACTAGAATAACCTAAGGGTTTAAAGGCTTATTGCACGTGCTAAGTGCAATCGCTATTCCTGCGAAAGTGAGTTAGGATTTTTCTTTTTCTTTTTAGGGTTAGGTTTTACTCTAGAACTAGCAAAAGATAGGTGTGCAGGTGTGATAAGTATCATATATTGTATTTTTTCTCCCGTATTTTATCTATTTTTGTATATAAATAAATACTACTCGGGTATTTTTAGTTGTTTTTCAGGTAATCCTATTCATACAAGGAGATGACATGGAATTAAAACCAGATTAGGAAATAAAGCCCGGAAACGAATTTAAAGAAAGTAAAGCTACAAGATTGAGATACTTCAGATAGTCAAAGTGCAATACAGTCAGGAGAATCAAAAAAACAAGACACAAGACTCATGCATAAACCATATTTAGTTTTGCTGTAGTAATCTAAACTTTTCCCTTTAGGAATACATGGTTGTAAAGGGATTCTTCTTCCTTGATTAGAACACAACCCTTCCCCTTTTGCAATATCGTATCCCATCATTTCCATGAGTCTGTAGGAATTTGGTATGTGATGATTGAACTGCAGGACGTCTGATTCATCCTCAGTACTACTATGACTAGGTTTTGGTTTAGTAGTAGATTTGCCAAAGACAATTAGAGGTTGATTACATTTGGACTGTACGATAAACATAGCATCGTTAGAATCCTGTATCAGTGAGATGTTTGGTGAACCTGAGCGTACCGATATATGTAATGCCAGTGTCTTGTTGAGTTTTTATTAAAATCTCTTCACTATTAGTTGCATCAGTAGAACTAGATAAGACATACTCAAAAGTGAAATTTCAGTAAGTACCCATTCGCCTTCAATATAGATGTCAGGGTTGATTGTTACATCTCTTAATTTTATTACAAGAGGGTTTAACTCGATAGAAGCTTTTTCTGAACCCGTTGTCGAGTTCTGCATCTGCTTCGTTCCCATTATCAGTCTCATCCTCTTGCTCATCTTTGTATAGTACAACATCAGTGAAGTAATTTTCAACTTCCCTAAAAGATTGACTTCCTATATAGACTGTTTTGATTACCCCCTCTGTGTCAACATAACTCAGACATTGATGCAGTGTTGAAGGGACAATTAGGTTGGAGTGAATTTATGGCCTTCCTAGAAATAAATTGTAGGAAGTATCAACATCTATGACATGGCAGGTAACCTCCATCTTGAGATCTTCGATTTGACATTTCAACCCAAGTTTTCCGATGGGCCGGCTACTTTATGCGTTGAAACCATGGATCATAGTGGTTGTGGTAGACAGCTTACAGATTGGTATGCACAGAAATTACAGTAAGCATATCGGCCTAATACTCAAGGCTGAACCTGGATCAATTAGTATCCTTTCGACTTTTGTGGATCTGATATAACCTGTGTAATATAGTGCCCAGTCATGACTAGAATTCTTCACCAACATATCTTCGGGTGAGAAGGTTATGTTAGGTAAAGAGGAAACTTGATGGCAATAGCAACACTCTTCATTTGTTGGTGGCGGGACCTGAGTGAGAAGTGTCTCTGAATCAGCCAATGTTTCACAGAGAGTATCTCTAGTTTCCTTAGATAGACACAATAGTTCATACATGGTGATATGATATTCACCAACTCCGCCATGATGTCAAATTTGAATGGAGTCGAAAGATTATCCGCAGCCCGTTTTCTCAAGAACTTATCAAACCTTATTTCCTTAGGTTTACTTTTATCCGAAGGAGGTACTGATGCAGAAGTAACAAGATCTTTAGAGGGAACCAACTGATGATCAATGTGATTAATTATATTATATTGTTTCAGGTATTGTTCACCTGATCTAGTACCGGCAAGAGAAGTAGCGTCTGTCATAAAAACGATCTGCTCGCTGTTGAAGTCATTCAGTAGACTAATAGAAGTGTCATAACCACCTGGCTCAAGAGATATAACTTGACAATCCATGTTATTCTCCTTCTGCCTTCTTTTCAAAGTGAGTTGTCCATTAATCGTCCTCAATTAGGTCAAGGTGAACACTCATTGCTTCTCCACATCTAATTGGACTGGAAGTCAACCATCGGGATTATTGACGGTCTAGATCTGTGTTAATGATCCTTGCCATTACTTTGGAAACTAAAACTCCATTAGGCATTTTAACCCCTAATAGGTCTCTTCCAAATTGCATTGATATCATATTTGTAGTAACTTTTTTCTTTTCCTTGTTTAATTGAAGCACATCTGCATCCACTAAAGCTTGGAGTTTATCTTTCAAGATAAAGCAATCCTTGATGTGATGGCTTATTATCCTATGATAATGATAATATTTTGAGTCATTAGTACGTCCAACCTCTTCTGGTCTCTTTGATTCAAGTAGCTCGATTTTATTATTATTGACTAGCATATTAAAGATTTCGAGCACCTGATCATTTTTGAATGAATACTTCTTTTGCATTCATTGGGCCAGAGAAGAATTTTGCCGATGCAGTGGGTTCTTATTGGGCTCTATTAGGGTATCTACTATCAACACATTCTTACCTTTGAACTTAGAAGGTGGGAGTGTTGAAGTGGATTTCGCTCTTTTTTATCCTTATCTTCTGCCAAAAGTCTCTAAATTGATTTTTTTTAATAATTTTGGCTTGTTCCTGAAGTTTTTTCTATGTATGGGCCCGAACAGCACCTATATTGGATTCAATTTTGGCATGCAAATTATATCTACATATTGGTAGCAATATAGATAGTGACATCCCTTCAGAACATCTAAGAGATAGATTTCTGAATCTTTCAATGAAGTCTTTCACTGCCTCTATTTTCTTTTACTTTTCTTCAATCAACATGGGCATAGATACTTCGGTGTCATCCTCATAGAAGTAAGTGAGGAATCAAGCCTCAAGATCTGCTTACGAATCGATGGATCCCACTAGTGAGTTCGAAATCAGTCAAAGGCAATACTCTTTAGGGACCCTATGCATAACCGGATCATGAGTGCAGCATTTCCCATAACATTTCCTATTAGTCAATGGAAATGGTAAATATGTTGATTTGGGGGTCTTTTCCCGTAGTATTTATCAATGATCGGAGCTCGATAATTGTCAAAAAAGGGATTAAGTTCCATTCGGGAGGATACAGACGCATGATTCCCGTTTTCTACAAAACTTCCTTATGGGTCAATGCATCTAACTTTGTTTGGATGTCCTCCAATACTTTATCTTAATCTTATCGGATGGGTTTTCGCTTAACGATATTTTTGCCAGCTGCTGTAGTTGAGTCAAAATGACATTCGTGGTTGCTTTCTGTTTTTCTAATAGTGTTTGTTGTTATTTAGATAACTCTTCTTGCACCTTCAATTTTTGTAGTAAACTTCCTACATCATTACTGGCGGCATAACAAAAACACTTCTCTGGTAAGATGAATCTAACGTTTCAGATGATGCACATGCAGAATGTCGGTCGATATCATCCTCCCCTTCTTGCAATTCATGGGGTGGAGTAGAAATATTATGACCCGCGCTTGCTAACATGACTCGGGACCGGGAGTGACAGTATACTCCATCCCTTTCATTGCTAAAGTATTCGTCAGGGGACGAGTTTGCATTGGCCACCCCCTGTGTCAGATTTTCCCATTCCACCATATTGATGGTTGCATGAGCCATTTCTCTTTTTCTCTGAAACCTTTTGAAGTAATATTGAGATCCTTCCGAGATAGTCACTACTGATCTCAGGATAGGATGGTTTAACAATAATTGGCTTAAAACAGAGGATTGAGCCGGTGAATTGCCTTCACTCGTATTCTTCCGAACTTGGTATAGTTGGTCAAGACAATTTCGTAAGTTTTCCATAGATAGAGCTGACTTACATTTATTGTTGACTCCAACACTTAATGTGATTTTGCTCTGGACTTTGTTAGCATGAATATCAGCTTCACAAGGCTACTTAGTTAAGCCTAAGTGCTTACTGATCTTGCTAGAATATCCTTTAGTCTCGCCGGACTTGTTAGGTCCATCAGACCTTTTGAAAGTGACAAAGTTATTAACTCCGTCAGGATAATTCATAGCCTCGCCGGACTTGTTAAGTCCGCCAGGCCTTTTGAAAGTGGCAGAGTCAATGGCCCTACCAGAATTGCTAGTCTTACCCATAGCACCATGGATGAGTTCATACATTTCATTATTGCTAATATGACCATTATTTATTTTAGGGATCTTGTCGGTGTTTCCACTCCATTTTCCAGCCAAACTAGCTTGCTTCTTGGCCTTACGATTGGCAATAATGGCTGGATAGAAGGCCTTCTTCCTCTTTTTGTTGCTGAGGGAATTAGTTATGGGTGTTGTGACTGGAATGAAGGAAGATGAACTCGCTTGGGTTGCATTCATCATAGCGCTGATAGCGGTAACAATCGCACTAGTGTTGTTGTGTTGATTGACTTCAATGGAAGAGGCAACCCATGATAGATGTGGATTGGACTACTGCTCTCTTGACCTTGCATAAAGAACCAGTTTTGGATGGAGAAATGGAGTTATTGTTGAAGAGAAACTCCTCATACTTGACCTGGTCAAATTTGATTACAAGGGTATCGACTGTAGAGTCTACTGCTACATTACTGGATTACCGCACGAACTCCTCGACGAGGGAGGGCAGACTCCCTAGCGGAGTCACCAGTTTGTTTTCTTCATTTACAATAACAAAGTTGTAGGTTGCCATCGAGAATAGAAAACACAATAAAATTTGGAATTTGAATTGCAACACTCGAGATTTACTTTCTTTACAATCACAGCAATATTACAATTTTTTAATTTTTTGATTCTGAGAAGTGTGACGGTGGAAGTATGATCAAAGTGATCCTTCTTTACTTCCGTTGACGATCCAGCAAGAACTTGAAAAACTTGAATTCTCTTTTTCTCCATGATTATTTTTATGCCTTTCTTTGGAAGATTGGCATTTTTTTTATAGTTGGAGGATACCATAATTATTCCTTCAATTTACTAAGATCTTGGTAATTACTTGCCCATGATTGAATGTACTCGAATCCCCTTTGGCGAGGTTTATCGATAAGGTTGGTTGGTTGCTTCTGACGAGGTTAACTTTCCTTTTCGGTGGAGTTAATCTAGTATGGTGAAGTTAATATTCTTTTAGCTTTCGGTGAAACTGGCTAACCTGGTATGGCGGAGTTAATTCTCTTTTAACTTCTGGCAATGCTAGCTAACCTGGTCAGGTCGAATTAATTCTCTTTCAGCTTCCAGCGGTGGTGCAGTGAACTTGGCTTCTGGTAGGGCTATTTTTTCGGTGGGGGCCAATTAGCTATTTTGTAAGCTATTTGCCTATGGATTTTGATAAACTTCACTAGGTATAATTATGATAGCCTGCACACGTCAATTCTATAAGTGTTGATAATTAGGAGATTGACATAGAATACTCTCTTGCAAATTATTACTGAACACATTCTACAAACCTTTATAAAAAAATACCCCTTTTCCTATTACTTATATTCCATTTAATGTTTAGGTTCTCAAAAGGAATGCTATGTTGTGTCACCAATACAGATGAAACATAATGATATAAAACTCTATAATACAATAAGATAGATGGAGGTAAATGATAGGCTAGAATCCTACCTGTCAGCATGTCATCTAAGTCTTCCACTTGCTCTGTTATCCGATTAAAGGCTTATCAACGTTCCAAACTGCCGCCTTGTTCTTCTATGCTTGCTCAAATAGTTTCCTTTGAGGAGCTAGTGGTTACTTTCCCCGATTACCATTTTGGTTCCTCTGTTACTGCCGCTATCAACATCGTGTTGTTACCACTGATTTCCCCTGAGGACAATCCTTATATATGCTCACACGATCCACAGTTAAGTATAGACGATTGGCATACCTACACTCCTTTCCGATCCTCTAACAATAACCACATACTGGTTTCAACTGCTAATCCATAACCAGATGTTTTCTCAAATTCCTAGTCGAAGTCTCTCTTGAAATCTAGCCAACAAATCTCTTGGGCACTGAAGCTTTCATCCTCTTTTCCTTGTCAATCACTTTCTCAACAACTGCATCAATAACTTCAGTATAAGTCTCTACCTTAGATGTTGTTATATAGTTCTGAATGTCCAATCTCAAACCCTGTCCAAAATTATGAGCTCGGTTTGTGTAAATCTGCTTAGTCGGATGAACTCCATCATCCACTGACTTTGCATCTTGCCTTAAATTGATGAATTATTATACCATCTCCCTTCGAGCAGCCCTAGGAAGGAATCTCATGAGTGTTCTCCAGAAAATGTAGTCTTATTCTTCTTTACCATTATCATTTGAAAGTAGAACGAGTTACAATAAATAAAAGAAGAGATTACAATAGGTTTTTCCTAGCTAATAGAGATAAAGGAAGACTATGGTATCCTCTCATTTCTTTGTGTGTGGTCTTCAGGTGGTGACAAAAGGTAGATTCTTTCTTCAAGTGACGATCCAAACGCCAAGTTGCTTCCTTCTAAACTCCAACGAAGCTTTATGAAGTTTGGGAAGATTTTTAATAGAGCTTTATCTATATTTTCTTTTAAGAGATAGATGACGAATATCTAGAAATCCACTTTTTAGCTCTCTTGATGGTTATTTATAAACTTAAGGGAGGTGTAACCACCCTCCCTTTATTTCTTCCATTATGAAAACTTAAAATTCTATATAATGAGTGGGGATTATGGAGAGTAACTGTTTTCCTATTATTGGAACTGAACGATCAAATACAGAGTATAATTCTGTCCTTAAAAGGCTGCAGTGGGCTATGGATAGCCCCTATGCCAAAGTTGTGCATGAGGCTATCCGTAGCCTCACGCCTGTGTGCTTAGGGACAAATCTATGCCGCTCTTCTCGGAACTTGACTTTGGCTCTTCTTTTGGTTTTCTCCAATTTTACCATCTACAATGAGAAAACTAGCTGTGAAAGTCCCGCACAATCAGTTGAGAGCCAATTCTCCTCTAACTGCTACCATACCTAAGCAATGTCTATCAATTAGATCTTGGCAATATTGACTTGATCCGCTCCTGATACACATACAGCCCCCTCAGCAAATTCTCCATCTCAAAAAGTCACTACTTAGCTTTTAATGCTCCTATTGTTCCTAATTTTGTAGCGAGATGGAGATGCTAAAATTAGAGATACTCCCCAGTCGTTGATCCTTAGGCTCCATGGTATGCTTTAGTGTTGCCATTGCACCAGCTCAAAAAACTTGGATTGTTGTTGTTGAGTCTCAATCATGTCACAAAATACACCGAAGATCTTATTGGCATCAATCCAATTAGTGGTTGAGATGATGTATATCTAGTTCCATTAGCATGATGAGGAGAAGTCATTACTCTGTGAAAAAAATGCTAGAGTAAACATAAATAGAATAATAACAATGAAAACAGCATATATTGCAAATCTTTTAAATATATATAGTTGTGTTTAACCCGAAATAGTCTAACAACATTAAATTGATCCTAAGTTTGGTAATTGTAATAATATCTAAGTTGGATCAAATCACTTGAACCGACTTGGACACCGTGGGTTTTGATACCACCCCACTATTCTTCAGTGAATAACTGAGTCATTTGGCGTCACATGATAATACGATGAGCTTTACAATCGATATACTCATTGCATGTCGAAAATAAATAAAAAACAATAAGTTATAGAACAGTTAAAAAATTTTCAACTAAACTATCTTTACAAAAATTCATAAAACTATCCCAGATAACTAAGCTTATAAAACTAGCTAATTATGTCTCAAAAAATATTATTATAATAATTTTCAACTAACATCAAATTCACTAAGACAAAAATAATATCTAAACTATTTAATCTTCCAATTTCGGTTTCTTCTTAAAACACTCTAAATCTTATTATAACTGGTGCATCAATCTTTGTATCTGGGTCTAGGCACATCTCTGAGTTTGGTCATGAATAATTAGGGTTGTCAGCAAAGTGACTAATAAAAAAAATAACAGTACTTCAAGAATAATATACTATAAACAATAGCCAATGGAAAAGTATCAAATCATTAAGTACATAACACGTGTAGCAAAAATACTATAACCAATGCTCAAAAAGCCATGTCAATGAATAGTAAATATTACAACAAAAATAAATAATAATACAGTAATCTTTTTTATATCCATATTTTAGTATTAATAATCAAATTGATTAGTCACTTTTATTGTGGTATTTTGTAATCCCAATCAAGTATAGATGTTAGAGTTTCTGAGTGCATCCCTGTTCACTAAGAAAAAATAGATCAATCAATAGTAGGTCAGAGCTTATTCGACCTGAGTTGAGTGACAATATCAATGGAGCCTATGTTGTCTAAATTGAACTACAATTCAATCAATAAATAAGAGTTCAATAGTTTAGTTATAAATAGAACGCTAAATCTTCTAAGTTTGTTTTTCCCATAACCCAAGTATTCGATCAAATTTCAGCTTCCAGTATTTTAATTATTTCTCAATAATAATGGTATATGATTTTAATTTTAATAATTATTATGATGTCAATAACTTACAATCCATCTACTATTGTAATCAGTTTTTATCAAGGAAACAAAATTCAAGTTTAATTATTGTAATTACATATCAATATCTTCGGATATTACGATGAAATATACAAAACAATAATTAACTATTATGCTAAAATGATACAATTACTTATTATTATTATTATTTCAATTAGTTAAAATCAGCTATTGCAATAAAGTAATGAATAAAATACTACGCAAGTAAATAACTAAGGTCCATAGTTGAAGATCAATTCCCTCTATCGGAAGTTCCCTTTTTCATTTTCAGTCACTTTTTGTAGTGATAGCTAAGGATTGTTATAGTCATTGTTGAAGTTGCTGTCAACAATGCTATGAAAGAATGACATAGTAAGGGATGTTCTTACCCTTTTTTTCAAAAATTATCTTAGATAATGAGCAATTATGGTCATATAGTTGCATTAAAACTCATAAATACTAAAGTAAACATAGATGTGTCCACTACCATCAATAAAAATCATGTCTTTAGCACTAATCTCTCTAAAACCTATTATTTATCAAATCTCATTTATGCAACAATCATATCATTATAATAAAATATATTTCATATGAATCTAAGTATAACAGATATGAAATATCTCCCAACATATATAAACAAATTATAACTCATTTAACATTAAAAATTATATCTTTAATTAATAATCGCATGAAAACCTTTTTTTTTTTTTTTTGCATGTTTCAGTTTAACTCTCTGATAAGTATAATTTCAAGTAATATATCCATGAGAAGTAAAGATGATTAAATATAAATAATGTAATTTAGCATTTTTTTTTTTTTTTTGAGTGAGTTAAACTCACCTTACTTGGTTTAAGGTAGATCTATGCGTTGTCGTTGACAAGATTTCAATAACCTTATGAACTAAGGCTGAATTCTCCTTTTCTTACTCCTTCCTCTCCTCTTCTTTTTTTTTCTTGCATTTTTTTGCTATGTAGTAAATGATTGGGTTGTGTTTAACATCTCTTTTTTATTTACAAGAGCTGGGTTTCCAATTAAATTCCCTAATAGATTTGAAAACCAAATTTTATCATGGCATTTAATTAGGTTAGATTAAGTCAAATCTAATTACTCTAATTTACTTAATTAATCAAACTAATTGATTATCGTTATTGGTTTAGACTAAGGATTAAAGTCTATTGGGTTATGGGTTCAAGTCGTCATCTCTACTAATTTTTTGGATTAATTAATATAACTTTTATTTTTTATTTAAATTTCCATATTTAAAATATCTTTTTACCACATTTAACCTTTAATTTCAATTAATCAAGACTCATAAGCAGTGTGAGTGTTACACATGACTCCAAAGAGATAATCAGATGCCAATCTAATTGGGATCTACTAATATTATTGTGATGCAGCAATTTTCTAATTTTTCAAATTATAAATTTCATGTAAGTATGTAAAATAATGATCAATAAAATTTCATTTATTTTTAAAAATATCATGATTTTTGTTATATTTTATGCTATTTTTTACATATTTTTTTTAATTTTTTGGACGTATACTTTTTCGAATTCCTTAATAAAAAATATGGTCATGTCCTCCATTTTCGGCCTAGCCAGATAAGCTCGGCTGGACCCATGCACGGCCTTCTCCCACTAGGTCTGGCCTGGACAGAGAGTCAAGCCTGCTCTGGAACTGGGTCCCCGAACTAATCCGTTTGGGCATATTTAAGGGTTAATTACACTAAAACTTTATGTATTCTAGAGGTGTACAACTTATTACCCCTAATATTTTTTATTAGCACTTTGGTCTTGGAAGAGTAAACGGAGTATGGGGACCGTGACTTTAGAGGTCACGTAATGTGCACATGGATGGAGATGACCTTTTGCCCTCTGCATATTCTTCTACTTGCTTGGTCTCCATCTACAAGTAGCGGCTGTTGCACTCTACATCTCCCTCTCCACCTATCACCCCCTTTAAACAAACCATGTTAGATGATCACTACCACAATTGCGGTGGTAACTGCAATGAGAGGACGCCAATATTAGGTCTAAGAGATCCACACTCTGTCCTCCCCTCACCCTTCTCCTCTCCCCCTCCCCCCAGCCACGGCAGCTAGAGTTCCTCCTCCAGTCTCTATATCGCTAGCGGTGATGCTGAGAACTTCACCACTATGAGTTGTGATTTCAGTAGAGATCCATCAAAGAGATCTTTCTTCTAGTAATTTATATGACTCCTGAATATCTATATGAGGTTTTTGTATTTTTTTTGGGTTAGAAACGAATCAATCAAGATCGATGTCTGTATTTAAAAATATTTGATATTGTTAGTATGCATGAAGATTTGTACAAAAATAATGAGAGGGAAAGTATTGTGAACTTGAAGCTTGTAATGTTTAACACTTCAATTTTGTGATACAATAGTGTTTCTCTTCAATTAATTGATGGAGGAGAGCTCAATTAATTGATGGAGAGGAGCTCAATTCAATTCAGCCGAGAATTTTACCACCATCTTCAAAGCTACATAGAGACCGTCTTCTAAGCTACATGATTTGTTCTCTCATTTTGTTCATAGATCCTGACAAGAAAGGAGGGAGAGGGAATGGGAGGGAAAGAGGAAAAGGAAGAGGAGAGGGGGGAAATAAGGAGAGGGGGTGAGAGGGAGAGGGAGAGAGAAAGGGAGAGGGGGAAGAAGTTACCTAAGTCACTTAAGTTTAAGAGAGAGAGAGAGAGAGAGAGAGAAAGAGAGGGAAGAAGTTACATGAGTCACTTCAGTAGTAAGAAATTTGGATTTAAGTTGAGGGTATAAGTGAGAGAAAAGAGGGTATTTTCGAATTTACAAAAATTAGGCTCACTTTAGTTTAAATGAGAGTGAGTATAACAAATAATTGCCTAACTTCGTTAAAAACCAGGGACCAAAGTGTTATTAAAGAAGATTTGGGGTAATAATATGTATACCTCATAGTACATGAAGTCTGAGTATAATTAATCCTACATTTAATTTTATAGAAACTCTACTTACCCTTTGTGCTTGGATGTCAAAGACCAAGTATTCTAGAGTGTTTTTAAAGTATGTGTTTTGGAGTGAGTTATTGTTTGTGTTTCGGAGTGTTCTAACTATGGGTCTAGAGGTATTCAAACATATACTTAGGAGTTTAGTTTCTCATAAACAACAACAACTAAGCCTTCTATCCCAAGTACTTAGGGTAGGCTATATGAACCAAAAGAGAATCGCACCGAATCGCTCACACTGATAATCTTTCTCCATTCATTCATATTGAGTAATATGCCCTTATTTAAACCTCTAGAATTCATATTTTTTTTGTATTACCTCCATCCATATTTTTTTTCGGTCTTCCCTTTACTCTTTTAACTTGTTCTATATTGATAAGGTCTCCTCATCAAACTTGTACATTTATAGGTATGTGTTGCATGTGGCCAAATCATCGCAAGCGATTTTTTCTATCTTCTCTTCAATGGAGCATATACCTATCTTAACACAAATATCTTCATTTCTCACTTTATCTCTCCTAGTGTTGTCACACATCCAACGAAGCATGCACATCTCTGTTACAATTATTTTCTATGAATGATATTTTCTTATAGCCCAACATTCTTTGTCATATAATAAAAATGGCATAATAGCGGTCCTATAAAATTTTTCCTTCAACCTTAACGGAATGTTACGATCATATAAAACTCATGTTGCACTCTTCCATTTTAGCCAGCCAGTTTGGATTTTATGATTGACATCATTATCAATCTCTCTATTACTTTGAATAATATAACCCAAATATCTAAGCTGACTACTCATTTGTATCTTTTCCATTCAGTATCACAGCACTATAGTTTTTGGCCCATCATTTACTAAATTTACACTTCATATACTCTATTTTGGATCTACTCAATCTAAAACTTCTAGAGTCTAATATTTGTCTCCATAACTCTAACTTAGATTTCACCTCTGCTCTTATCTCGTCAACTAAGATAATATCATAGCATATATCAATGTATCACATCCTGAATAGCTCTAGTAAGCTCATCTATCACTATGATAAATAAGAACGGATTCAATACATATCCTTGATGCAATCCAATTGTGATTAAAAAATCACTTGTTAGACCACCACAAGTTCTAATATTTGATATTAATTCATCATACATATCCTTAATTATGTCAATATATTTAATAGGGCCTCTTTCCTTCATTAATGTCCAACAAAACACCTCTCGTGGTATCTTATCATAAACTTTTTAAATCAATAAATATCGTATGCAAATCTCTAGTTCTCTCTCGAACTCACTCTATAATTTGATGAAGTAAATAAATAATTTCTGTCATTGATCATCCCATTATGAATTCAAATTGTTTCTCTAATATTTTAATAGTTTGTCTCAATTTATGTTTAATTACCCTTTCCTAAAACTTCGTGACACATGAGTTTTATGCTAGTTATAACAACTATGAATATCACTGTTATTGTTATATAGAAATATTAGGGTACTCTTTTTCCATTCATTTGGCATGTTCTTGATTTGCCAAATCTTATTAAAGTGGTCTGTCAACCACTTTACACTCATCTCTCCTAAGTATTTTCATAGCTCAATAGAAATCTTATATGAATCAACAGTTTTTTTTATTTCATTCTCTTCAAAATTACTTTTACTTTAGATTCTTTAATTCAATACATAAAACTACGATTCATATCTTCACATTGAATAGTATGGTCTCCTAAATCTTGAGCAAAAGCACCATTATATAATCTGTAAAAATAATATCTCCATCTTTCTTTAATCTCTTCATCTAGAACTAAAATATTTTGATCATTATCTTTAATACACTTTACATTATATAAATCTCTATACTTTTTCTCTCTTATTCGAGCAATTATATATATATTTTTCTACCTCTTTATTATCCAACTTCTCGTGCACTTGTTTGTATAGTTTAGTTTTTGTATTCCGTGTAACTTTCTTAGCCTCCTTCTTGGCTAACTTATACCTCTCAAAACTTGTTCCATCATTGTTCTTCTTTAAATCTCTGTAAAGGTCCACTTAATCTTAATAATATTTTTTATCTCTTTATTTTACCATGATGTATCCTTATATGGTGAGATATCATCTCTCAACTCACCAAATATATCTTTAGCTACCCTCCTAATGCAGCTAACTATTTTGTTTCATGTTATATTGAGATCACTATGGTCCTTCAAATCTGCTTCCTGTACTCTATATACAAAAAAAAATTAATTATCTTCTAATCGGCACCACTTAATTTTAGGATCTAAGTTATACTTAGTCTTTCTAAGTCTCCTTCTAATCCAAATATTTAAAATTAAAAGTTTATATTGTGTTACTACACTCTCACTTGACACTATCTTACAATCAATGTAACTACTTCTTTTTACCATTCTAATTAAAAGAAATGTATTTGACTCACATCTAATTCACTTTTAAAAGTAATCAAGTGAGAAACTCTCTTTTTAAACTAATTATTCACTAGAACCAAATCATATGAC
The DNA here is from genome assembly GCA_036321105.1 of Dracaena cambodiana. NCBI lineage: Eukaryota > Viridiplantae > Streptophyta > Magnoliopsida > Asparagales > Asparagaceae > Dracaena > Dracaena cambodiana. The sequence continues at coordinate 12,509,846 of JAYEPQ010000005.1, read as the reverse complement.
AAAGAAAAAACTAAAATTGAGTTACTTGGTTCATTTTTTCTCCAAAACCAAATACTCCATGTATACTATTAAACCCATTACAACTAGTTCCTACGTGTCTATTGAAGTCACTACCAATAAAAAGTTTTTCTCTACCTGTTATTCCCTATACCATCTCATCTAAATCCTGTCAAAATTGACATTTAATAGATTCATTAAGTCCTAATTGTGACATTAAGAATCTCTCTAATTAAAATACGTTTAACAAATAAAATTCTATAACCCTTCCTCCTAATCTCTACTGCATCCCCAGGTAATTATTTATCTATGATCATACCTACCCACTTACGATTTCTATTTCTGTCCATATGCCTAATTTTATAACTCCTAGGCTCTATAACTTTAATTTTCTCACATACCCATTTAGTCTCCTACACACGCAAAATACAAACCCCCATTCTAATCATAACATCAACTAACTCTGTTATCTACCTGTAAAGAAACCCATGTTCCACGAGCGTAATCGAATCATATATTTATAAGCTAACTCTTTTACTTTCACCCGCTCATTAAGGTATGGGAACCTTCTTAAATTTGAAACTATATCCGAACACCGACAATTGCTTCTGGTGACAACCTAGCAATCTTCACATATTTTTCACTACACCTGGCCTCTGATATAGCGTGTCGCTTAGCAAAAAATGCCCTAACAAAATTTTTTTTTTGTCCCATGTCATAATATGTGATAATTTTTTACGATGGCTGCTACAGGCCTACTACAACCTTCTCTTTTATCCTAACTTGGGACAGATAGTGAAATGATAAAACTTTAAGCGCACACTGGCGGAGTTGGGAGTTAGTTTCTCATGGGTTTCATAAATATATAAAAAGACAAATATATTTTAGTTTGGAAAAATGAAAGAATACGGAAAATATGTGGAATAAAGAAAATAGAAAAGATATTTTTGGATAAATTTTTTATAACAATAAAAAACGCCCCAATTTAGATTAACTCTTGACACTCCAGAACACCTGAATAGGTGTTCTGGAGTGTTATTAGAATACCTCAAATTATTTCTTCAAAAATTTAGAAATAAGTATTTTTATGAAATATATCACTAAAAAAAACACATCATAACTAATCGTAGGGGTGGCGGTGGATCGTGCCCGGCCCAACCCGGACATGGCCCGTGCACGGCATGTCCGCCCGGGCGTTGGCCCGAGCTCGGCCCGCCGGGCACGTGCCGTGTCCGGGCCAAGGCAATGCCGGCACGTTTTTTTATTTTTTTAAAATATTAAGTTGATTAATAAGTAAGTTTAAGAGAATAGTTAGCTTAATTTAATTAGTTTTAACAAGGAAAAATAATAGTAAAAATAAAATTTTATTATATTAAATCTCATTACATTGACATAATTGCTCTATAAATATTTTTTGAAATCATATAAAACCCGAAGAGCGGGGAGAGGACCCTGACTATCACCATCAACTTGTTATTAGTATTTTTTTCAAAAGATTTATAAATTAAAAAAATTACATGAAAAAATTTACAAATGTAGAAATTATAATTCGAAAAGATAAAATAAAAGTCTATTTTCATTCATCTTCTGGTGAGTTCTCTACTTCTATTTGGTTGGACGATCCATATTTCATTTTTTCTGCGTCGAACCAGTCCTTCAAGTAAACTCACATCACCATTGTGCCTGCTGCCATTGAGATTCTCCACTCCGTGAGTTCTCTACCACCTGCACTGAAAGCATACTTCGATATTACAGTAGACACCGGAGAAGTTAGTAGATCACGGACCATGTTGGAAAGTACAGAATATATATTTTTTTGTAATTTCTACCAGACCAAAATATCAAAAATTTTATAATTTTTAAAGGACACGTCATCTTCATAGTTAGTCATTTCTAAATAACAATGTAGTTTATTAAAATATATACTAGATTGCTTAGGCTTTTTTCGGTAAAATACGGATGATATTATTGGATTTCGAATTTTCTTAACAGTTGGTCTTTTGTAGGTTGTGTTTTATCACCATACATATCTTCATATATATGGTACATAATATCTAAATAAATTTTAATATCATTAACTAAATATCTAACATTATCTTCATTAAACATATTTTTATAAAATAAATCTATTAAATTTCAAGTCTATCTAATTTACAACGTGGATCTACAATAGTTGCAAAATATAGTAAGTATGTGAATTTTCTAAAATATTTATTAAATTTAGTTTGCACAGGTTGAATAATATCTTCAAGTATTAGGTGATTCCTACATTTATTAAAAACTGAATTAATTTCGATTATATAATATAGTGCAATATGTATAGTTGGGTAATAAGTAGCTGACAGTGCTCTAGTTGTAATTTCAAATTTGTTAAAAAATTTAGAAATGCAATGCAAATGATGTCATTCATTAATATCTAAACTACACACTGGTAATTCCATTTCATTAAACATATTTATTATATTTTTATATTTAATTACCACATTTAGCATTTTATATGTAGAATTCCATCTTGTTTTTATATCTAGAGGTAAAATTTTAGGTGAGATTTTAAAATTCCTACATATTTATTTAAATAATTGTCTTCTTGACTCATTATTTTTAATAAATAGTATCGTGGTCCTAAATTTAGTTATAGAATCACTAACTATTCTTAATTCATCTTGTACACATAAATTAAGTATGTGACAAATACACCTAATGTGAAATAATTTTCCATCTAAAATTGGTTTAGTAATATTTTTTAGAATTTCTATTGCGGCTATATTTTCGAAAGTATTATCGAAAGAAATAGAAAAAAAATTCTTACTATTCCAAATGCCAAGAAAACACTAAGTAGAGATTATGATAAATTATGTACATTATGAGGAAATTCAAATCTTCTAAAACCAATTATTATTTTTTATATACACTAATTTTGATCTATATAGTGGGCCGTTATACATAAATAATGACAGCTATTTAGAACCTCCCAACAATATATGGTTATTGCTATACTCTAAAAATTAAAAATGTTAAAATAGTAATTAAAGTTTTCCTCCTATTTTTATATATTTTAATTATGTCAGATTTACATGTAGAACGTGGGACTTTTTTAAATTCGGGAACAAAAGATTTTTTTCTAATTTTCGGTCTTCTGCTATAGAAAAATATTGTTCGGCATGTACTATATATGTTATTAATTCTTCTCTTATAGTCATAAGATTATATTTAAAAGTTCCTCCGTAAGTATTTATTTATGTTTGTTATGGTTAATTTAGTGGGTGTGTTGTATCTAGGTGTCTTTTAAGATGACCCGTTCCACTAGCTAAAATGAATTAGTAGATTTTTTGATAATGTTTACACTTAGTTTTTCTAACACCATTTTTCATAATTTTTTCAAAATATTTCCATGTGTCGATTTAGAAGTCATACCGATGGTGGTTATTTGGGTTTCGGGTATGGTTGCTTGGTTGGTTCTTCTTCGGGCATAGAAAAGGATACTTGAGGAGGGTGTTCTAAGGGTTGTCAAAGGTTTTGATATTCTTCACTCGTTAAAAAAAAAGAAAAATAACCCGTGGCTTGAGAGAAAAAAGCGACGAACGAGTATGAATCCATTTCAAAAAATCTTGAAAAAACCGAATAAAAAAATTCAAATTATTAATACATCTTCTGCGGTGAACTACTTGAAAGATAGAATATAGAGATGAGTACTAGCGGGAGAAAGCCGGAAAAATAAAAAAAAACTTGCTTGAGAGTTGAGCCGTGCTTGAATCTTGATGTTGAGTCTTGCTTATTTGAGACTTCTTGATCATTTGATACTTACTTGAAACTTGATCGAATATGGTAGAATTTATGTGGAAAAATTTTATTTTTAGAAGTTTTTGAGAGAGTTGAGAATTGAGAAGAGTTTTGAGAGAATAAATATTTTTGTGTGAAGAATAAAAATAGAGGAGATAAAGGGTTATTTATATATTTATATAAAAAAGAAAGGATTTTTTTTGCAAAAAATTGCAAAAACGTTAACGACCATTTTGACTGTTGGGAGAAAATTTGCAAAAAAACTGCAAGAAAGCTCTGTATAATTTTTTTGTAAAAAACCCCTAACAATTATAAATAGCTAATTTTTTAAAAAAAATTAAAATAGGCGCTAGGCACGATTCGGCCTGCCCAGATTGCTCCGTGCCGACATCCTGGGCAACTTCGGCTCGGGCACAGTTCGAGCCGGAGACCCAAACAGTACCGGACACGACTGACTCATTTGCTACCCTAGCTAATGGTCTCCCAAGTATTGCCTCCCCAGCATTTCCCACCCCTAACTAATGGTCTCCCACGCATTCCCTCCTCCCACGTGCATTACTTGCAAAATTTGCAAACACGACGGCTAAACTGAAAAGTATCAAATCGGACGGCTAAGAGAGCCCGATCTCCATGCTATTAGCCTATCTGGCTATCTGGTCTGCCCAAAGACAGGCAAATTCCAAATCCGACCAGCAAATCGATCCTGCGATCGCCGTCTCCTCCTCAAAAAGCCCCAAATTCCAAATCCGACCAGCAAATCGCGACCTTTGGGTTCCTGAAAAGGGATCGGATCAATCAAGCTTCAGCAATGGCGATGGCGGCTCTGAGAAGAGAGGGGAGGCGATTCCTCCGCTCCCCCAATCCTTCCATCGCTCGATCCGCCGCAATCTCTGAGTAAGATCTTAAAAGCTCTCGTCTTGATCGCTGATTTTTGTGTTTTTACTTGAACCTCATCGATTGATGGTGGAAATGCAGTTAAATCTTTTCCATTTACTCCGTCTTTATGCTCTTTCGTCAGTAAACGATTCGATTTGGATAAAGAGAAACTTTTCATATTGAGCTGATTAATCAATCGGAATAGTCTTAGGATTATTTGATTATGTTTGCTCGTCCATTACCTGGAACCATTTCAACATTCGTTTTTTGGGAGAAATCTGTGATCTTTCTCTCTCAAGGATGTGTTTGGAGTTGTTGGCAATAGAAGTATTAGGGCTAAAGAGTTGTCAATGTTTTTTTTTCTTCTTAGGTGATACATGAATCTCATTGCAGCCTTTCCTTTTACTAGTTTATATGTATTTGATTGCTCCATGAGCAACTATTGTTGTTAAGAATGATTGTGACAGCCTTTCCATTTGCTAGTTCATGTGTATTTGGTTGCTCCATGAGCAACTAGTATTTCTAAGATTGACTATGGGTAATATCTTACTATATCCTCAAAGATCAACCCAATTAACATTGAGCGGTTGAACTCGAGTGACAGGCTGTTACATAAATTTATTTTATTAGGAAAAACTCATTCTCGTGCTGACTATGTGGTCTAATTTTCACCATATTTGAAGGGTTAAATTATAATAAGTAAAGCTAGGAAGCTCTTTTATTTGTGAAATTAAACGTTTATCTTCTAAGAAGTTCTGCTTGGGAACACTTCTTTTGATCTTCCATGTAGGGATGGTAATAGACGCTTTTACGGGCCAAATTTTGGCCCTTTCTATACAATATTTTGAATTAGAAAATAAAATTTTCATTTTTAATTCAAAATTTTGTATAGGTTGGGCCAAACTTTGGCCCATGTGCGCGTCCATTACCATCCCTACTTTCATGTACATATTACATGGTCTTTTTTAAAAGAACATGATAATCCTTAAAAAAATCTCATACAACCAAGTTTTTATCACCTGCATTTTCTTTTATTAAAAAAAAAAATTACTTGCCTCAGTTGTAACCTTAGTTTATATTTTCAGAGAGTCATGCGCCTTTGGTGCTCGGTCGATTTCGACTCAAGTAGGTAAGAAACTTGCCTCTTCGAGTGCTTTCTAACTTGCATTTTGAAGACTTTTTTATAATGATATCTTTATAAAAGTTAGTTACTTACAATTTTATCTGTAATTGCAGTTAGAAACCGCATGAAAAGTGTGAAGAATATTCAAAAGATTACCAAGGCAATGAAGATGGTGGCAGCATCTAAGCTACGAGCGGTTCAAGTCGGGACTGAGAATTCTCGTGGCTTGTGGCAACCATTTACAGCTCTTCTTGGGGATGCCCCTAGTATGTGATCTTAATCCAGATTTATTACAGTTTGATATTTTTTTCGTGATAATAATATTGTAGATATATTTTATTTAGGATGCTGCTTTTCTCTAGATAAAAAATGATACTTGCTTGAGATATGGTAATATTTAGTAGATAAGGGAAGATGGTAGGCATAGAACGATATATTGCACTAAGATACTTTCAAACACCTAATAATTTTTTATTTGCTGTAAATGCATTTATGTAGTATATTGTATTACCATTTTTGTTTGATAATTCCATTGGCACACTGTAGTATGTTTATCATCTATGAGTTTTTACTTGTTTGTCCCTATTCTCAAATTTAAAGAGCCGATCGGTTAAGTGATTACCTAAATTGGGGTTTCATTATGGACAACTGTAGGAATAACTTACAAAATGTCAAAGATGATGTAGGTCCTCAGCTGTTTTGAGCAACAGTTGTATCTGTTGTGACTTTGGTTTGGGCTTTTTGGTCTTTTTCTGCACATAAATGGGACATTGGGATCTATATATTTCTATTTTAAATACTCTAGTTCTGGTCTGGGATTATTAATGGATCTGTCAAATGGGAATCTGTAGAGAACTGTGCAACGGCAATGTCAATACCAATTCTAGGCATATAGCAAAATTCAGAGCTGAGAGGAGCAACATACATGATATTAAATATTCATCAAGATATTGATTGAATTATCACATGAAGTTATTATGTTGTAATTTGGAGAAGTCTGAGAAGTAAATGTCAGAGAAACTTAAGAGGGTGTGAAATGTGAGTGCTTGCTTCTAAGAGGTCAAACCATGGGGGGTGGGAAGAAGAGAACAAGGAAGATCCAAGATAAAGTAGAAGTTATATATGTATGAGGGCATTGGTAATTAATCAGTCATATCGATGGATGATGAGATATGACAGTCTATTGGAATCATCTATTACTGTCGCTGTTTATTAAACTTTATAAAGTGATGTTTGCAAGTAGTGGCATGAATTGTTGTAAAGAAAGTCACGATCAATGTTTAAAATAGCGATAATGGTAACGTAACGTTTTGCCTTTGTTAGGTTATGTTGCAAATAGCGTAACGCATAACGTAGGTTATGCAATTTTCTATTTATTTAATAAAAATAAATATAAAACCATACAAAATAATTTTAATAAATTGAAAAAAAATTTAAAATATCTAAAAAAATATAAAATTATTTTGTAATACATAATCTATTCAAATGTTATATTAAGTTTTACAATAATTTTCATATATCTTCATAAATTATATTAAGTCTGCAACCGTAATTCCAATCATCATTTAAATAAAAAAGCAAAAATTCAATTTTTTATTTCGATTCCAATTATTATTATTGTTGCAATTATATTTTGTAATGTTCAATTTATTTTATTTATGATTGTTGATTCAGTTCAATTAAAAATTCAATAAAATCAACAAGTAAAATATTTTAGCAACCGGACGAGAAATAAAACAAGTGAACAAGAAAATAAACTTAAATTATCAAGTTAGAAATTCCAAAAATAATCAAACAAGCCAACAATTAATTAAGTAAGAAAATTACAGTAATTCGCTAATAATCAAAATAATAATCAACAATAATATATAAATTACTAAAAGAATAATTGTAAATAACGTAGCATAACGTAATTTAACGTAACGTTATGTAATATAACGTAAAATAACGTAAAAAACGTACTATTACGGTGCACTGAGTTATTTCCAGTTGTTACGTAGCGTTGGGATTCCGTTAGGTTACGTAACGCAATATAACGGGTTTCATAACGCGTTATTTTCAACAATGGTCACGATACAGAAATAAACATATGTAATGCTATAGAAATATTAGGGGTATAATATGCTACTAGTCACTTATTAGAATTTGTACCAATAGTCTATTCTTTGTCCTAGCACATGCTGATTTGGGAAGTGATAGGTCTCATCCAAGGAAGCCTCAGGACCAATTGGCTTGTACAGTTGCTTGAGGCCAGAGGCCAAGGGCAGAATTTTTTTTCAGGGTAAAAAAACTGATATTAATCCACTCAGTGGGAGGTAATCCAAAACTACAAGAAAGTTGTAGTCTTGAAAATTTGCTGGGGGTAACAATTGCAATCTACTAGTTGGGAAAGCCTAGGAATTAATTTATCAGAATTATCATGGCTGAGGCTTGGGAAGTTCTGAATGATTCTGAATAAGGGTATGTAAGGGCTTTCGTTAGTGCTAGTTGAAGATATTAAGATAGAGACCACTTAAATGCTCTCTTTCTCTTGGTCACCTAATGTAGCATGGTACCTTCTACCATAAGGCTTATGTGGCTGCATAATCAAATGAAATAGCCGATGATTGTTGGGTATATTAACCCTTGAAAATGGAAGGCCGGATGCTTATTCAAAGTGTTCTTTTCTTGTGAATGGCATTGGTAGAAGCTTTATTGTAACGCTCCATTTTCCCGAGGGATGCAGAAAGAGAGTGCGCTACCAGCGGGCTCACACAATACGGCGTACACGAGACCAAAATATAATAAAATAAGAAAAACATGAATTCTAGATTAAGGTACACATATTCATAACAAAATTATATGAAACTAAATATTAACTACCATTTAGAAACAAGAGATATATGTCCATAATAAGTTTAAAAGATACAAGTCAAAAACTTGCATATATAGTTCGCTATTCAGAAACAAGCATAGATGGATAGCAATCAACATAAGAATAAGTACGAAGCGATATCTGATAACAAAATATATGTTCGAAGGTACAAAAAAAGTCAAATCCTAAGATCACTACTGTTCTGCATGTTATAGAAAGTATGGATCATCCACTAGTGGCACCACCTCGTACTCTTCACCTGAGCGTGTGGGGTAGCTCAGGGATTAGATCCGGAAAGTAACAAAATCGAATTTGTTCTCAAAACAATAAATATGAAATAGTATAAGTATAAATGAGTTTCTATATGATATATGATATGTACAACAACAACTAAGCCTTTTATCCCAAGTATTTGGGGTAGGCTATATGAACCAAAAAGAATCACGCCGGATCGATCACTTTGATATTCCTTCTCCATTCATTTCTATCAAGTAATATCTCCTTATTTAAACCTCTAGACTCCATATCTTTGCGTATCACCTCCATCCATGTTTTCTTCGGTCTTCCCTTCGTTCTTTTAACTTGTTCTACATTGATAAACTCCCCTATTCGAACTAGTGCACTTGTAGGCCTACGTTGCACATGTCCAAACCATCGTAAGCGATTTTCTCGCATCTTCTCATCGATGGGAGCTACACGTACCTTAGCACGAATATCTTCATTTCTCACTCTGTCTCTCCTAGTGTTGCCGCACATCCAACGGAGCATGCGCATCTCTGCTACACTTATCTTTTGAGAATGACGTTTCTTTATGGCCCAACATTCCGTACCATATAATAAAGTTGGCCTAATAGCAGTCCTATAAAATTTTCCTTTCAATCTTAACGGAATGTTACGGTCGCATAAAACTCCCGTTGTCCTCTTCCATTTTAACTAGCCAGCTTGTATCCTATGGTTAACATCATTATCGATCTTTCCATCATTCTGAATAATAGAACCCAAATATCTAAACTGACTGCTCATTTGTATCTCTTGCCTATCTAGTTTTACAGCATTATAGTTTATGGTCCGTCGTTTACTAAATTTACACTCCATATACTCTGTTTTAGACATACTCAATCTAAAACCTTTAAATTCTAATGTATGTCTCCATAACTCTAACTTGGCATTTCCCCTTCTCTTGTCTCATCAACTAAGACAATATCATCAGCAAATAGCATACACCAAGGTATCTCATCCTGAATGATTTTAGTAAGCTCATCCATCACTATAGCAAATAAGAATGGGCTCAATGCAGATCCTTGATGTAATCCAGTTGTGATAGAAAAATCACTAGTTAAACCACCACATGTTCTGACATTGGCCACTACTCCATCATACATGTCCTTAATTATGTCGATATACTTGATATGAACTCTTTTCTTCATCAGTGTCTACCAAAGTATTTCTCGTGGAACTTTATCATAGGCTTTCTCTAAGTCAATAAATACCATATGCAAATCTCTATTTCTCTCTCGGAATCGCTCTATAAGTTGACGAAGTAAATGAATAGTTTCTGTCGTTGATTGCCCCGGCATAAATCCAAACTGGTTCTCCGATATTTTAACAGTTTGTCGCAATCTATGTTCAATTACCCTTTCCCAAAGCTTAATAGTGTGACACATGAGTTTTATTCCCCGATAGTTAGAACAACTCTGAATGTCGCCCTTATTCTTATACAGAGGTACTAGGGTACTCTTTCTCCATTTATTTGGCATTTTTTTAGTTTGCCAAATCTTGTTAAAAAGATCTGTTAGCCACCTCACACCAATCCCTCCTAGATATCTCCATATCTCTGTAGGAATCTCATCTGGACCAGCAACTTTTCTTGATTTCATCCTCTTCAAAACCTCTTTTACTTCAGACTCTTTGATTCTGCACATAAAACTACGATTCATATCCTCACATTGAATAGTAAGATCTCCCAAATCTTGAGTAAAACTACCATTATATAATCTATCAAAATAATTTTTTCATCTTTCTTTAATCTCTTCGTCTCGAAGTAGAACCGTCTGATCCTCATCTTTAATACACTTTACAGTACATAAGTCTTTAGACTTTCTCTCTCTTATTCGAACAATTCTATATATATCCTTTTCTGCCTCTTTATTATCTAGCTTCTCGTATACTTGTTTATATAATTTAGTTTTTGCATCTCGAGCAGCTTTCTTAGCCTCCTTCTTTACTAGTTTATACTTCTCAAAACTTATTCTATTATTATTATTATTATTATTCTTCAAATCTCTATAAAGGTCTCGCTTGATTTTAATAGCATTTTTTACCTCTTCATTCCACCATGATGTATCCTTACATGGTGGAACACCGCTCCTCGACTCACCGAATATATCTTTAGCTATCCTTTTAATGCAGCTAGCTATTTTGTTCCATATCATATTAGGATCATCATGGTCCCTCCAATCTGCTTCTTGTACTACTCTATCTGCAAAAACTTTTTGATTACCTTCTAATCGCCACCACTTAATTTTAGGATCTAATTTACACTTAGTTTTTCTAAGTTTCTGTCTAATCTGAATATCTAAAACTAAGAGTTTATGTTGGGTAACTACACTCTCACCTGGCACTACCTTACAATCGATACAACTAGCTCTAACTACCCTCCTAGTTAAAAAGAAATCTATTTGACTTGCATTCGATCCACTTTTAAAAGTAACTAAGTGAGAAACTCTCTTTTTAAACCAAGTATTCGCTAAAATTAAATCATAAGACAAAGCAAAATGTAGAATTGAGTTACCTGCTTCATTTTTTTCTCCAAAACCAAATCCTCCATGTACACTATCAAACCCATTACGACTAGTTCCTACATGCCCATTGAGATCACCACCAATAAATAGTTTTTCTCTAGTGGGTATTTCTTGTACTATCTCATCTAGATCCTCCCAAAATTGATATTTACTGGATTCATCAAGTCCTACTTGTGGTGCATAGGCGTTAATAATATTAAAAATCTCTCCATCTAAAATAAGTTTAACTAATAAAATTCTATCACCCTTCCTCCTAACCTCCACTACATGCTCAAGTAATTGCTTATCTATGATCACATCTACCTATTACGGTTTCTATCTCTACTCATATACCAAAGTTTATAACCCCAAAACTCTATGACTTTAGTTTTTTCACCTACCCACTTAGTCTCCTGCACGCACAAAATATTAACTCTCCTTCTAATCATAGCATCAACTAACTCTTCGAATCTACCTGTAAGCGAACCTATATTCCATGATGCCAACCGAAAACTAGTAAATAGAGTATAACGAAGTAAAGGTAACTCCTAAAGGTCTATCACACGTATCCTGTATACCCAAAAGAGAACCAGGGGAAACCCCGTTGCGCATCCCATACATGACATGTTGAAGATTCTAGAGACAACTCCCACATACTCAAATAGTGGCTTATCACTTGACTATAGCACTTAGTTTTAAGTGGGGTGTATAATCTTGTTGTGTCAATAAGGCCAAGTACAGGTTTTTACGTAAGTTAATATTTGAAACTAGATAGTGAAACTATTACATGTTTGCAGGAGAACACTTGTTCTGAGCCCGGGTTCACAGCAACAATGATGTATATACATGTCCCATTCCGAAGCCTTGACCACACCAATACTAATGCCTCCTATAACCAGTAATTCGATTCGACTATACAGTTTCCCTTAACACCTCGATTGATATTTACGTATTTATTTGTTGAGTATGGAGTATGGTTTCATGTTACATCAATATTTCAATCAATTATACTAGTAAGATGTAAGTGTAAGTCGTAATCCAATTATCCATGCTATATTTTTGACCAATGCAATCAAAATTCTAAACATGACAATTGTCCTTATGGTATAAGTAGATCATGATTTATGACTCACAAAATTAAATGGCATCTTACATATTAATCAAATTCTCAAACATGAATAACTATCAATCACATTAAACAAAATAACATATAACACTAATTAAAATGCATCTCATGCAAACATTAACCACGAAATAAAAAAGGCAAGTTACAAAATTAATTAATGTGTAGATCACAAGATGGCATGTTATAAAATTTATCCATATGTAAATTATGGCACATGAAGCATTAAAATCATACTACAAGCATAAACATTCTTAGTTCTACTAAGTAGTAAATTAATTTTAAGCATCAATCTATTTTAAGAGATATATAAAAACATTAAATCAAAATATTAATAAGTTTACTACACATAATGTTTCAAGGATTTCATGATTAATTAAAATTAACATTTGGGTGTGGAATAAGTTTAACATTACTATAACTAAATAACCTTAAAACTATTTATTTACTAATCATGCTTAAAGTGTATGCATATTTAAGGAATTAATCTCTAGAATTAGTTATATGCATGATGCCCTTTCTAATTTTTTTTCCTTAAAGCATAATAACTTAAGAAGCGTAGGGATTCTTGTAAGTAATATATTTTGCTTGGTCAGTACAAATATAATTAAATATCCTCTAATTATGGTATGGATTTATACTGTCAAATTTCTATTCATGCAAAAACTACAATCTAAATATAACATGTCAATAATTTTCTTTATCTTGATTCTATAAATCTAAAATCAATAAATCTAATCTTAACTAACTTAACCTTTGTTTAAATCAAACTGTGTGTTCAAAATTGCCAACACATAGCTTTAACATTAATAAAAGTTTAGATCCAAATATTCATAATTGCTAATTAAGGGATTAAATATGGTTTAATATGCAAGTTAGTTCTTTTAAGAATTTAACAAATTCTTAAGTAGCCATAAATCACAAAGTAGATTTATAATGCAATGTAATATTAATATATCATGATCTTTAAATTTATGGTGAGGGAAAGTGTTACTGATATATATACATACACACACACACACACACACACACACATATATATATATATATATATATATAATTTACCATTTTATCATGATTTATCTACTAACCATCCTACTAAACATAAACATAAACACAAGTTTTAGATCCTACGGTCTTTGTTAAACTAGGTTTAGTGCAAGATTGACATGTTGCTCGTCTCTAGAAGTTATGGATAAAATTTTAAATAACCAGCAATAAATCAATTTTTAGCATAATCCTTTCTCTAAATATCTCATTTAAATGTACAACATATGCAAGATGATGTAGAGTTACTTGTCTTGATGGGTTAGGAAAGGTATGCCTATCTTGAGACTAAAGGACTTCTTCTCCTTTGCTTCTGCTTCTCTTCTCTGGTTCTTCTTCTTGAGAGTTGGGAAAAAAATGAGAGAGAGAAGTATGAAAAATGAAGGAGGGAGAATGAAGGATGATGAGAAGAAATGAAAAGAAAGGGAGAGAAAGATATAATATACAAAGGAAACATAGGAGCAAGAGGATGGCTTACCATGCTTGGTCAAGGGATAAGCATGGTGAAGTCAAGATATGGGATAGACTAGATTGATTTTTTATTTGATATTTTACATTATATTAACATATACAAACATCTTTATAGTGAAATCATGTATGAGTGGATATAATAAAATTATGTGGAACATTCTAAAAACTGGCCAAAGGTCAAAGTCAAAGGCAAGGTTTAGTCTTGGTGCAGATGGAGCTCACAATTAAATAATATTATTTTAATGGGTCAAAATTTGATTATTCCAGAAAAATATAAAAAAATTACATAAATTTAGAAATATGAGACGAATGTATCTATCAAATTTTTGGACTCATATGATGGCTAGAATACAACATATATCAAATTTACTCAATAGTGGATCAATATCGGTATTTGGCGTCTCTAGCCGATGCGATCAATACTAAATAAATTGATACAGAAATGTAAAAATTTTGGGTCATTACATTTACTATAGCTGTGCAAGAAGCTTGCATTTGAGCTGGTTAGGATTAGAAGCTGCGATCTATAACTCCCAAAAACGCGAATTTTCTTCTCTCGATGCAGTTGCTCGGGGATATATATTAATCAGTTCTAGTCAATACAACTTGAAAAGACTCATGGCTTGAGTAAACTAGGTTTATCTTAATCCTAACCGTCTTCATCAGAAATTTCTTTTAAGTGCTGAAATATATGAGGATATTAATGTTGAAAATAATGCATTATGAAACCTGTTATATTGCATTCCGATACCTAAGGGGAATCTAACACAATCTAACAGTTGAAAATTAACTTAGTGTGTCATAACAATGCATTTCGTAATTTAGTGCAACGTAACATAATAATACATTATATTAAATTATGTTATGCTATATTATGTTAAACTTTTGAGTAATTTTCATATTGTTGTTGATTATTTGTTTTGATTATTAACTGATTGCTATAATTTTCTTAATTACTTGTTATTTGCTTGTTTGATTGCTTGTAAAATTGTTAACTTGCTAATTTGTGATTGTTTCTTGTTTACTTGTTGTAATTTCTCTCTGATTGTTAGAATCTTTTATTTGCTGTTGATTATATTAAAACTAAAAGAAACAATTATAAATAAGATAAAATATAAATTACAACATTGATAATAACATTAAGTAAATTTGAAATCGTGTTTCTTTTTTGGGTGATGAAGGAAATTACGGTTGTAGACTTAATATAATTTATGAAAAATGTGAAAATTATTATGAAACTTGTTAGAAATGTAGAATAGATTTTGTCTAAAATATTTTTATATATTTCTTTGGAACTTTTAAATTTATTATCCAGTTTATAAAAAAATATTTTGTGATTTTATATTTATTTTTATTAAATAGGTATGAAATTATGTAACCTATGTTATACATTGCACTATATGCAATATAACCTAACGAGGGCAAAATCGTTATTGCTATTTGAAACATTGGAGGATATCTAGAGGATTATCAGAAAGGTGATGCTTCACGTTCCACTACGCTGATCACATCTGAGGCGACAACCAAATTTGTTAAGATGTTGCTTTGTTGTTATAGCCAGAAATGTCTTTTTTGTGGCATTGGTTTCTTGTCTGTGTTCGAGATTTGGATAAAATACCCTTTTCCTTAAACATTGCTGCTATGATTGTCTTTAGAGGGCAAATGGTTTAAGATCTATTCCTAATTGTAACATTGTCAAACTGTCAGTGAAGGAAGGCTTCTTGCCTAGCTGGCTAGTTGAACATCTAGGATTCACCTATTAAAACATAATTATTTGGCCCAGACCGAAAGCGAAAAGGCCATAGACATGAGCCTAATGGGAGGCCCTTAGAGGTGCCCGTCTGCGAATAAAAAGATGACATGATCAAAGATTCATGTTGGAATCCCTCTCAGAAGGAACTCAATGAAAACTACAAAGCTACATGATCACGACGTGATCTCGCCTGTGGAGAGTCGGTTACAATTCAAGCTCTAATCAGTAATGAAGAATTCGCTGTCGATGAAAATCCTTCCTGAATAAGGAAATTTATACTCAAGGAAGGAGGTCATCTGCAACCAGGAATCTCAGTACTTTGACTTCAACTAAACTCATTTTCATCTACACTTCGAGAGCTTTTAATTTTGAAAACAAAATGAGAGAAAAGTGCCAAGAAACTGCAATCCCCCTTTTTAATAAAAAACAGGTCAAATGACTTTTCACTGGTGATGTAAATAGAAACCATAATTTGGTGGAACCTCGTTAACTCTTGTCTATACTACTTTCCAAGTTTGTTATTCGGAACTCTCTCTAATCATCTTTTACATGTTAATTGTCCGAGATTCTACATCTCAGGAACACCCTCAATATCCAACCGTTTGAACCTGTATCGACCTCGATTCGATTCTCTGTTTGATGCTTGGATTGGTTAGATTAATCTATTTGGTCAATTTTTAGCATCAAGACAACCATCATTGGGGATGTAGAATGAAATCATAGCTCAGCTGAACTTCGTTAGCTCTGTTTTATACTACTTTCCTATTTCATCACTCCAATGCTCTCTAATGATATCTCTGCATAGTACTCGTTTGAGATTCTCCATCTCGGGGACGCACTCTCAACATCTTCTTTGCCTAAAATCAAACGATTAGATGCCGAGTGTGTAGAACGTCACCATCTATGAATACTCTCAAACAGACCTTTATGTTGTCTTTGTGATCAAACAAGTTCTTTCGCATCTTTGTTTGAGATTAGATTTTATGTTGCCACTGGATCATGGATGATAATATTATAAAAAACCATACATGCAGGATATGCTCAAGACTAATTGAAGTTTTCCTATAATCTTTTCATTGCAGACCTAGATTTCATTTCTAACTTATGTTTGTGTTTTTGTGTGCTGTGAGGCCTTAATTTCAGATTCTGTTATTATGTTTCTTTTTCCATATTCTTAGAAACTTCAGATTTTCTACTGATCTTTTTTAATTTTTTATTCTTACATTTCCTAGTTTTTAACTCTACTGTTGTTTTCTTGTAATCCTAGGTGTTGATGTGAAGAAGAATGTTATCATTACCATTTCCTCTGACAAAGGTCTCTGTGGAGGCATTAACTCCACATCAGTGAAAGTCAGCAAGTCTCTCTTCAAACTGACTTCTGGTAATATCTGCAAGTAGGCCCACAATTAGGCTGGTTTTTTTCCTTGATAACTTTAATTTAATGGTTTTTCTTTTCCTGTAAGTAGGTCCTGAGAAAGAAACGAAGTATGTCATATTGGGAGAAAAGGGGAAGGTTCAATTTCTCCGTGATTCGAAGAAGAGCATTGAAATGGTCATAACTGAGCTGCAGAAGAATCCACTAAACTACACTCAGGTTAGATAACTTTACGGATTTTGTTACTTCACATTCAATTACGACTTGACCTTTTCTTCTTTAGGAAATTCATTCCATTAGATTCTGTTTATTATTATTATTATTATTTTTTCTAATAACTAATAAGCCCCATAATGCAATTGCACCTTCGAATAGTGTAGTGCATTTGTTATTCTGCTGGTATCGGTTTGATTCCAATCTCAGTCACTAGGCTGCATGTCACTAGGTTGGCATAGTGTTGCTTCTGGTCATTGTCACGCCTGCTTTCGATATACGGTATACGAGTATGTACAATAGGTTCCGACAACATATTCGGTTTGAATATGCTAAACCCTCTGGTAGGATATCCAATAGATTTGCCGCAACAATACTCAATAATAACGGTCTAAAAATTTAACAAAAATTTGACTTTTCATTTATTAGAATGGAGTTTGGATGCAGTTGAAAGAATACCAGAATACAGTAAAAGTAAATAAGAGGAAATAATGTAACTCTAATGCGCTGGTGGGCTTCAACCTGCTCTTCAAAATATACCAAATTCTGCGTCAGGTTCGGTGTCCATTAGCAAGTCTAGGCATATGCACACCTAAGTCGTCAGATTACGACTAAAATAATATATGTTGAAAGAATATATGTAGTAAACCAATAACAGTTATGTCCAACATTATAATAAATAAATCTTAGAAAGTACTAAGTTAATATGTAACAACAATATTAATGGTTATAGGTTAAATCTAATGTCATCTAGTGTAATTAATATTATAACAAGAGTGTCTTTATAGGATGTCATGTAATTAGAAAAGGTAAGTAATGAAATACTACTGTTTTGATTGTCTCCTGGACAGACTCAGGAAATAGTCATATGGATTATCCGGTGCGGAGTTGGACTTGCCCTTAGGCAAACAATAATAGTTAGGCGTCATCCAGCAAATCACCATGCATCTATAGTGTGCGAAATATTCAGTTGTATAACTTAACCATTTACAATCGAAACCGAGTATATTTCCATCGTTTAGTTTCTACTCCAATCCAGTGTTATTTAAGTATAATCATGTTAGGTTAAATTCTAGTTCTCATAATCTGTATATCATATCATGTGTAATATTCCAATGTAGTTTTATTAGTTTGTTGATAATATGATTCAAAGAGCTAATTTGATTTATACTTTATTGAATAGATCACAATTAGCTAAACAAAAAATTTACTGATTCGAGATATTATAGAGATATCAGCCAGATGAGTGTATGAATGCTGGGAGGTTTTTCATGCTACGCACATTCTTTAATTAGATAACTAGTATACAAGATAATTTGTCTAGACACCGAAACAAAATAATATCGCAAACAATATGCTTTTATGTGATTTATAAAATATTTTATAAATTTTGATTATTCTAAAGTTTAACTATATATGTGATTTAACAAATTTAATAATAAGTGCATAACAAAAATTACAGGATTTCGATAACAAATTCAATAATAAGTAGTTGATGAGTTCATATGAGATAACAAATTATTATATAAATAAATAGTTAAATACTTAAATAGAATAGCATGATTAGTGAGTCTAGAAATGAAGATTTCGTTTCTTGATGTCGATCAACGGAGCAATCTACACATTAAAAATATTCTAAGAATATCAAAAATAGATTAATATTAATTTAGATGATTTTTAGAGATTTTCCAGTATTTTTAGGGCATACAAAAATTGATTTTATGACTAAATAATCTTAATCTGAAATCTTCAAACGGGTTTGGATTTATCTTATTGGGCTTATAAGATAGTGGATATTGTTTTTAGGTTATTGGGGTTATTTAGTGGTGGTTGAGCTAGTCGTAGAATCCAAAAAGATAATTTAAGCCCAATAGGATAAAAGAGTTATTTCTTACTTTTTGACAAAAGGTGAACCCAAAATGTAGAAAGAGGAAGAAGGTGATTTTCATTGGCGAAGTGGCGGCGGCTCCGACAGTGGCTCTTATGATGGTTTCGGCGGCTTCGAAGGTGGCTCCGGCAAGATGAGAGGATGAGAGAATGTTAGGAGGAGGGAGAATTTTAGAGATGAATTATATAGTTGGAATGAGTATAGTTTAGGGCTTTATAGGTTTCAAATTGGGATTTTTAGACTTTGAAGGGTTTCAAATTAATTTGGAGGGTTTAATTTTCATCATTTAAAAAGGGGAATTAAATAGGAGATTTTGTGGTGCATGTGAAGAGTTGGAGGCTAAAGAAAAGAAAAGGATTTGGAAGTTATAGAAGATGAAAGGATTGGGAGGTTATAGAAAATGAATAGTCATATTTATTATTTTGTTTATTTATTTATTTAATTAATTATTTACTGCTAGAAAATGAAGGGTCATTCCAGCCATCTACTCCTCTCTTGCTTGGAGCCAAAATCTGAACTGAATTCAGTTTAGTATTTGTTTCTTTTACTTACAGCTTACTGATATTGGCTAGTAGGCAACTCACATCCAATTTCTTAAAAAAGGAAAGAGATAAGTGAGTAAGTTGAAAAGCCAAAAAAAAAAAAAAAATTCAAAATTTGAATAATCTTTCTTAGAACTTGCTTTATTTGTTTGCATCACTCAAATCTCTAAAATTGCCTATTGTTCTTAATTAAGGCTGCATTTTGATGATTCAACTTGAAAATGGTAGATTTGGTTTTTCACATGTTTAGAAGTTATAGGATTTTAGCAAATCTTAGTATGGATTGAGTGTTTGGTGTCAAAACTATAAAGATTAATTAGGAAATAGAATCTTTGTATATAAGAAAAAGTCATGTAACACCCTACTATTCGGTTTGTGGATAGCTTTATTATTCGGTGATGTGTGATAACGGGAGTAGCCTTAAATTAAACAATATAGTCATATGAGCAATAACAACTAACAAATAAACAAGGATTGCCATTTAAAAATATTATAATTTGCATCAAATAAAACTAAAGAAATGTAGCTACATAAATATTTCTGAAGTAATTAAATATTGTATCAAGTAAAATCAATAAACATGCCATAGACATTTATCACAATTTTGAATAAAATCTTTAAAATAATGTCTATCTGATAAAACTACTCAATTCAACTTGTCAGTCCTCTAGCTCCGCTTACCCTTGCCCTTGAAATTAAGATAGATCTTGATCCATCTCAGGTGGATCCACATTAAATTTGGGTCTGTCTGACCATACAAACCAGGATCTTTATTAAAATGACCAATAAAATACAGGGAAATAATATTATGGAAACTAGTATACAAGTGTGATATAAATTGAATAAATAAATTATAAAGAATCCTGTTTAATCATTATTGCACATGTTTTATTATAATCATTTTTGTTTAACTATCTCTTAATATGGTATTTGAAAATCCAGGATGGTGTAATATTGATTAGTCTAAATTCATCCCTGTTGCAAGTAGGAAAACGATAACAGTAGTATTAGTGTTGTGTTTTGGTTAGAGCTTATTCCAAACCCTCTTGTATAGGAAACAGTGGCAATATGGGCAGAATTTATCTTTAACTCTCCTTTATAGAAAATAGTGGCAATATGGTCGAAGCCTATTCTAAACCTCCCATATGGGAAATAGTGGCACAGTTATATTCAACTATCATATTATGTTATTCTCTATTTTCCCCAAAATCCGGTGTTCATTCAGTTTAGTTCAATGTTTCAGTCGATTTTAGTACAATAAGTAAATTGGTGATAATCATTAGATTCAATAGCAGTTCAGTACCAATCAGTAAATATGATGCAATAGTTTAAGAAACTTATCACAAATTATACATTATCTCTCTTTAACTATTTCAGTATCAAACAATATTATATTATATAGCATATATCAATTAAGTGTTTATTGAATTAAATGGTATAAACAATTGAAATAATAGTTTCAGTCATTGATTATAGTAGTTCAGTCATTAATCTTTTTTTGAAAACGTCATAAATCAATTTGAAAAGGCAACATTTGTTGTTGTCAGCCATAACTACCGATGGGGTTACCAGTAGTTTTGCCAATGGTTATGCATGGGTTGCTCAGTGAATAGTCACTGGTAGATTTTGTGATGGCCAAGCTCTTCTGGTTAGTCAATAGGCCACCAGTGGGCCTTGGTTATTATAAATGCAACCTTTTGTACAGTCGCTATTTTTCAATAAAAATCAAAATTTTATTCGTTTTTCTTGCATTAAATTCATAATTAATCATGTTTAACATGATATCATGTATTAGAATATATAAAAATTTGATCATTTGTCTATCACAATCTCTCTTTTATCACAATACTTTCAACAAGATTATATCTTTATAAATAAAACAAATGATAGAACAAGAAACCACATAAAAAATAAATATAAAATATAATATCATGATTTTTTAGCATGATTACAGTGAGTTGGAGATCTACATAACAAATAAAACTCGTATTTGATCCAATATCTATCAAAATTTCTACTTTAATATCAATTTTCAGAAAAATGTCACTTTAAAAATATTTTACATGAGTTAAACAATAAAATCATATAAGAACAGTATTTTAGAACATAAAAATAGGATCTTTAGCATGTACAAAGTGAGTGAGAAACTCACCTGGCCTTGGGTGAAGAAAGATCTTAGATATGCTGTCAAAAAGTGTTTAAAAACTCTAAAAGCATAATCTGAAAAACCTAGAACTGAAATCCTCCTTCTCTTTTCTCTCTTTTCTTTCTCTTTTCTCTGTATTCTGTGTATTTTCTTTGTTGGATGATTTTGGCCTGCATGCAAGGGTATTTTCCTTTAATATGCACTTGGGATATAACTTGATTTTTCTATCTTAGTCAAATTGGAATTCTTATGGGTTATGGAAACTTTATCTAATCAAATCTTATTAATTAGGTTAGGGGTTATATTTACTTACTTTAATTAGTCTAATTTATTTTACTAACTCGGGGATGCCTAGCTTAGTTGGTTCGGGCTTGAGTTGGGTCTTATAATTCAAGGTTCGAATCATGTTGTCATCTATTTAATCAAATTAATTAATTCACTCTTTTTATTTTATCTATTTCTTTTAAACACAAAAATTTTATTTTTGTAAATCCAGAAAATCATTAAACGGGGTGGGTGTTACAGTTTCTATTAAGAACAGAAATTTCTAATATCGTGGATTTATTAGATTTTCAGATTCTCTTTTCTATTCAAACCCTCCTGAGAAATATAGTAAACTATTTTCAAAATCCAAATAAAATCATGAAACTTTTTGATGTTGAACATCCAAATGCAGCCTTAGTGTGAATCCTCAAATCTAAATTGCCTACATGTTCCTTAAATCTTTCAAGTTACCTTTATCAAGAACATGTCAAAGGTTTCTGTATATTTGATTAATCAACCCACCAACCCCTGTATGGACCTATTCCATTTTGATTGGAAAAATGAAGATAAAGTGCTTGTTAAATAAAGAGATGAAAACGAGGAACTGATTCAATGGGATTTACTTTTTCTTTTTTGGGATGACGGATAAAGATAAGAGGCAGAAGAAAATGAGTTAAGGTTTGTACGAAATATGGAAATAGAAGATAGGTTTAGCATTTGGCCTTTAGTAGCTATAATTTGGGGAAAAGGAGGATTTAGAGGTTCTTAAAAAAAGGGAAGGTAAATGATCATTATAATGGATGTGGGTTTGACATTTTAAAGGGTAGATATGCTCTTCGTGGATTTATGGAAACAGGCAAATGATGACAGTCAAACTTGTTGAATAAGTTAAAGGTTGAAATACAATCTTGGAATCGTTGATTGAAAGTAAATAGGGGGATTTATTTGGAGTGACCTAAAATTATTTGATGGACAATTCTGAACATTCATGGGATTTCTGGCCATTTAAGGAAGTTTTAGGAATTGATATTGGACAAAGGCTAAGAACGTTTTTACTTTTTCCTACATGCATACCTTGTGACACTAGCATCTTTCTGCTGTTGGATTTACCAATTTGAAATGCCCATTTTACTGTTCGGAGTTGTTTTCTCCCAAAAATTCAAATTGCTGCTAATTTAAACTCTTATGGTTTTTTTATTTCTTCTCTCTGCATAGTATTACTATATTAGAGCAAATGCTTCTATAGTTTTAGCCCTATTCATATCAATGTCTCCATGAAGAGCCACAAAATCTGGATCATTTTGGTTATTACTGCACCCTCTATTTCAAAATTTTTCTTTTCCTATCTTTTTTTAATTGTTTCTGTATACCTTATACAACTCACTAATGCTCTTTCTACTCATTACTCTCTTTTTTATCTCTTGTTTATCAGTGTTATGCTTGTGGAAGCTCTTGATACTGAGTTCATGGTTAGAACTTTAAACATGTATGAATGATTTTTATAGATTGGACAATAGGCTGGCTGACGCATATTAGTAATGTTCAGTACTGGTTTTTTGGGCACACAAAGGCATGGTAGTCCGAAAGTAAGTGTACAGTAAATTACGTTTATTTTTTTTTTAATTTTTTAATTTTTTAATTTTAATTTTAATTTATATTTTTAAAGTGTACTTGCTTATGGTGTGAAAGAAAAAGAAGGGATTCACAAGGTTAGGAATGGAAAGGTTCCATGAAGCATTTAGCATGATGGGTTTCTCTTAATTAACCATCTAGTAGTTCGTTTCCTTTTCTACTTTCATATAATTACATGTCCCCCCCAGGGAATTGGAGGTAGAGTATTGTGTATGTTATTTATGTGGTCGTGCTGCACTGCCTAGTTGCATTCATTTTATTTGCTCTGTTTTGATTGTATACCAGGTTTCTGTGCTTGCTGATGATATCCTGAAGAACATTGAGTATGATGCTCTGAGGATTGTTTTCAATAAATTCCAGTCAGTTATGTCATTCCTTCCAACAGTTTCAACCATACTGTCTCCTGAGGTGATTTTGGACTCTTATCATCTTGCACTTGAATTATCACCAAACATATCTGAAGAGTGGAATCATATTTTACTCTAGATACTTTGTTTCCCCAGGTGGTGGAGAGAGAGTCTGAAGCTGGGGGAAAACTCGGAGAACTGGACTTGTATGAAATAGAAGGGGGTGAAACAAAAGCAGAAGTGCTTCAGAATCTTGCGGAATTCCAGTTTTCTTGCGTATGTTCTACTACTACATCAACTTAAGCATGGTTTTCTTTTTATTATAAAATGTATTGTTTAATCGAGTTATTTGTGGAATAAAACCAGCGAATCCATTAGTCCCTTATCGTCAAATCAGTCCTTCGTGGGGGTATTGTTGCAATAACTATATAATTGTAGGAGTGAAATATTAATGGGAATGAATTGGTCAGTATCCAATGTCGGTGAGGTCGTCGAACCATCCTTTTGCCGCCATAAGTTTGGCTAATCGTACTCAGCATAGCAGCAGGAGCAAGGGAACTCCCTTTTCATATTTCATTTCATTTTCGTACTCAGCATGGCAGCAGGAGCAGGGGAATTCCAAGGGAACTCCCTTGGAATTCCTTTCTTTCTCCTGTTCCCGTCTCCATTTTCATATTTCATTTTGTACTGTGGATCGCCTTTTTTCAGGTTTCCAGAACGCATACTAGTACTCTCTAATTATATATGGTTTGTCGCTCTTTTATTTGCTTGCTTGTAGCGAGACAATGAAATTGAAGGCGAAGCTCCAAAACTGCGTCTTGCCAATAGTGGTGTCATTGTAGCTGAACCCAAATGTATTGTAGAAGGTTTCATTAGTATTGTGTCACATCCACCTTTGTAGTTTCTCTGTCTGTATAGTCTATTTGTACCAAAGAACACCTTCACAGCTTTCTCATCAACTATATCTGCTGGCTATGCAGTATACCTCTGAGAGTTGAGAAGGCTCCCAGAAAATGATTGAATATGTTTTTTGGTTATCAACGCCATAGTTGGAATCAAAAACTTTGTTTAACATGTTGGAACAAGGGTTCCCATCAAACCTAGAACAGGAGTCTGTGTTGAAGAGACCTATCAGTCACACAGTAATGATTAGGAAAGGAGACACAAGACAGCCACAGTCCTCATAAAATTGTCCTAAACCTATTGTTGTGTGTGAAGGGTTAGCGTGTGTTATGGGTGTTTTTTTTTTATTTTAAAATCTACTTTTTGTGGGGTGCTTTGTGGTTTTTTTTTTTTTTTTTTTTTCGGGGGGGGGGGGGGGGCGGGGCGGGGGGGATGATCTTATAAAGTTATGCTGCTGACCAAGGTCACTTAAGGTAAATTCATGATACTACTGTGAATTTTGAATTTGTTTACATTGATGAGTATATTGACACTAATTTAATTAATCGGTTGTTGTTTTCTATGACCGATTAATAATAATGCCATGGCAGGTGTAAATCCTATACAATTGCTTCTACATGTTCAAATGCCTATACCTGCCACAATTGTAGGAATGCACACAAAGTTATATAGTTATATACACTCTGATTAGACACGTGACATCAATTGCTTTTACGTTATTATTATGACTGAATATCTAGATATGATATGGTGTATACATTTAAATCTAGAAATATTCAGATGACTTCTACATGTTTGTATAGGCATGGTATTATGGATCACAAGTACAAACGTTTAAACATTTCACAATTGTAGTTATCTGACCACAAGTATAGGCATATAAACATTTCTAATAATTCATTGATGTCTACGTCTCTGAGAAAATTTTTACAAACATTAAATGAAGAATACACTTCTACATTTAAAGCAAATAGTCAAAATTCGTAACCATTTGCTTTAAATGTTTATGTGGCGTTTAAATAACTAAGAAGAATAACAAGCCTAATATTTATGTCTTTAAGTGATGGGTTTTAGGTAAATAAATATACAAATATTAAAGACAACAATCCACAAATTGATATTTTAATTAAAGGCAACAAGAACCTAATCATAAACATGATATTGGAATGATGTACTACTTGCCTTAAGAATACTTTTCCTAGCTATTGTCCTTGGCCCTTTCTTGTTCGTACGAGTATTGCTATGAGTTTTTGGCTAGAGAAGAATGAAAATAAAATTAAAAAATTAAAGAAAATAACAAAGAGATGGAGAAGGGAAGACATTTGCTATTGCTGGAGTGTGCAAGGCAATGGAAATTTTTGTGGACGGGTAATGAGATTGGTTTGTTTTTGTTTTTTTTTTTTCCCTTCACTAACTTGATTCCTTTTACTCCATACAAGGACACACCTTGCTCCCATTTGCCACACACCTCATGGTGCGGACATGTTGCCGTCATCTGCAAGGAGGATAGGGAATGGAGGTGTAAAGTATGCCTTTAATTAATTAATTAGTAAAATAATTTATCGTTTACGGTTCTGTTCGATGATCTTCTAAATTTGTGGACCATGAATCCCTTTTTCTCCAAACAAGGACACGTCGCGCCCCAAAATGTGGGGTCTGATTAATAGAGAATGGTTTACAATGCAAACATAAGATGTTTTAGAAATATTAGTGGTTACTGGATTGAATGAAAATTGAATTCAAAATTTTGTCTGGAAGGGACCTTTTATTTAGTGGACATTAATTTAATTCTTTGGTTATTTATTTATTTAGAAAAAAATAATAATACCTTTTCACAAAGCAATTTACATATGCATTCAACATAGGCCCTATTGAGTGGATCATACCTCCAAGCGGAATCAATGTGACAACATGCTTCTATGGGCTCAGCAACATGGTCATTAAAATGTTAGTTAATTTATTTGTTTTATTTTGTTTGGGGTCAAAGTACAGGACGTGTACTGGCGTATACCTTCCTTTATATGGTACTGGAATGAAGGATATGGTTGCATATTCTAAAGTAGAATAAAGTAACTAAACGAGTTGGGCTTATTGGTTGGGGGAAAATGGTGATTTATAGTCCATGCACTATAATACTTTCTTTTGTAGCTTGTAGCACTATAATACTTTCTTTTGTAGCTTTGTACACTTGAATCGCCAATATGAAGGTGGCAGGAATTGTGTTGTAAATAAATGAGATATGATATGATAAGAATACTCGAGTACAATCACTAAGATACTTAAAACATATGGAGACATATGAACACTGAAACATAATGCATGATAAGTCCAACAAGACATGATAGATTTCCTAATTACGTGATATAAGGTTTATATTGATATATGGACTTGTGAACATGATTACGTGCATATATGGTAACTATACTTGTCACATTAATGACACTCGACAATCGATATACATGACACATGGTGCATGAATTCTAACACATGATATATGATGCTTGAACCCGTTATATGACATGATTGCCTGAATTATTGACAATAGATACACGATGGACATGATCATTTATGGGAACATAATGACGAGGTTCATATATCTTGATTACATGGAAATGAAGTATCTTCAAGATATACTTGTACATAATCTCGAATTAAATTGATTTTTGAATTCTAGTTTCTAGTAAGGATATGTGCATAGTCTGACTTAGCATGCTATAATGTTTCTGTTATTTCATGTGTTTCATGTATCATTGATATGGGAATTATGGAAAACTACATAATGGACATGAACCGTATCTTATGAGGATCTAGTTAGGTATTTCTAGTTAGGTGTTTAGGACTTGTACTGCAACAACACCATGTGGTATTGAGCTACGGTTTTATATTCGAGTTCCCATAATGGGTTACGTCTGTTGCTGTTTCACAGTATAGTGTTTGTTTAGCAACACCTACCGGTGCATCATGGTTCAGCGCCGTGGGTTCGGGTTTGGTTCCTGGTCTATATGGGCACTTATATAATACAGGTAACGGCGCGCATCTTATCTCATTCTAGTTCCAATAATTTACTTAGATGATGACTAGACTTGCATATGCATGTTTACCATCTGATTACTTGCATGACTTCTACATGCTACGCAATCCTGCTTGTTCCCGCATTGCATGTCTTGTTTA
This sequence comes from Dracaena cambodiana, assembly GCA_036321105.1. Lineage (NCBI taxonomy): Eukaryota > Viridiplantae > Streptophyta > Magnoliopsida > Asparagales > Asparagaceae > Dracaena > Dracaena cambodiana. The sequence continues at coordinate 12,481,561 of JAYEPQ010000005.1, read as the reverse complement.
TGTTTTTGACTAGTATGATTGATACTTGAAATTTATACTAACGAATACTTGATACTTGTACTGTGAAAGTACACTCTATTCTCTTATACTTGCTACTTGTTGGGTTTAATTCCCTGGGTTCCAAACCCTAGATTGCAGGCACGAGATGGAGACTCCAGTATCTAGTCAAGAGTCTAATAGTAGAGCTAGTGTGGTTCAGTACCCAGCGTGCGGTCAGGCTGGACATGTATTTAATCATTGTGATATTTGTGTGGTAACCCAGTTAGATAGGCCAAGAGAGACATAGCCTAATCAGACTGACTATGATATATGGAAGTTGGCGGAGGCAATTTGCTGTAGACAACCGTCCTTTTTATTCCACCTTTGCCATGGACATTGGATCTTAGTGGATCAAGACGTATATCACTATCAGGCCCAGAATAGGTTCACATCAGCAGAATTCAGAAGGCCACCTATCACCCGGGTCTACCACAGACGACATCAATAGTTTCATCACCTGACTCGAATCTTTCTTTTGCTTATCATGCTCCCCCATGTTAGTTATGTAGTTGTACCGTATCAATCAGGCTACTTTTCTGTTGTTAGTGGACCTGTTACTGTATCTCCCTTCATGTATAAACTTCAAGTTTAATGGATAATGTAGTGCTTTCATGTATTAGGGTGTAGCAGTTATTTTTATTGTTTATTGTTGCCGATTTGACTCCTGGTTCAAATTGTAAAATTTGCCTCGTGCAATCCATCTTTAGTCTTAGAGCGTGCCTACAGGTAACACACTCTGTTTTTCAAGCTGTTGAAACATGGGGGCATTACAGAGTGGTTTCAGAGCCAGATTCGTTGAATTAGTCTAAGTGATTTAGCTTATTCGGTCCTGGGAAGAGTTGGCAATAGATTCTGCTACATATATATATATATATATATATATATATATATATATATATATATATATATATATATATATATATATATATATATATATATATATATACACACACGTTATCCATTAATTATCTTTTGATTTTATTTCCACATTTTTTCTATTCGATCTTTGATATATTCCTAGCCCCTTTTGATTGATTTTTCATGCTTGGATCTTATCGTTGAGTTCCCTGAGAAAAAGGAGGATTAATGTCATGCCTGAAAAAGGAGGATGAAGTTCCCTGAGACTGTATAGAAGAGATGATTTTGAGTATGCATTTTTGGAGGAAAAAGAAGGATTAGAGCAGAAATATTGATGGACTTAGTAAAGTAAGCATAGTTAGTATGGTTAACTAGGCAAATGTACTAGGAGATAATGAACAACCTGAGAGATAGTGACTACTAGAGATATTAGGAAATCTTAGAAGGCTGAGAATTTTGTAAAATTAGCTAGATTGGGAAGCAGAGGGCAAGATATTGTTGAACTATATGAGAAAACAGATTTCATCATGCCAGAGCATGATATTTATATCTATCTTCTCAAGCTTTATCTTTCTAGGTGATTGTCCTATTCCACTACTTCTGTTGATCGTTCCCATTTGACATTTCGTATCCTCCATTTGAACTTTATCTTAATGTGGTTCATGTCTTGAATCTTTTGTATATCAGAAGTTTTATTAAGTTAGCTAGGCAATTATAGATATTTATTATCTGGCGTCAGAAATTGCAGTCACTTATTAAGATTTTGTTTTTTGTGATTGAATTTTGTAATTAGTCATGAATTCATTTATGATATTATATCTTTATCATTTGCAGTTTTGTTGCATCGGCATAGTAATAGTTGAGATTTATTTCTCTGCTAGCATCTATTGCAACTATGTACTAGGACCATATGAGTAGAGTTTACAAGATAATCGTCACTTGTATTTTACTCATTACACCAGTTAATTAGGATGGCATAACACCCCCAAACTGGTCGTAGCTATTCCCAATTAAACTCTGTTTTGCTTTTGCATTGCTCTACCGAAAGTAAAATTTCAAGGACGAAATTAAAATCTTACTTACAAACTATCATTGCCACCAGAGATGAGACCTCTTCATGATGTGTTCTATGTATTACAATTGAGGAAGTGTTTGGGTAAAAACACAGAGTAGTAGGTCTATTAGAGGTGGATATGAGATTGGACCTAAAATACGAGAAGCAACATATAGTGATTGTTGGCCAGCGGGAGAGAATCCAAAAGAACAAAGTAATACCACTGGTTCTTGTTTTGTGGGATGCACAGTCACCAAGAGAGTCTATTTAGAGGCTTGAGGACGGCATTAAGACGAAGTATCTGTATCTTATGATTAGGTATAGTAATTTCATTTGATTATCTATCCATGCATGCCTGTATTTATTGTCATATCCCTTAATTTAGAATTTTGAGGACAAAATTCTTTTGTTAGGTGGGTAGGATGTAATATCCCAAAATTCGTGCTAATCGTATATGAATTTTGAGGGCGAAATTCTTTTGTTAGGTGGTTAGGATGTAATATCCCAAAATTCGTACTACTCATTCCTCTGGGTTCGTTATTCTTTTGGGTTCGTTCGTGCCAAATAGGGTTATCGGAGAGTCAAATTGGACACTAAAGTGACTTTTGGTGAGTATAATTTTAAATTTGTAACTCCAAATGACTTTCGATTTTCACGGTTATTGTTTTTTTAATATTTGTGATTTTTAAAATTTTCTTGGAACTCCGGAAAACTTCAAATTTTGCTAATTACAAAATAATAAATTATTTTGATAATTAGTTTGGTATTTTATACGTCTTTCATTTCGGACATCAAACAAATGTACGAAAATTTTTCTAGTGCCTCTATCATTGATCTCTATATTCTGTATTAATTTGGTAAATTTAGGAGATCGTTGAATGGGCCGTAATTGATAAAATAAAAATTTAATCTATTAAAATTTGCCTCCAAAATAACGTTGGACGGATTTGGTTCATAAGCCACTGCCAATCAAGGATGGTGGTCTTTTATGGGGAGCCAATAAGGATGATAGGATGAGTGGCTTGAGGAGGAAGATAGCAAAAACAATGCAAAGGAAAAATAATAATATAATAATTTTAACATGGTTAAATGATGTGTGTGTGTGTGTATATATATATATACCTTACTCTCTACACACCAAATTCCCTCTCCTCGCACTGTCCTGCAAACAAGCGAAGAAATTTTTTTGAGTGACTATCGCTTTCACTTGCTGAGTAATTAACAAGTGAAGCAGTGAGCAGTAGTAGCATGGGGAGAATGAACTAGAGTATGGGTCTAGGATCTTGGTGATGAGTTAAGGCTGGTAGCATTTATTTTAATTTTATTTTTTATTCTTTATCTGTTTAAATCAATTTAGGGTGCTTTGTTTTTTTCTCTTTTTTAATTTAGAATGCTGCATGTTCACATTTTAGCAAACTATAGAAAATCAAGGTGTTTGAAAATTGAAACCAAGATCTTGCTGGAGTTGACCTAGTGAACTTAAGTTGATTATGTTGGTTATTATTTATTTATTTTTAAGAAATTTTTTTTTTTTTGTGTTTAATGTTTTGGTTGCTCATGTATGATATCCTGTAAAACTATGAAAAAAAATGGTCTTAAATTCTTTTGGTAGAATAGGGGAGATTTGCTTGATCTTATTATACTAGTAATTGAAAATTTAGGTAGTTTTGATTTGGGACTGAGGGCTTTTAATTGGCTTCTCACAATTTAATTTGATATTTAAAAATTGGTATTGACGGCGATTCAAAATGATTAATACATAATGGTTCTCAGTGCGAACTTGAGATATTTTAGAAATATTAGTGGTCACTGTATTGAATGAAAATTGAATTCAAAATTTTGCCTGGAAACCATCCTTTTTTTTTGTAATCTTCCTCCTCAAGCTACCCATTTATCCTATCATCGTAATTGGCTCCCCATAAGGCCGCTGCCTTTAATTGGCAGTGACTTGTGAAGCAAACTAGCCCAAGGTTATTTTGGAGGTAAATTTTACTAGTGGACTAAAGTATTATTTTATCAATTATAGCTTTGGTCGATGATCTCCTAAATTTATTAGATTAATATCGGATATAGAGATCAATGAGAGAAGTACTTTTGTTTGATGTTTTAAATAAATGATATAAAATACCAAATAATTATCAGAACAATTTATTATTTTGTAATTAGCAAAAGTTGGAGATTTTTCAGAGTTTCTGAGAAAATTTCTAAAAATCACAAATTTAAAAAAAAAATAATCGCGAAAATTGAAAATCATTTGTAGTTACGTACTTAAAGCTACGCTTATCTGAGGACACTTTGGTGTCCAATTTGAATATCGGTAGTCCTAATTTGGCACAATCAGACCCAAATAAGAATATGAGTAGTATGAATTTTGGGATATTATATCTGATGCTACTCAAGCCAAGAGAGTGTTCAATTTGTTTTCTTTTGAAGAGAAGAAAATGTGGAGGGGTTTATATTAAGTATGATGACAATTTCGTAAATATACTAAGCTTATAACTCAAGTTTCATATTCGATGAAGTCAAATAACTCCTTTTTTCCCCACCTGACCCTTCAGTTGTCAGCAAACTGATTTTGGTTTTGTATTTGTTTAAATAATTAATAATTATCGATTTCGGATAATCTTTCTCAAATATTACCAAATTAATACAGAATGTGGTGGTCATTGAGAGAAGTACTAAAAAAATTTCGTACATTTGTTTGATATCCAAAATAAGAGATAAAAAATACGAAAGTTATTATCATAAAAATTTATTATTTTGTAATTAGCAAAATTTGGGATTTTTTTTGGAGTTATGGAAAAAAATCATAAATATTAGAAAAAGTATAATCACGAAGATAGAACGTCATTTGGAACTGTGGATTTTAATTTATGTTCACTTAAAGTCATTTTGGTGTCCAACTCGACCCTCGGTAGTCCTAATTCAGCATGATCGGACCCGAAAAAAAATATGGATGGTAAGAAATTTAGAATATTACATCCTACCCAATTAATGAAAGAATTTCGTTCTCGAAATTCAAAAATAAGAGAAATAGAAATCTTGGACCAAGTGATAGAAAATTCAATTGAACGAACAAGCACGATAAGGATAAGATAGATGGCCAAAACCAAAGCATAGATAACAAGAATCAATTATGAACATATTCTTATGTGGCAGTAATCATATGATCTTTCATCTAAACCTAGATTCTGATATTATCCTGTAATGCTCTCGTTTTTCAGCTGCTTTCCAAAACGGAGGATGCTATTTAAAACTATAAAAGGAGGATGCTATTTAAAACTATAGTAGACTATCAAACAAATACGAGATCTTGGAATAATAGTAATTATTATCACATTCAAATGAGTAAATAACATGGCTGAAAATGAAAGTGTTGATTATATAAAAGGCACACTTTTCTGGACATGAATACAAAAGAATCAAAGAAATAAAAGAGTAAAGCAGAGTCCAAATAAAAGAAAATATAAACAGATAAATACAAGGGATCTCTAGAAGATATTCCACTGTTTAGTGCCGCTCGATCTGCTCAAAGAAGTACATGTCATTAACTAGAGTTAGTTCTCCTTCCTCCTTTCCTAGACTTGGGTTTAGCACCCAGGCGATTAAATCCAGTAAGTAACATAAAGAAAAAGAAAAGTTGTACTATAACAGTATTCAGAGTAGGTAATCGTTAACATGTGATGCTAGTGTTGGTCGTGATAGTATAAATCAAACAACATAAATAAACTTTGAATCATCAATAAACCAAATGTACAGGAGTGTGCAGTTTTGTTATGGTAACAAATCTCATTCATGCCTTATGTCAGATATCAGAACTAGACAGATTAATGATTAGTCAGATTTTTGAAACTACAACTGATGGGTGCGCTGTTACTCGTATTGTATAAGTGTCCATACATACTCGGGACCCAGCCAGAACTTGTGGCGTTGAACCGTGACGCACCGCTAGGTGCTCAGAACAAAAGTCAGATTTCGTATCAGAATGAAGGCTCTACCTTGCAGATCAGATGGTGGCTTAGTGACACTAGGAACTGCTGCAGTAAAAGTTTTGGTTCCTAGATTGCAATCACCTATATCCTCATATGATAAGGTTCTTTTCTATCAGATGGTTTCTCCATTAACCCCAAGTTGCTTATATCAGAGTGTGTACGGACCTAGAAACATCATGCCTCATGGTACTGATATAGTGTACATGTCCGATCATATTAGAATCAAAACTTAGAGTTAGAAATCATAAATAATTAGCTGATCAAATTTAGAACGAACACTATATTCTGATTATTTCATAATTACTTCTATCATTAAGTTTCTAGATGGTCATGTACAGATGTACTATAGATGTAAGATATAGGAATTGCATTCAAAGTATGTTTGCAGTAAGGTCAACGAGTAAAATAATTTAGGTTCTATTCAGGGTTTTAATAATTGACATTACTCACCTTAAAATTTGGATGAAAATACTTTGTCATAAAATTTCTTGGTATGGTCTAGGAGTACTGATAGAAGCACCAAGGCCCTTGGTAGGGTTAACTTATTCATTTTTGACTACATGTGGGTTTAAGTTACTGTTGATAGATATATGTGTATCTTCAAAATATGACATGTATATATCAAAATAGTTTTAAGAATGTGTACGTATGTAAATAGACGCAACATGTTTATAGCTTACGCTAGTTATGATTAAACCTATCAAATAAAGCAATTTTAGGATTTGATGTATTCAATTAAGACCAGCAATAGCCGAGACTGGAATTGTTAGATTGTAACAATTATCTCACATATAATTTTAGCATATAATATTAGTGCTTCACTAACTTGAAGTTCAATGAACACACACTCTTTTCATACCCTTTAATCAAACAAAGAAATAGAGGAATACTTCTTGTTTTGCAACATGTATTAGTTTTAACATAGTGTAACCCATGTCAAAATGATTTTAGACAGGATATAGAAGGCATAGGTAAACTAAATATTAAATGATGTAAAATGTACATATCTAATACAACTTTCATTAAATGAATATGTGCACTACCTATATATTATTCCAGAGTCATTATCTTTGTCAAAATAAGCAAGATGAAATAATTCCCCTTTCAAGTTTCAGTACAGAATATTGTAATACTGAAGTTGTTAAAGCCAAAAAAGAATAAATAAAAGTAGGTGTTACTTCAATTTACGTTTGATTTCTTTGAAAATTTTGATGAAATCAAATGCCCCAAATCCTCTTTTCCTCAGTGGTGCTACTGAAGCTAAGAGAGTGAGATAGAGAGTGTTCAATTTTATTTCATTTGAAGAGAAGAGAACAAAATGTGAGGGCTTTATATTAAGCATGATGGCAATTTTGTAAATATACTAAGTTTATAACCCATGCTTCATATCTGATGAAGCCAAATCATTCCTTTCTTTTGCCACACCTGACTCTTCAGTTGCCAGCAAGCTGCCGACTTAGTAGGAACAAAAGTTTAGTTTTGTATTCTTTTTAAAATTAATTAATTAATTATTATTGGTTCCGGACAATTCAAATATTACCAAATTAATACAGGATGTAGTGGTCATTGAGAGAAGTTCTATTTTTTTTTTTCCATGTTTGATGTCCAGAATGAAAAATATAAATATCAAAGTAATTATCATAATATTTATTATTTTGTAATTAGCAAAATTTGGGGTCACTGGATTGAATAGATGTAAATTTGGGGGCGTTTTATTTCATCAGAAGCTTTTAAGAATAGACGAAAGCCTATTCCATCTTCAATCAACAAACATAATCTACAGAGTTCTGTAACGAGATAGCTACTAAACATTTCCACTGCCATCTAAATATTTTTAGATAATCAAATCTCACTCCTCTGCAATTATTTTGTAAATTTATCGTTCCACAAAGTTTTGCGGGTTATGTTTGACTTGATAAACGTATTATTTCATTGTTAGCTACTTCTTATTTTTTTATTTGGAATCTTCATTCTCCTGTTCTGCAGACCTTGTTCAATGCAGTTCTAGAGAATGCATGCAGTGAACTTGGAGCAAGAATGTCGGCCATGGACAGCGCCAGCAGAAATGCTGGTGAAATGCTTGATCGTCTCACTCTCACATATAACAGGTCTCTCCATCCATCTCTCTCAAATAACACTGTTCTGCAATTTGTTGCTCTCGCTTTATGAGACATGACACTTCTGTTCCTAACTTGTTGCACCAGGACCCGTCAAGCATCGATTACTACTGAGCTTATTGAGATCATATCAGGTGCATCTGCGCTCACCGGTTAGGATTATTGATGGGCTACACTTTCGGCTATTTGCATCTGATGTCTCTTTCAGACACTCGTTTCGTATTGCAATAATCTCTTGAGGGATGCAACAATGCCCTGGAATAACATGATGATTGTTTCATTGGTTTCCATTTATCTTCAGAAACAAGATCTTTGTAACTTGAAATCAATTCCGTGCAATTTGGCTGGATTCTGAAATCAGCAGACAATTTTTAGTTACATTGCTTCTTATTTGTATGGATGTGGTAGTGTTTTTTCGTTAAAATTGTTGGACGCCTACATGTCTGATTCTTCGCTGTTCTAGGTATCGTCTCCCTTGCAGATTGGCAGATTGACAACAATCTGTAAGTCAGTTAAACTTGCGAGGGCGAGAATGAGAATTGGGATTTAGTTTATTACATCCCGTGGTTGTATTTTTTGTATTGTTTAAATACTTTTGTTCTTACAGCTGTGGGAATACTTTAAGTGCAAAGAGCTTAGGAGTCATGTAAGTTCAAATTTTATGAGATCAGGATTAGGACGCCTGATTTGAGTGAATTTGGATGCAATTATTCTCTTACAAAAGAATGAATGCTGGCTTGTTTCTTGAAAAGTGACAAGGAATGAGATATCATAATAGAGAGGGTTGATCTCTAGAAAATGCTAATTGTAAAATAAGCCTTTGCTTTTTTTGATGAAAAATGGCTAATAAAGAGCCAGCTTATTTATTTAGTGGGCTAGTAGACTACCATGTCAGCGGATGAGCCTACTGCCCGATCTAAAATGAAGTTTTGCTAATTTGTATTATTCTGTTGGTACCGCTTTAAAATTCGAGGTGACAACAAAATTTTCATTTATGAGTTAGTGACCCCGTAATGATCTTAGTCTTACTTAAGCCTTTATATCGGTTTATTCTTATTCTGTATCAACTCAGGAATTCGGGTATTGCTAATTTGTATTATTCTGTACCGCTTTAAAATTCGAGGTGACAACAAAATTTTCATTTATGAGTTAGTGACCCCGTAACGATCTTAGTCTTACTTAAGCTTTTATATCGGTTTATTCTTATTCTGTATCAACTCAGGAATTCGGATATTGATACGGACAAATATTGAGTAAATTAAGTTATATATTTCAATTTAGTTTACAATTTCAAATTCAATAGAGCGTAGACCTATTATCTTATTATTTTGGATTTTTTTCATATTTTTCTTGAATTATTTCAGCTTGGATGGTTTTCGAGCAAATACCTATTTAAAATAATTAAATTAAATTTTAATCTTTTTCCCACGTTATATCTATCTCCAGCAGCCCAATCTCCTTATTTGACCAATTTTGGATAGAAGTTGACACATGACAAATTTGCAATTAATTTGAAGTTTAAAAATTTTAACATGAGAGGATACTTATCTTCAAGTAGTTGTTTGATCACTCAAATAAATTTAGAAAAATTTGAAAAAAATTTATCTCTCATGTTCCTCTTCAGACCTCCAATACTCATTCCTTCTTAAATTTCTTCAAATAAATCGCCAAATAATCACAGCCTGAAAATAGGCTGAAAATCCACTATATTACTAGTTTGTTCTTGAGTTTTCCTTCTTCAAATAAACTCTAAACTTTTCTTTCAATGTGATGACATCTTCTCTAACCCTTGCGCTTTCCCTAGTATGATTCTTGGGTGATTTCTCAACTTTTGAAGGGTAATCTCATCAATATCTGCTCTTTTTCGATTTTCGCTCAATAAGAGATATGGATACGCTATCAAATCCTCTAAACTTGTGATAATATTTTAATGTAATCTCCTCAAATATAATATCAGATACATTATTAATCCAATTTTAAGATTATACATGCTCAAATTTATATTTATCTCGAGTTTCATTGCACGTGCCACATAGTGCATGATATATGTGCACATATCGTGTTGTTGTCCAAACATACGCATCAGTTCATCTTAGAAATGCTATAACTTTTTGCATTTTAACTCCAAGTGACCTTATTTTAGTGCCATTAGAAAGATGATTTACTAAATTACAATTCATCTAACTAAAGTATATTCTAATTTAGCCATTTATCTATCTAAAAATAGCATGAATTTTCATCACTTGCTGCTGTACTAGGTCAACAGTTCAACAACGCTATGTTCATGGTAACATAGCCATAACTTTTGCTCTAGAACTACAATTGAGCACATTCAAAATTTATTCGAAAGATAATTAAATTATGTATAACTGATTAAGATATTAAACTCTAAATAAAATCCTATAAGGGTCAAAAATAATCTGGAACTTTACTTATAACTGCAGTAGTTCAGTAGGAGTTAGGCTTGGCAACCGGGCCGTGTCTGTCATGGCTCGGGCATGGCCCGTGCCAGGAACGGAAGTGCCGTGCCTAGCACAGCATGCCTGCACAGGCACAAGCCTGGACATGGCACGCTGGCACAGCCCGTCAAGCACGTGTCGTGCCCATGCCTGCACGTACTGACTCGGGATTTTTCTTTTTCTTTTTTATAAATTACAATTTTGGTTAGTAGGTTAGTTTAGTTAGTTAGTTAACTTAATTTAGTAAGTTTAGTTAGTTCTAACAAGTAAAAAAGATTATGAAAATGAAATTTTATTATATGGAATCTTATTACATTGACAAAATAACTCTATCAATCTTTTTGGAAATTATATAAAGTCTGAAGAGAGGGGAGAGGACTCTGACCGTCACACTTAATTTATTTTTTGTATTTTTTCCAAGAGAATTATAAGTTTCAAAAAAAGTATATGAAAAAAATTACAATTATAGAATTCGAAATGAAAAAAATTACAATTATAAAGAAGAAAAAAAATGAAGACTTAATAGTGCAGAAGCCTTCAATTTTTATTCTTTCTCGGGTGAGTTCTCTTGCTCCAATTCGTTATATCTTTTTTTATATATTTGTTCAGCGTCTAGCTAGTATTTCAAGCAAACACACATTTCCAATGTATTTGCTGTCATTGAACTCCTCCACCCCACTAGCACTCTATCATTTGCATTAAAAGCAGACTCCGATACTACTGTGGATACCGAAGGAGTTAGTAGATCACGGATCATATTGAAAAGTACAGAATATATTTTCTTCTATGACTTCTACCATGCCAAAATATCAAAATATTCATAACTGTCAGTTGAATAATTATCTGCACTGACCCTTTCTAAGTAGTAATGAAGTTCATTGAAAGAAGTACTAGATTGCTTAGGTTTTTTATGGTGAAATACGGATAATATTATTGGCTTTTTACTTTTTAAAAAGTGGGTTGCTTTGTATTTTGAGATTTATAACCATACATATCTTCATATGTATGGTACATAATATAAAAACATGTTTTAAAGTGCAATATGTGTGGTTAGGTAGTAAGTGCCCGAAAATGCTCTAGTTGCATTTTCAAATTTACTTAAAAAATTATAAATGCAATGCATATGATTTCATTTATTAACATCCAAACTACATGATGCCATATAATAGAATGATTCCATTCTATTTCATTAAATATATTTATTATAACTTTATATTTAATTGCATCATCTAATATTTTAAATATAGAATTTCATCTTATTCTTATATCTTAGGGTAAAATTCTTGTTTAGTTTTTAGAATTATTATATATTTGTTTAAATATTTGTCTTCTTGGCCCGCTATATTTTACAAATGCTATTGTATTTCTAAATTAATTATTCAATCATTTTTTACTCTTAATCCATCTTATACACACAAATTAATTATGTGGCAAAGACACCGAATATGAAATAATTTTCCATCTAAAATCGGTTTAGTAATATTTTTTAAAATTTCTATTGTGGCCATATTTTTGGAAGTATTATCGAAAGAAATAGAAAATTTTTTCTTTCTATTCCGAATGCTGAAAAAACACTTAGTAAGGATTGTAAAAGATTATGTGTGTGAAAATTAAAATTTCCTAAATATTATTATTCTTTTTTGTATTATCCAATCTTAATCTATATAGTGGGCTGTTATGCATAAATAATGACTACTATTTAAGGCTTCCTATCAATCGGAGGTTATTGCAACTCTATAAATTATCGAAGTTAAAATTACAATTAAAATTTATCTCTTATCTTTGTATATTTTCACAATATTGAATTTACAAGTTAAATGTGTGACTTTTTTAAATTCGGGGTTATGTGCTGTTTTTATAAAGTTTTCAAATTTTGGGAATTCAGCCGTGGAAAAGGGTTGTTCAGTGTACACTATATATGTTACTAATTGTTCTCTACCGGATATAGAATTATATTTAAACGTTCCTAAAATTCCTTCATATGTGTTTCATTGTGTTTGTTGTGGTTCATTTGGTGGGTGTGTTTTTTCTAAATGTCTTTTAAGGTCACCGTTTCACTTTCTCTAGGGAGGGAGTAGAGTCTTTGGTAATATTTGCATCTGATTTTTCTAACACTATCTTCTATAATCTTTTCAAAGTGATTCCATATATCCGATTTTGAAGCCCTAGTGGGGATGTTGTTTGGATTTTGGGCATTGTGGTTTGAGTGGGCTCTTCTTCAGGCATATTAGAGGACTTTATATTTTCGTATAACTGTGATGCAAATGGTACTTGTGGAGCGTATTCTAATGGTTCACGAAGACTTCGGTATTCTTCATTTGATATAAAAAAACTAATCACAGTTTGAGAAGAAGAATCACTGGACGAGTATGGATTCATTTTTAAAAACCACGAAAAACCGAATAAAAATAAAATCATAATATAAATAGCTCAACGCCGGAAGCGGATGGGAAAGCTTGAGAGTTGAGAGTTGACATCAAAAATTGCTTCTTGATACTTGAGAGTTGAGAGTTGAAGTCGAAGATTGATTACTCAGGAGATTTCTTCTTGATACTTACTCTTGAATCTTAATGGAATAAGTATGAAGTTTTGTAGGAGTTTTTGTATTTGGAAAGATTAGAAAGAGTTGAAGATTGAAGAGAGTTTGAGAATTGTGAGGAAGAATAAAATTGGAGGAAGGAGATAGTATTTATAGGAGGGAGAAACTCTTTTGCAAAAAAAATTACAAACAACCCCCAACAGCAATTTTGACTGTTGGGGGCGAAATTTATAAATTTCTTGCAAAAAAAAATCCAACAGTTAGTTTCATAGCCGTTGGGGTGTTTATGCAAAAAATTTGCAAAACCCCCCCAAACGGCTATAACCAGCTGCATTTTAAAAAAGAATAATAATTAAGCAAGTCGTGCAGAGCTCGGCACGTGCTGGGCATGGCACGGCACGACCGTATTGTAACGAGACGGTAGCCCATGCCTGAGTCAGGGGCACGTGCCTAACACATGTTGGGTCAGGCGGCCCGCCCGACCCATTTGCCTCCCCTAGTAGGAGTAAGTCCATAGTAAAATAATTATAAGTTTTGCTCTAGAATTACAATTTAACTCATTCAAAATTTATTGGAAAGATAATTAAATTAACAAAGATTGATCCAAATCCTAGACTTTAAATTTATTTTACTTATGTTCAAATCAAATCTGGAAGTTTACTTGTTAGTTCCATAGCTCAGTAGCATTAGGTCCACGACAAAACAACCATTATTTAGAACTCCAATTAAGTTCATTTGAAATTCATTCAAAAGATAATTAACTTCTCTACAATTGTATTAAATTTTAGCATTTAACTCCATTTTTACCATAGTCAAACAAGACCTGGATGTCTGACTGTTTACTGAATTGCAACAATATAGACTTATATGTTATATCCTACATATCCGGCGTGACATATGATATGATACATATATGCACATGACCTGTACATAGTGAGTTCAGACCTATCATAGTTCATATTTAGGCATACATGCAATGTTTGTACCTATAACACTTGATTTAAGGTATGATATACATGCATATATGTTTTTTTATGCAATTTATTACATGTAAATATTATTTTTACTTGGAAATGATACCTTACATACGTAAACATGTTCTATAATTCCTGTATCTGCTATTATTACTCTTATATTTTCCAATATTGACGTGTATTATATTTCATTTTTACCTGGCTATTGATACATACACTCTTATTACTTATGACACCTTGATATATTGATACTTAACATTTACTATATTATGGATATGGAAAAAAATGAATGGTGGAATAAAACATGTATTGTGAGAGTCTCTTATCTGGTTTGGGACGCATCCACCGATCTGTGTACTGGCACTATTGGTTCCTAGTTGTTCCTAGCAGCACTACCGACTCGTTTAGATACCAATGTTTGGGCCGTGATCCTGAGTATGTATGGGATATCCAGTACACCTGGCGGCACACCTGGTCATATGAAGACCGGGTTTGGGCCCGTAGTACCGGCTATGCACGGTACACTCCTAGAAAACGTAAATACTCCCACCATTCAGCTCCAAACTAATATGATTGAATTTACATCCATTTGCATGATCATATTATGTTATGTATACCATTTGTTTCATGATTCATATTTTCTTATACATACCTTGTACTTCATAACCAATATGCATGATCATGTTTTATTATATATATAATATAATCCATAATTCATATTATATCATGCATACTATGTACTTTATGATTCATATTATATTTTGCATATTTTCTTGCTTGATCATATTATACTACGTGTATCTTATACTCAATGATTCATATTATATTATACATATCATATATTTCATGATTCACATGTATACATCTTTTATAATATTTCTACTAGCATGTCACACTAATATGATTTCTATAGCATGACATGAGCCTGGATTTGTGTTCTTATTTGGGTTCTGACCTTGTCGGCGAAAAATTCTGGAAAGCAAAGCAGATCCGCGGATTCAAAGTTAGAAGTCCGCAACTCAGCATATCCGCGAACCTGAAGATTGAGGTTAGCGACCCAGTGACGACAGAACAGGTTCGCGAATTTAAAATTGAGATTCACGACACTACCCATAGCTTTCGGGTAGGGGTTTAATATAAAGTCACCCGACCCGAACAGAAAAATTGCCACCTCAGATCGTGGGGCTAACTGCCAAACGAATGCAGCGGCATTACTTCGATCGTGGGAGCAACCGCCTAACTAATATGACGACACTTCTCGAGTAGTGGGAGCTAACGGTCGAGTAAATATGGCGGGACGTTACTCTAAAACCCCTATAAAAGGCGGGGGAGCGAAAGAGACGGACACAGACGGATATCTTCTCCAAAGATTTACCCCTTGTGATCAAGAGTCAAGAGCCTTTCTTTTTTCCTTTAGCCAACTGAGAGAGATTGTACGGAGTGTCAACAGAGAGCAAGATCGTCCTCCATAGCTACATAGGAACCCAGCCTTAAACAAATAGGAAATATATCTTCCTCATCTTCTGTAAACGGAAAACCGTTAGATTATAATCCTTTATTGAAAAGACTTCGATATAAAGAGCTTACAATTTTTATGGCGAACAGAAAATTGGCGATTCCGCTGGGGATGACCATCACCTCTGGTGATCTGGTGGTAGCTCAATCCGACAACATTCCAGTTGGTAGTATGGTCAACTCGCTCACCATTCACGTTGACTAGGAAAGATACGAAGAATTCCTTTCTTCAGGCTCCAAGAGCCCTACTCCCTAAGGGGATACCATAAAATCTCCAAGGGGTCAATCCCCAAGGAGGTTTTAATGGCAATAACTCAGCCAAGGGAGTCGACGGACCAAGTTAGTCCGAAACCCTCCTCCTCAACATTGGGCTCTATGCCAGTTTCGGTTAAGACTATTGATCTCTCAAGCAAAATGGACCAAAGTCCCCGCTTCAACAAGGAAAAACGACCACTACTCACTCTGCGAGACTATGATGAGGAGAAGGAGGTTCCTCTTACTCATACAACGAGAAGAAACTTAAGAAGAAGTAATGTTCGTGCCCTCCGTAGGATCACGCAACGAAAGGAAACTGCCAACTCATCCTAGTAAAAACCTACCACACAAATATGGAAGCCAAAAGGCGAGGTTGGTCGAGATGCGGAAGGATTTACTCGCGTTTCCTACAGGAAGCGGAGTAAGTCCATCAAAGTTATCCATGATCACAAACACGGAGCATACATCCGCGTCCCTCGTGTTCCAGGGAGAACGTCTGATCACGTGATTGAAGAAGCTCGCAGAACCTGCGAACCTCAAATTCACGGAATATGCATGCCTATCTGCAAGGCTGAGACTGTGTCGTTCCCGAAGCTATCTCTCACGAATGACGCCGTCACAAAGAATTCCAGTGCAAGAGATCTTAGAGAACTTCTGAACAGAAAAATGGAAGAATCCTATGTATCTCACTGCCACTGTGAACGACTGATCAATGCAGTACTGTCTCACTGTCATTGTTCAGTCCATACCAGATCCTCAGTGTTTCATCGATTGTCGGTTCCATCGACATCTTCATCCCAACTGGCAAAGAGGAGGCGACGAAACGGGCTTGAGTTTTCTGAGCCAGAATATCCTGCAGTGTCATCCAACATGACAAGTATCAGAGAAAAGAAGAAGAAAAAGAAGGCGAAGAAAGTCTCCGAAGGAGAAGCTTCTGACCCAGAGCTCTCTTCGAGTTCGAAGGATCTATTCAATGAAGAGCGAGGAGTTTTCCAAAATACTCGACTCAAATGTGGGACGACAGTCCCCATGAATTATAGACAGATGGCGGGAATCTCTTCTGATGAAAAAGATATAGTCAAATCTGTTATGGCTGAATCGCAGACATCCGACTCCTTCCTAGAAGATTCTGCCTCTGCATATATGACTCAAAATAATGTCTCAGAAGAGTTCATGAGGAGAATGGATGAACAAGATAAGCATATCCAGCAACAACAGAACGCTATCAGTAAGTTTAAAGATATGCTATATGTTCTGATGGAAGTGGAGAATACTAGATTGAAGAATATAGGAAAGAAGACAGAAGAAGGTCTTTACAATAATGAAAAAGAAGAATATCATGAGGATGACGGCAACCGTTCCGTGCATCAAGAAGGGAACACGAATACTGTTTGGGTGGAGAGCTTCCAAAATCAACTGAATGCCCTCATGCATAAGAGCGACTTACAAGCGCTCGGCGTAGTAAGGCCGTATCCCATGGAATGGGAAAGTGTGCAGTTCCCAGAAAGTTATAAACCATTGAAGCTCAAGTCTTTCGATGGTAAAGGATTGCCGAACCAGCACCTCTACTATTTTAACTCGCAGATCGGGCATTTAGCCGGGAATGACCCCATTATTACGAGGGTATTCGTTAGTACCTTAACGGGACTAGCTTTTGAATGGTTCCGGAGACTAGAGCCAGGAACCATCAATTCATGGAGCGACATGGATAAAGCCTTTCTCACCAGGTTCTATGAAGATGATATGGAAGTGTCAATGCCAGCGCTTCTAGCCACTAAATAAAGGAAGGAGAGTCAGCCTGGGACTTCATCAAAGATTCCGAAACGATTCTCTCAGATGTCCGCATAGGATGCCAGAAAAGACCTTGGTAGAAACCTATCGACATAATTTATCGACTAAGGTTCTAGCCAGAATGGGAGCAGTGAAGTCCTCAACTTGGAAGGATCTCGCCCTGCAAGCTGAAGAAGCTGAAGAAATTGCGCAAAGACTTGAAGAAGGAGGCGAGGAGAAACAGAAGAGAAGTGGCGATAACAACTATAAGTCCCGACCCCGAGGATATAAGGGAAAGGAGACTATGGTCACTGATACGCCACAACCCGCGAAAACTTCTCCGAAGCTCCCTCCTTAGACACGAATACCGCAAAAGCAATACTCCTTTAAGGATGAGCACACGAAGACTATCTTCAACCTCCTCATGAGTAAGAAGATGCTAAAACTGCCGGAGTCTAAACGTCCAGAAGAAGTAGGGAAAGTTAATGATCCTAACTACTGTGTCTACCATAGGATCATTAACCACCCTACCCAAAACTGCTACATCCTTAAGGACAAAATTCAAGCCTTAGTGGACGCTAATGTCATCAAGCTCCAAGAGCACCAGAAGAAGGTGATCGCGAACATGGTGACTGTCAAGTTCGGCAAAGCACCAAACTGGATAGAATCAACAGTTCAAGATGGAGTGCAACCCACCCCTAAAGGCACGATGCAAGTCGTAAATTTTGATCCGCACCAACAGCAAAAGAAAGGACTGTTCTCCTTTGAAACTGATAGGGGGGAGATACTGTGGGTGCACCCAGATCTCCTAAGTGATGAACAATGGACTTCCAGTTCATCTGGAAAGAGGCGAAGAGGGAGAACTTTTACCTCCAATGTCGTCTCCGTGATTCCCAAAGATGACGGAGTCATTCCTGCTTTGACCGATTCGGAAGAGAAAATCGGAAATTCTTTGGTGGCTGACGCGGATCCTCCTCCCGCGGGAACACGTTCAGGAAAAGATTACTTGAAGAACTACGGCCAGACAGCGGATTCTCGACTACCTCTAGAGAAAGTCAAACAAAAGGAGCTTAAGTTTGATAAAGTTCTGAAGAAGAAGGGAAAAGAGCCTGCGGAGGACTCGCGGAAGTCATTCCAGTTCGACATTCTAACACAGTTGACCAATATTCCCGCAAAGATAACCTTGTACGAGCTCCTAAAACTCTCTAAATCTACTAGAGAAGTTTTAAGAGAAGATTTAGAAGTATTCTTGGTACAAATACTGGAGATGATTGAGGAAGGAGAATCTCTTTGCGCGACGTGTCACCAGGTCTCTGGTAAAAACATCCCTTGCATCCCTTACTCTCTGGTAAAAACATCCCTTGCAAGTCAGGAGTAATAAACATCACCGCCCTCTGTATTACAAGGGATACATAGGATCTACAGAGATCGAGCGCATTCAAGTTGATCCAGGCTCGGCCTTAAGTATCATGCCCTGAAGGATGCTACGATATCTTGGAGTTCCGGTGAATAGATTGGCAGCAACCAACACTACTATTTTTGGATTCAATGCTAACGACAGTAGACCGCTGGGTAAAATAAAGCTCAAGTGTCAAATCGGCGATCTAAATATGGAAGTCACGTGTTACGTGATAGACACGGACACATCATATAATCTACTATTGGGGAGACCTTGGATCCATAGCAATCTCATTGTGCCCTCCATGTTACACCAATGCATGAAGTACGTTGATAAAGACACGAATGTAAAAACGCTCGTTGCAGAAAAATAACCCTTTAAAGGAGTTAAAAAGTACTTTACTGACGCGTTACTGTATCAAGATGCGTTCGGTGTTTCAGACCAGCCTGTTCCAGATGACTCTGATGGCGGCGAGCAGGCTGATACAGAATTAGGATTCGAAGATTCCGAATCCGAAGATGTAATTTGGGACGGTGAGCCCATTGTGATAAGCCTCGAAGGCCTTGATATAAATAACGCCCTTCACTCTAATGGTGAATATGTGATAAATGAAAATTTAGAGTTTGCTTATTCTTCTGGTGTTGATTCTGAGCCCTCAAACACTAGCACAGATGCATTCAGCGACTGTGTAAATGAGATATATTCTCTGACTTTCTTCCAAGCACCTATCCGATCATCCTTACACGAATTAAGTTATGACGTTGAAAGTGCTAACCAGATCATTTTTGAGGTCCCTCCAAAAAATGGAACCCAAAAGGCCATAGTATTTGGAAGAGCAAGTCACAAAAACAAAAAGAAATGCTTAGATTCTGAGGAAGAACAGGGAAAACCCGAGTTCTTCCATTATGATGAAAATTCTCGTAGATTAATAAAGAAAATGAGATATAATCTGGCCGAAGGAAGGGGATTGAACTTTGGAAAAGGAAGAAGGACAATCCTTCAACTTTTTGTCCCAGAAGGAAAAATGCCAGATTATTACCAGAAAAGCGGCAGGGAGTTGGGATACGTCACCACTCCCGAAAGTTCCTCAGGTGAGAAAATCGAAGAAAGAAAGTACGATCATTCGTCAGAATCATCATGCTGGGACTCAGATGTAAGTATTTGTATGATTTCTGCGAAGTGTCCACGAACATGACTTCCGTGATCCAAGAAGACGAAGATTTAAAGGAAACCTCGCCGATAAGAGATGACCCCAGGGCCAAGCATCTTAATATGAAGTGGGTGATCCAGTTTGAACAGCGTGAGCCCCCAACCGAAGATAAAGTGATCCAAATCAATATGGGAGATGAAAAGAATCCTAAACCCATATTTATAAGTGAGAACCTATCTTCGGAAGAAATGAAGGAATTGATATCTCTCATTCGCGAATACATTGATATTTTCGCTTGGAGTTATGAAGAAATGCCAGGGTTGGATCCAAGTGTGGCAGTTCACAAATTGAAAATCCAGCCAGAGGTTAAACCAGTAAAACAACAACAGCGAAGGTTCCGCCCAGAGATCATGGAAGCTATAGAAACTGAAATCAAGAAGTTGATTGAATCAGGTTTTATTCGTGAGGAACAGCACCCTGATTGGGTCGCGAATATAGTTCCCGTGACCAAGAAAAACGGAAAAATCCGAGTTTGCATAGACTTTAGGGATTTGAATGAGGCTTGCCCTAAAGACGAATTCCCGTTATCTATCACAGATATTATGATAGATAATACTTGTGGGTATGAGCGTATGACGTTCATGGATGGATTCTCGAGGTATAATCAAATAAAGATGTACCCTGATGATAAGAAGCTTACGTCCTTTAGGACACCACTTGGGGTATACTACTATACAGTCATGCCCTTTGGCCTAAAAAACGCAGGTGCTACATATCAACGCGCCATGAACGCAATATTCCAAGAGCACCTCCGAAAAATAGTAGAATGCTACATAGATGACCTAGCAATTAAGAGCAGAAAGACAATCACTTGAAGGATTTGAAGACAGTGTTCGACCTCATGAGGAAACACCAGCTTAAGATGAATCCAACTAAGTCCTTCCTGGGGGTTTCTAGTGAAAAATTCCTCGGTTTTGTCGTAACATCGAAAGGAATACATCTTGATCTAGATAAGATCAAGGCTATTCAAGATATGCCCCCCCCGTAACCTCAAAGAGTTAAGGGAATTGTAAGATAGGCTGGCGTACATCCGCAGGTTTATATCAAATTTGTCTGGTAAATGTCAGTCTTTCACCAGATAAATGAGGAAAGGAGTGTTATTTGTCTGGGATGACGCATGCCAAAAGGCTTTTGAAGAAATCAAACAATATCTCACGAAGCCACCAGTGCTTATATCCCCAGTCTCGGAAATGCCTTTCTTGCTATATGTAAGGGCTATGGACCATTCCTTGGGTGCTTTGCTAGCGCAGAAGAATGAGTCAGGGCATGAACAAGCTATTTACTATCTTAGCAGAATCATGATTGGGGCAGAACACTGGTATAATCCTGTGGAAAAAGAATGTCTAACTTTGGTATTCACAATATAGAAAATGCGGCACTACTTAGCTGGACAAACCATCCACGTTGTATCAAGAGTTAACCCTCTGAGAATACTAATGACTAAACCCAGGTCATTAAGTTCAAGACTATCCAATTGGGCTATTTTGCTATCACAGTATGATATGCACTTTGTCCCACAGAAGTCTATTAAAGGACAGGCCGTGGCCGACTTCTTAGCCGAACATCCAATCCCGACATCCTCGAAGTTATACGAACAAATCCCGGGAGAGTTAGAAGAATGGAACTTGATTCCAGAAAAGGATGACTCGCGAAAGTCTTCCGAGGTAAATACAGTCTCGAAAGGTGTATGACAACTTTTCTTTGATGGTGCTTCCCGAATGGGATCCGAGGAAAAGATGACAGAGGAGGTAGGAGTTGTTTTCGTCTCTCCCCGCAACCACATCATTCCTCGAGCTTACTCATTAACAAGCTCATGCTCCAACAATATCGCGGAATATAACGCCCTCCTAATCGGCTTAAAAATAGCCAAACAACTAGGGGTCAAATATTTGGAGGCATATGGGGACTCTCAACTTGTTGTGAATCAAGTAAAAGGGGAGTACGAGGTCAAACATGAAGACCTCCTGCTGTATTATCGTGCAGTGATCAAGATCGCCGATGGTTTCTATATCAGCCACATAAAGTGCCACCGAAATAGTTATGCAGATTCGCTAACTTCCTTGGCTGCTACATTAGTCTTGCCCAAGCATGCTAGAAGGCAAATTACGGTAGGAAGCAAAGAATTATTTTGTCCAAAAGACGAGCTTAAGGAAGAAATGAAGAAACCACAGGAAGACGAAGCTGACGCTTTCGAATCAAGCTTAGAACCGAGAGATTGGCGTTTTCCTTATATAGACTATGTCCTTTACGGGATATTACCCGAAGGTCCAATAGAAGCCAGGGCAATTCAGAGAAGGGCTATCTGGTTCTACTACAATGCAGAACTCCAGATATTGTATAGGAAATCTTACGACAGAATTTTACTTCGCTGTCTCTCCAACTGCGAAGCTCAAAAGGTACTCGAAGAAGCTCATACTGGCATC
Source organism: Dracaena cambodiana (assembly GCA_036321105.1). Taxonomy (NCBI): domain Eukaryota; kingdom Viridiplantae; phylum Streptophyta; class Magnoliopsida; order Asparagales; family Asparagaceae; genus Dracaena; species Dracaena cambodiana. The sequence goes on along the minus strand of JAYEPQ010000005.1, from coordinate 12,458,957 downwards.
TGCGGAGCACACCAGCCATGGCCGAAACTCTGGGATAGAATTCGAAGAATGGGTTATTACTGGTCTAAGATGATGATAGAAGCGGTTAACTATGCCAAGAAGTGTAGGGCCTGCCAAATACATACAGACTTTATACATCAAGCTCTGGAGTATCTTCACCCAACGGCTACATCATGACCGTTTGAATAATGGGGTATGGACATTGTAAGCCCAATTTCTCCACCATCAATAAGGGGACACCGGTTCATTTTAGCTATAACGGATTACTTTTCGAAATGGACTGAGGCCATTTCCCTAACCAAAGTAAAGTCGTCAGATATTATCAAATTCATCAAGCACCATGTGCTTTATCGCTTCGGGATGCCCAGAAGAATAATTCATGACAACGGACCCCAGTTTGTGAGCCAAGTGTATTCCAGATTCTGCAACAAGTACAGGATCGAGGATGTAGCTTCATCGCCATATTACTATGCAGCTAATGGTCTAGTAGAAACCTTCAATAAGACCATTGTAAAACTTCTTAAAAAGTTTGTGTCATCCAATCAAAGAGACTGGGACGAGAAGCTCGGAGAATGCCTGTGGGCGTATCGCACCACAGTCCGAACCCCCACTAATGTCACACCCTTCTCTTTGGTATATAGGTCAGAAGCAGTCTTGCCTTTGGAAATCCAAATCCCGTCATTACGAGTTGCACTAATAACTAGAATGACGCAAGAAGAAAGACATCAACAAAGACTCCAAGAATTAGAGGCTTTGGATGATAAGCGCTTAAAAGCTCAACAGAGTATTGAACTATATCAGGCGCGGATCTCCATAACTTTTAACAAAAAAACTAAGCGAAAAACTTTCAAAAAAGGCGATCTAGTCCTGTCAGTCAGAAGGCCGATCATAACTAGCCAGAAGCCTAGAGGAAAGTTCCAGCCGAGGTGGGAGGGACCTTTTGTCATTGATACTGTCTATTCCAACGGCGCATATCGGTTGGCGAAGCCGAATGGTGATAAGATTATGATGCCGATTAACGGTAAATTCTTGAAGAAGTATTACTCTTAGTGAAATTGCAGAACACCAGTTATAATACGGCCTGGGTAGCTCTATGCAAATTATGAACAAAAAGTTTCTCTGTAATCAGAAGTTCATTAATGAAGACTCTTGATTCCGGACTAAAAATCTTTAGGTCGCGAATCAAATTTTCCCCTCTTTCTAAATTGCCAAGTTAAATAATACCTCTGGCGAATTAGATTTTCTTTTTATCAAATTTGCCAAGTTAAATAATACCTCTGGTGAACCAGATTTTCTTTTTATCAAATTTGCCAAGTTAAATAATACCTCCGGAGAGCCAAATTTTCCTTTTATCAAATTTGGTAAGTTAAATAATATCTCTGGCGAACCAAACTTTCTTTCTATCAAATTTGCTGGGTCAAAAACACCTCTGGCGAATCAAATTTGTCAACAATAAATTCTTTCATTCACAGTAATTTCGGGTATTTAGAAAATTTTGATTCATTTTGAGATTATCAAGTTAACAGTTAGCTCTGGTAATAATATCAGAATTATCCTTCAGATACTCTTAGTTACGTAAAAAGAAAAGAACTTCTTCATTCATCATCAGAATAAAATTACATAGAATTCTCTAGTGTTGTACAGTCAACAAGAGTGGATACAAATCACTTATGTAAAAAAAAGAGATAAAACTTGCTTATGTAGCCGTCTCTTTCAGCATGGTTCAAATCAAAAAGTTTGCTCCTGCAGACTCTTCTTCTGGAATGACAGACTTGCTTCTGTAGCTTTCTCTTTGGGTATGGCTCGGATCAAAAAGTTTGCTCCATGGCCTCTACTTCCAATTTGCTCTTGTAGCCTCCTTTTTTAAGGACGGCTTAAAGGCACAATCTTGTTTCTTCTTTCCGACCACAATCAGAGAACTCCTGGTTGGTTCCCCCAGTGATGATGCCAGTGACTTGATTAGTTCAAAACTAGTATACCAAGTGCACACCCCAGATGTACAACATGGCTGGTTGCGCAAATTCATGGTCCTGGTCATTAGTACCTAGTCTTGTGGAGTACTAGGAAAGAAGAAAAATAATGCTACAGACCCGAAATCTTTTCTCTCATGAAAAATTCATGAGACCTTCCAAGGCCCTCGAGGTATTGGGAGCAATTACGAGCCCATCGGGTCTGGGTTATTGTTAAGGAGAATGACTACGGTTATCCCCTGCAGCCGAGTTAAATCCCTGTTAACAAAGGGGAAGAAAAAGAAGGAAGAAGAGGATATGAATTAGAAGAAGAGATTTACCTTAATTAAGGAAAATGACTACGGTTAGAAGAACCTTTTCGGTGGAACACTCCGCTGGATTGATGCAGTCTGGAGGTCTTGTAACATGCCAACTCTTATCCATCATTTCGGTTGGAGAAGAAGAAAATATGGCTGCACTGATAGATCGACTACAAAAGAAAGGAATGGAAGAGAGTCGGGAAGAAATTTCCTCACGGCTGAATGATCTTCCATTGAAAAGATCATGTGTCTTATATAGACGGTCTGGTGGCCGTGATCTTCAGTTTAGAAGAGATATAACCGAAATCTTCGGTCAAAATTTTCAGTTCAGATCTCAACAGAATTTATTACTGTTGCATGGGACGTTTAGATATCGCATCCCGGAGATCTCGTCATTAATAGAGACATGCAACGCTAGGAATTCCATGCCCGACGACTTCATCCCATAGCTCGCAAAAGTCTCTACAAATTCTGAAAGAGTCTACGGTCTATTTCGCAAACTTCTAGACGAAACATCGCGAACCAAAATTTCGGAACCAGGGTCGCGGTTAAATATGGATTGTGTTAATCCGCGAACCCCTAGATTTCACGTGACTTAAGAAAGTCGCGTAACAGATATACAGATACCAGAATTTTACAGTGGTTCACAAACTTTAGACAAAAGATGGTAGGTTCGTTACAAATCTTTGAAGAACAACTGCAAAACAGTACCTTGGAAGGCCAAAATCAGGTTCTCTATAAACGACAAGAGAACTATTACAAAAAAAGGAGCAGAGAGTTACAAACTTCTACAATTCAATGATTCAAGAGGGCTTTTATTTTCTCCTCTGCATCATCAATGTCTTGTTGAAGGGTCTCATAAGCATGAACAGTAACTTGACGATGCAATTCCTCGTTACTGGCAATAACAATCTGCGCTGCAGCAGCCTCCAGTGTATCCAATTCAACTTGTATCGCCTGGAGATCTCTGGTTGTATTGTCCCACTGGCGCGATAGGTTGGCGAGGTTCCTCATGGATTCATCGCGGTCCTTGATGATTTTGGCCAAGAAAGCTTGAGCCTTGGCGATGGTCTCTTGAGTCCTAATAATAGCTTGGTCATGGTCCTTGACAATTGAAGCAGCGACTTCCACTTGAAGAACTACAGACTCGCGGTCTGATTGACCCTTTTCTAAGGAGGCTTTGCAAGCATTTGCCTTCTCCTGAGTCTCCTTCTGGAACTTAAGCTGTTCCTTTTTCAGCTTCTGGAAAATGATTTTCACTGTCTCGAATTTATCAGCGCTTCTGACTTTTGATAGGAATTCAGCATGCTTTTGAAGCTGCGTTATCATAAGCCTAAAGGGAGCAGCTTTATCCTCTCCACCAATGCTGATAATACCAGTTAAGTAAATATTAAGAACTTTGGCAAGTGAAGTAAAGGAAGCCCCCTTCAGTATTTTATCAATACAGCGGTCCAAGAAGTGAAGGAAAGTCTCCACTGTGTCCTTCAATAAATCAATCTCAAGCATGTCAATCTTTGCATGAGAAAGATTGACACTGGTTGAGGCAGAGGCGGTTTAATCCGTGCCTTGTCGTATGGAGGCAACCAAGCTAGTATCAGGAGGAATGGAACTTCTGGAGACTTCAGCAGAGCTACCACTTACAGCCTCCCGAACCATAACATCGGTCGGAACAGCTGTGGCCAAAACCGTAGACATAGTAGTTTCGGGGATCACTGCTTCCATAGTATCAACGGTGGAAGTAGTAACTTCGGTCACCTCATCAGTATCAGCTCCCGCGATGGTGTCATCTGGCAAAGTTAACTTCGCATATGGAGTTGAAACTGAAGTTAGCAAAAGGAGAAAGTTAATATTTAAATGATACAGTGTCATTTGGTGATAACATAATTACTAAAGAAGGAAGACGCAGACCTAAAGGTTAGACACTGGATTCTCCAATTCCATACACCTCAGGACCAAACACTTCAGACCTGTATACTTCGGCCTGAGCATCTTGGCTCAGGTAAACGTACTTACCGTGGTCTAAGGGAGGGGTAGAAGAGCGAAGATTGCCACTACTGACATCATCGTCGTCGCCCCATTCATCTTCATCTTCCGAAGGAAGTCCTGCTTTTGAGGGACCTGATGTGCGAATCTCCCCAATGATTTGCACTTCATCTGTAGTGTCTTGAGCAACAGGAGCTGCAGAATCCTCTTGTATGGCCAGAGAAACACTGACATAATAGTGGCATGACAAATAAGGGGGGTCGAACCCTCTTGAGTAACGGGAGTAGGATCACTGCAGAGAACAGGCCCTTGACTCCGACGCCTCTTAAGGGAACGGAGAGTTAAAGATGTGTCATCTTCATCCTCCTCGGGTTCCTCAACGAGGGACTCAGAAACCAGAGTGGGTGTTGCAGTTCCAGTCATAGATGGGGTGCTCTGCGAATCAATCCCCTGCGTAATGGTAGGCAAGTCACTGAGGTGCCTTAGTCTCTTCCGCTTATATGAAGATTTCTTGGGAGGAGACTGCGGTTGAGGAGAAGTCTTCTTCGATGTCAGGAGAGGAGAAGCATCAAGAGAGGCAACTTGAACTGGTGCATCATTGACCTCTTCCCTTTGTTGGGTCATCGGTTCCGATTCATTAGATGCGCTGTCCCCCCTGAAATCCTCCATCCCCGCCACTTTCGTGCTGCCAGCCTTCCTTTTCTGGGCATACCAAGCTCTGATCTCCCGCAGACTGGTATGATTTATATTGAAATTCTGGGGAGCGGAATTAGCATCCGCGAGCCACTTACAGAAACTGAAGCTCATACTCGAATTTGGGGTCTTGAGCAGAAGATCAAATCTGGCCTGAGTTCCACCTGCGACGAAGTGAAACCAAGCTCGAGCTCCCTCGAGAGCATTCCCAACATAACTTATCTCTCTATTGGGATTACCAACATAAAATTGATCATACCCGAACTGTCGAGCAAAACGACTCGGGTAGTAAGGCTCTATGCAGCAATTATTCTCCAAACGAAGAACCAAATGTTCTGGGCGGATGTTTATCAGCCACCAGAAGCACCCCGAGGACAGAACAGTAAATTTGTCGGCACCGACAGTATCCGCGAATTCCTCCCCATACCCGACATTTGGAAAGTACGGAAAACATCTGAACAACTCAAAAGTCGAGGGGTCTTGCGGATCGCGGCCATGTAGCCCCCTCTCCATTACGACCTCTCGTAGTGCTGCACTTTGGGAGCACTTAAGTCAATCTGCGAGTCTGAGGACTCATCAAAGTGGGGCAATGTAGAACCAGCCAAGCCGTCAAATAAGTATAAGGGAGTTCTATACGTGGATTAGGAGTCTTAATGACCGGATCTCCTTTCTTCCTTTGCTCCTTCACATTGCAGAATTTATCAAATAATCTCCTCAGTCCGCTTTGGATGCTGCAAACCATCGCGGGCAACAAACTGAGCTGCCTACCAAATGCTAGTAGGACGGCTGGGTATACGGCCCTAATAGGTATGTTTTCCTGCAAAGGAATAACACACTTCTTCAGCCATACCATCAAATAGCCCGCCAAGAAGGCAGGATCAGACAAAGGCTGGAGGGCCTGATAGTGAAAACTTTCAAAGGACGTTCCAGCCTTGAAGGCGTCCTCATCAGATTCAGCGATATAAGCATCTTCTCGAAATTGACGATTCTTCTCTCAACTTCCTTTTCAGAAACTGGAGGAAGGCGAGTAAAGTTAAGATTACCCTTAGAAAAATTGGGCAGAAGATATTGCTGCCATTTCTTTGGTTTCAAAGTGCGGGTGTGAGATGTGTGGGTGCAAATATGGTAGTGGCAGAGCAATTCCCAGTAAGTATTGTAGGCAAAAGGGTTCTGAGTCTTCAGCAGATGGAGTTCTTCCCCAATAGGGACGTACTATTCATACGGGATGTCTCCCATGGGTAAGCCCGAAATTTCATACATTTCATGAATGGCAAAACCCAACTCGCCAAGAGGGCTAAAGACTGTATAAGTATCACGATTGTACAATTCCAGTAAAGCAAAAAAATAAAATCTACTAGCAGGAATACCGTACTGAACAGCCCTAATAGCACGATATAGCCCCACATAATGAAGCTGATCCCTGAAGGTTCTCAAGAAGAAATTAGTTAAGAGTGCCCACTCTCCTTTTGAAGAGCAGTGAACCCATCCAGGGGGACGAAAATCCTGAATAGGAAACTCTCCTTGTGCATTGGTGAATCGGTGCAGGAAAGTCTGTGCGATTATGGGAACCTCGCCTCTGGGTAGGTCACGTTTAAGCAGTCCCGGAAGCAATCCACAAAAGTGTTTTCCAGTACTACGAGGAAAAGCACCTTGAGCATTGAAACCCCCCAATAAGATGCCGTCTTGCCGCCTGTTTATATGCCAGTCCATTTGTCTGGGCACGGAAAGGAATTGAAAGAATAAGAACGGATAAGACCTCTCCATATTGGGGAGAAACAAATAGCGACCATTAACTTGACGAAACCACTTGTAATCTCCATCTTCCAAACTGCTATCGGGCACTGAAACATGGTCCCCAAATAAAAATGCAGGTTTGCATAGTGGAGACCGATCATCTCCTTCGAAAGGTGCATTAGTTATCAGTTCTCGTAACGTTGAGCGAGAAGGATGGAGAATTTTACCTTCTCTCTCTTGGCTATCTGATGCTGTACAATGTGGAAAAACATGACCAAATCTGAACTCTTTCTTCCTATCATAGCCATCCGAGTATCGAAATAATGTACCTTAGGCTAAGGATTCAAGGCATAATCAACTACAAGAGACATTCAGATTCAAGATAAGGAAAAATGATGTGAAGGGGACTGCCTTTCAAAAGTTTTTTTTTATATTATCTCCAATCAAGGGTTCCTGCCGAACCACTATTGAACTAGAAGTTGCTTGAGCATCTTGATGACCACCGGCAGCAGCATCGGAGGAAGAAGATTTCTTCGGCATCCTTTACAGATTGAGAAAATCCTTCGCACAGAGAGTCGAAAGCTATAGGAGATTGAATACGAGAAGTCTGAGGAGCTCTAACGAAGAACTCGGATTTCAAATTTTTTGAGATAAGAGTAGCCCATCTCATAAAGTGGAGGTTATATAGCAGATGATTTGACGGCCGAGATCTCTGGAAAGACGTGATATCTGGCCCGAATCTCATGAATACCTTTTCATTTAATGCAGCTCAGAGAACGTCTTAATTCCTACGCCGAAGAAAGCAACGGCCTTCCGGTTTCTCTGCAACCAAAAAGTGAAAATTCGCACCCCTAATGCAGAGTCGCGTTCCTTCCGAAAAGACAGTTTGCGAATCTAACACAGAGTCGTTTTCTGCAACCAAAAAGTGAAAGTTCGCGCCCCTAATGCAGAGTCGCATTCCTTCTGAAAAGGCAGTTTGCGATCCTAACACAGAGTCGTTTTCTGCAACCAAAAAGTGAAAGTTCGCACCCCTAATGCAGAGTCGCATTCCTTCCGAAAAGACAGCTTGTGACCCTAATACAAAGTCGTTTTCTGCAACCAAAAAGTGAAAGTTTGCGCCCCTAATACAGAGTCGCGTTCCTTCCGAAAAGACAGTTTGCAACCCTAACACAGAGTCGTTTTCTGCAACCAAAAAGTGAAAGTTCGTGCCCCTAATGCAGAGTCGCGTTCCTTCCGAAAAGACAGTTGCGATCCTAACACAGAGTCATTTTCTGCAACCAAAAAGTGAAAGTTCGCGCCCCTAGTGCAGAGTCGCGTTCCTTCCAAAAAGACAGTTTGCGACCCTAACACAGAGTCGTTTTCTCCTCCAAAAGTGAAAGTTCGCGCCCCCAATGCAGAGTCGCGTTCCTTCTGAAAAGATAGTTTATGACCCTAACACAGAGTCGTTTTCTTCTGCAAAATAAAAGTTCGCGATCCTAATACAGAGTCGTGCTCCTTCCAAAGTAAAAGCTTACGATCCTAAACAGAGTCATCTTTTTCTCCAAAATGCAAATATGCGACCCAAACACAGAGTCATATATTTCAAGAATTGAAGATTGGGTGGCGCTAATATAGAGTCACAGATTTCTGCAAATGCAATGGAGATTCTAATACAGAATATTATATCCAAAGTATTCCAAAACTCCTCAAGAAATCATGAGAGTTTTGAAAACTTTGGAGGGGGTTTTGACGGCGAAAAATTCTGGAAAGCAAAGCAGATCCACGGATTCAAAGTTAGAAGTCCGCAACTCAGCAGATCCGTGAATATGAAGATTGAGGTTCGCGACCCAGTGACGACAGAACAGGTTCGCGAATCTAAAATTGAGATTCGCGACACTACCCATAGCTTTCGGGTAGGGGTTTAATACAAAGTCACACGACTTGAACAGAAGAATTGCCACCTCAGATCATGGGGCTAACTGCCAAACGAATGCAGCGGCATTACTTCAATCGTGGGAGCAACCGCCTAATGAATATGACGGCACTTCTTGAGTAGTGTGATCTAACGGTCGAGCAAATATAGCGGAACGTTACTCTAAAACCCCTATAAAAGGCGGGAGAGCGAAAGAGACGGACACAGATGGATATCTTCTCCTAAGAGTTACCCCTTGTGATCAAGAGTCGAGAGCCTTTCTTTTTCCTTTAGCCAACTGAGAGAGATTGTACGGAGTGTCAACGGAGTGCAGGATCATCCTCTATAGCTACATAGGAACCCAGTCTTAAACAAAGAGGAAATCTATCTTTCTCATCTTCTGTAAACGGGAAACCGTTAGATTGTAATCCTTTATTGAAAAGACTTTGATATAAAGAGCTTGCAATTTTTATGACGAACAGACCTATGAGATTATTACATCACAGGTCTACCAGTCAAGATAGCGGTAGCATAGGAGGAAGACCAACCCCTCCAGGATCCGCATTTCCAAAAGTAGGTCGAGCGCCAGTAATCAGTTTCCTATAGGATCTTTATCTATTTTGTGTATTTATCATTTTGATTTATATAGGCATATGTATCCTACTTCCTAATTATGTCCATGGTAACCAAACACTCTTGTATATATTCAGTATTTATGTTGCTTTGTTTTAATACTGTACTGACTCTATATGAGCAACAATTTGATATACATATTGCTTATCATTTCTATACATCTGCTTTTGGATATTGCTATATTCATACTATAATGTTGTGGCAGATAGATTCAGACCTGTGATACATATATCATATTTGCGTGCTTCCATATCTTTTGCCTGTGATCGTTTGAAAAAAATGGTCTCGTACACTCCGGTATTGAGAGTGCTCACCGGTGACACTCTACTCATAATTGGAACATACATTCGGGCCCACTAGTATGATTTGGAGCATCACTGAGTGGTGTTAGAGCAGCTATTATTTTTATCATTAGACCCATGATCTTAGTTAGGGATCTTAGTTAGGATTCTGCTATGCTCATGCAAGCAATGTCCATTAATACTTCCTTGTATCCTTCTCTTGTTTTATATCCCATCATTTGTTTCCGATCCTAATTTTATCCTTATTCTTTTATTTTCAGAAAAATGACTTTCCGAAGGTTTCATTTGGTATTTTTCTCTGGGATTGGAACTCCGTAGGGGGCGGCAAAATGGCTAAATGACATGGAGAACCTTTTAGAGCGGGCATGTATACCGCCGGGAAGCCAAGTCAATGTTGTAAAGATCTAGATCAAAGATGTTTACAGGACTTGGTGGAAGTCTGAGAAGGCTAGATTAGATAGGTAGATTGGATGGAAGGTTTTCTTGGATGGGTTTTACCTATGGTTCTTTCCACTGACAAATCAGGATGATATGGAACGAAGGTTTATAGAGATAACGCAGGAAGGTGGAATGATTGATGCATATACTGTCAAGTTTTCGAGACTCAGTAGATTTGCTCCTACCTTAATGGCTGAGGAAAGAGATATGTGTTAGCAAAAAATAGCGGAATAATACTAATACAACAACCAGCGAAATCAAATAGTTAACCAAAGAGAAAAATAACAGAGACAGAGAACACGCAGATTTAACGTGGTTCGGCAATATGCCTACGTCCACGGGGACACGATCGAAAAACTTCCACTATATCAAAAAAAGGATTACAACTTTCTAGTTCTCAACCACAAGAGAATTGGCAAAGAAATCACACAAGATTTTAAAATCAAATCCTAACCTCTTGTTGCAGTGATTTACCTCTTTGCTTCGACCGTCGAAAATCCAAAGGAAGAATCCTTTCACCTGAAATAAATTCAGCAGAGCCTCGCCACCTCCTTTGCCGCAACAAACGCAGCGAACAAGAGCACCTTATTTCACTTTTGGCAAAAAATTGCTACAGGCCGCACCACACAGTAGCAGGAGCAGCCACAACCTCGCCGAAATGAAGCAGCACAATTATTTGTCTTGGCCAAAATTAATTTGAGCCAACCTTGTTTCAGTCGCCCAAACCCTTTTTTCTTCGGCTCAATATTTCAGCTAAATATTTCGGCTCTTTTTAAACCCTAGCACCACAACCCCATATTTATATTTTATCATAATGGATTTGGGCTGGTTTTGGACCCGTTTCGGTAAACCGAAACCCGCTACGGCAATGGGCTCCATTAGCAACAATCTCCCACTTGGAGACTATTGCTAAAAATGTAATCTCTATACATGATAATCCCAGTGTCCAAAGTTTTTACCTCGATCGTTTAAAGTCCCGATTTCAGCATTCAACACAAATGCACCAAAGTTGAGCAATAACTCAATTTTTTCCCATCAACCGGCTTTGTCAACATATCTATAGGATTCTTACTGCCCTCAATCTTCTCCAACTTCAATTGGCCATCCTCTAATAAGGATCTAATAAAGTGATATCTCAAGTGAATATGTTTAGTCCGTGAATGATACGTCGAGTTCTTAGCAAGATGAATTGCACTTTGACTGTCACTGAATAACCTGCAATCCACTCCATTAAAACCCAACTCACTCATCAATCGCTGCAACCAAATAAACTCCTTACTTGCTTCTGTAGCTGCAACATACTCAGTTTCTGTCGAAAATAAAGTAACAATTAATTGTAATCTGGAAACTCAGCGCTGTCCCTCCTACAGTAAAGACGTAACCAGTAGTGCTCCTGCCATTGTCTCTATCACCTGCATGGTCCGAATCCACAAAACCTTGCACATCAATGTTATCACCCCTAAAACATAAACAATACTTTGAAGTACCTTTCAAATACCTGAAAATCCACTTCACCGCTTGCCAATGTTCCTTCCCAGGGTTCTTCATGAATCTACTCACTACTCCCACTGCATGTGCAATATCTGGTCTTATAGTCACCATTGCATACATGAGACTCCCAACGGCCGATGAATAAGGCACATTCTCCATGTATCTCGTCTCCTCATCTGTCTTAGCACCTTACTCTTTTTACAATTTAAAGTGACCACCAAGAGCTGTAGTTACCGATTTTGCATTCTCCATATTAAATCTCTCCAACACCTTCTTGATGTACTCCTCCTGAGATAACCACAATTTCTCGCTTTCTTATCTCGGGTAATTTGCATTCCAAGAAGTTGTTTAGCCTCACCCATGTCTTTCATAAAGAATCTCCCTGCCAACTTTCTTTTCAGATCATTAATTTTCTTCATGCATGTACCTGCCACAAGCATATCATCTACATACAAAGTAAGTATAATAAAGTTACCATCCTTAAACTTTTGTAGATATACACAATGATCTGACTTGCTTCTGGCAAAACCCGAATCCAACATAAACTTGTCGAATTTCAAGTACCATTGCCTCGGCGCTTGTTTCAACCCATACAAGCTCCTTTTCAGTCGACATACCCAATTCTCCTTTCCTTTAATTTCATATCCCTCCGGCTGTTCCATGTATATTTCCTCCTCCAAATCACCATGAAAGAAAGCAGTCTTCACATCGAGCTGCTCTAAATATAATCCTTTCATAGCCACAATACTTAGTATTGCTCTGATAGAAGTCATCTTGACAACAGGTGCAAATATTTTATTGAAGTCAATGCCTTTTCTCTGACCGTATCCCTTCACCACAAGTCTAGCTTTGAACCTTTGTGTCCCTCCTACCTCATGTTTTACTCTGTATACCCACTTGTTATGCAATACTTTCATCTTTTTTGGTCGCTTCACCAATTCTCATGTGTGATTCTCCTCCAAAGAAGACATCTCATCACGCATGGCTTACTCCCACTTAAGATGAAGTTATCCTGCATAGCTTCTTGGTAACTCTCTGGTTCACCTGCATCAGTATACAAAATATGATATAATGGAAGACAAAATTTTTGGGTTGGCTTCCTTATCCTCGTGCTCCTCCTCAAAGTGGGAACACTCTCTGATGAAGTACTGGAACCATCTACTTCAGTCAATGACTCTCTCTCCTGTTCGGTCTCATCTGAAACTTGTGTATTCTCAGGTGTAGCCATTTCTTCTCCTTCAGATGTAGGTATTTCTTCATTTCTTTTATCCATGGGATCTATCCCATCCTGTGGCTCATCCAGCTCCAAGTGCTCTTTTTCCACTGCCTTCTCACTCTTACTTTTTATTCGGTCTTTATACATACAACCCTCATTAAATACTACATCTCTGCTACGAATTACCTTGTTATGCTTATAATCCCATAAGCGATAACCATATTCGTCGCCACCGTATCCAATGAATGCACACTTATGAGATTTAGAATCAAGCTTCTTTCTCATCTCATGATCCACATGTGCATATGCTATACAACCGAATACTTTTAAGAATGAATAATTCACAGTCTTACCAGACCACACCTCCTCTGGAATTCCTCCATCTAAAACACTAGCTCGACTCCTGTTGATCAGATAGACTGCCATATCTACAGCTGCTCTCCAAATTTACAAAGGCAAACCTGCTTGTAGTCTCATACTCCGAGCTCGCTCCAAAATGGTTCTATTCATCCTCTCAGCCATGCCATTCTGCTGCGGTGTCCTTGTTACAGTCTTCACTCTCCTGATCCCGTAGGTAGAGCAATAGTCATTGAATTTCCTATTGCAAAATTTCCCACCATTGTCTGACAACAGACATTTCACCTTCAAACCTGTTTCATTCTCAACAAGAGCTTTTCATACCTTGAAGATCTTGAAGACATCGGATTTCTGCTTAAGTGCGAACACCCATGTTTTCCTACTTGCATCATCTATGAAAGTGACAAAATAAGAATTACCTCCAAGAGACTTCGCCGAAGAAGGACCCCATACATCTGTATGCACCAACTCCAATCTCTCGGTTTTCTTCTCCTTGCCATCCTTCATAAAACTAACTCTTTTCTGCTTTCCAAATACACAGTTCTCACAGAAATCAAAATTAGTATCTTTCATATCTGTCAACATACCTCTGGATTGCAATACCCTCATGCCGCTTTCGCTCAAGTGACCGAGCCTCTGATGCCATAAGGTAGCCTTCTCATTCTTCACGGTGGCCAAAGAAACAACGTGATCCACCGAGCTTGAGAGTAAATATAGAGTTCCCACTCTCTCACCCTTGACCACTACCATTGCTCCTTTACTGATCTTCCACTGTTTCTTCTCAAATGAGATTTGATAATCTTCACAATCCAGCTTGCTAACAGATATCAAATTCTTCTTCAAATCCAGTATGTGTCTGACCTCTTGTAAAAGCAACTTTCCACCATTGTGCAACTTTAACCGAATTGTCTCTTTACCGATAATCTTGCATTCCTACCCATTACCAACAGTCACATGCCCAAAATCACCTTGGACATAATTCTCAAACCATTCTCTACGAGCAGTGCAATGAAACGAAGCCCCTGAATCGACAAACCACGGTTCTGATCTTGATTCTGTATGAGCAGACAAGCACAAGTCATCATACTTTTTACTTGAATTCACCACATTCGCTCCTTCCTTATCTTTGTTTGGACAATCCTTCTTCATATGACCCTCTGTCTTACATTTCCAACACACTAAATTTTTCTTGAACTTCCCCTTAGACTTTGATCTTCCTCTTTGCTTTGACTCCCTGCTTAAACTTCTATCCCTTTCCTTCCTTCTGTCATTATCAATCGACAGAGCAGTACTTGTAGAGACTGTGCTCTCACCCATACTCTTTTTCATCAATTTATCATTCATGATTGTACTCACAACATCATTGAATTTAAGAACAGTATTGGAAGAATTGCTGATGGCCATAACAACATTACTCCAACTATCCGGTAATGAACACATAAACATCAAAGTTTTAATGTCAGCAACAAAAATAAAATCTAAGGATTCAAGTTGTGCCCATAATGTGTTAAATTCGTTCAAATGATTAACAACTGAACTATCAGAAGGCATCCTCAAGTTGAACAATTTTTTCATTAGAAACAGTCTATTTGAAGCAAACGACTTCTCATAAAATTTAGCCAACGCTGACATCAAAACTGAAGTGGTCTTCTCCTTAGAGACGTTGAACACAACCTGTTTTGTCAGGTACAATCGAATCTGCGCCAAAGCCCTCATGTCCAACAATTCCCACTCCTCATCTGTCATCTTTTCTGACTTTTCTCCAAACAGTGATTGATGTAAATTCTTTTGATATAAATAATCTTCCATCTGCAACTTCTACCATTGGAAATCTGTCCCATCAAATTTTTCAATTTTTTCCTTCCTATCTTCCGCCATAACTCCCACTCAAAATCAACACCGATCTGAGTAAAATCTAACCCGAACCAGGGCTCTGATACCAATTGTTAGCAAAAGATAGCGAAATAATACTAATGCAATAACCAGCGGAATCAAATAGTTAACCAAAGAGAAAAATAGCAGAGACAGAGAACACGCAGATTTAACGTGGTTCGGCAATATGCCTACGTCCACGGGGACATGATCGAAAAACTTCCACTATATCAAAAAAAGGATTACAACTTTCTAGTTCTCAACCACAAGAGAATTAGCAAATAAATCACACAAGATTTTGAAATCAAATCCTAACCTCTTGTTGCAGTGATTTACCTCTTTGCTTCGATCGCCGAAAATCCAAAGGAAGAATCCTTTCACCTGAAATAAATTCAGCAGAGCCTCGCCACCTCCTTTGCCGCAACAAACGCAGCGAACAAGAGCACCTTATTTCACTTTTGGCAAAAATTGCTACAGGCCGCACCACACAGCAGCAGGAGCAGCCACAACCTCGCCGAAATCAAGCAGCACAATTATTTGTCTTGGCCAAAATTACTTTGAGCCAACCTTGTTTCAGCCGCCCAAACCCTTTTTTCTTCGGCTCAATATTTCGGCTAAATATTTCGGCTCTTTTTAAACCCTAGCACCACAACCCCATATTTATATTATATCATAATGGATTTGGGCTGGTTTTGGACCCGTTTCGGTAAACCGAAACCCGCTACGGCAATGGGCTCCATTAGCAACAATATGGTACGTAGATTCCAGCAGGGCCTGAGTTTGAAGATACAAGAGTCCACAACCATGACAATTATAAGAACTTATGCAGAAGTCCTCGAGGTAGTCTAGCATTAGGAACATGTCAGTGGGAGGAGAAAGTCAGGATTGGGAGTGTAGAAGCATCCGGCAGGCCAGATGTTTGGGGTATCGAGCAAGAGAGTTCCTCCAGCTAAGTGCCTAATGACTTTTTCTATGATTAGGCTGACAACGATTTGTGGATATTGTTGGTTGCCTGGGCACACCAAGATTACGTGCAAGAGAGCTCTTAGGTTGTATTTTAGATGTGGCGTTGTAGATCACCAAATGGGGGCATGTCTAGAAATGAGGTTTTCTGGAAGTTAGAGACTAGTAGTAATACCTACCAAGCTAGCACCGAGGATACTGTTGTTACCACAATATTAGGCCTTCTGAGGAGCTCAAACATAGGGAGATCCATGATGCAGACAGAGTTAGGCTTACGCCTTGACAACAGAGGAGGCTCGTGCATTTGGAGAAGCTGTGATAGGTACTATTTTAATTGGTTATGTATCTGTATATGTATTATTTGACTCAGGTGTATCATACTGTTTCACATTATCTGCATTCATCATCTAGCATACCATATCGTATATTACCTTAGACTCAGGATTGTATATTAATATTGGAAATGTGATAATTATGTCAAGTAAACTATGTAGATATTGCCCAATAATGGTAGATAATAGAGAATTTCATGTCAACCTATTTGTCATAGATCATTGTAATTTTGATGTGATCTTAGACATGAATTGGTTGAGTGCCTCATATGTAGTGATTGATTGCCATACGAGAGTCATAGTATTTTAAATCCCTAATCAGTTAGAATTTGAGTCTTTTTGTGACAGTCGAATCTTGAATCAACAGTGGCTAGGATAAGTCCAATAGGTGGAGCTCTCGCTACTCTTGATGCGAAGAAGAGACAAATTTCTGTAGTATCTGATTTCATAGATATGTTCTTTTAGGAATATAGCTTACCTCTAGAGAGAAATATAGAGTTATCTTTGATCTAATTTACAGCGTAACACCTATTTTAAGAACTCCTTGCTGTATGAGTTTGGTGGAGTAAGAAGAGATAATAAAGTAGAAGGGAAGAAAGAGAAAAGATAAAGCAAAAATTACAGATTACAACCTGTGCCTAGTAGATCAGGAATATTTGAATGAGACCTATTTCAATTTCCATATAGGTCTTTGATTCTAAACCGGAATCTTGGGGTCATAAACATGGGCCACATAACATACTCAGCTCCAATTCCCCAAATTCATTTGACTTTGCAAATTGGAATAGTTGGGACCTAATTGATCCTTTGAGCAGAGGCTAGTAACTATTTCGGATCGGAATGTTAAGAAGTTTAAGAACCAAAAGCACTAATGGAATAATAATCCCCTCTTGCTCTTATCCCCTGGGATATTCACTTCTCCATTCCCTTTATTTTAATGTTTCGTTCTTTATTTTTGACGATGAATTTTTTTGCTATATGGGTAGTCTGTAATGACCCTACCTTAAGCCTCTGTAGCGGTTTATTCTGCATCATCTATATTAACTCGGGAATTCGGATACTGATACGGGTGAATATTATATAAATTAAATTATATCTTTCAATATAATCTTCAATTTCAAATTTTGCAGAGCAGGTACCTTTTATCTTATTATTTTGTATTTTTTTATATTTTTCTTGAATTATTCCATATCGGCTATTTTCGAGCAAATATCCAATTAAAATAATCAAATTAAATCTAAAGTTCCAATTTTAACCTTTTCTCTACTTCATATTTATCTCCAGCAGCTCAACATCCTTATTTGACCAATTTTGGATAGGACTTGATCAAATGACAAACTTGTAATTAAAATAAAATTTAAGGATTTTTAACATGACAACATACATATTTTTCAGCAGCTATTTGACCCCTCAAATAAATTCAAAAAATATATGAAAAATCAATCTTATTCCTCTTGTGTTCCTTATTCTTTCTCTTCAGACCTCTAACCCTAATTTTTTTTCTCAAATTTGCTCAAATAAATCACCTAATAATCAACCTGAAAATATGCTGAAAATTCACTATATTGCTCTATGAACTTTGTTTTTGAATTTTCCTTCTTTAAATAAACTCTAAACTTCTCTTCCAATATGGGGACATCTTCTCCAGCTCTTATTCTTCTTCGCTAATATGATTCTTGGGAGATTTCTCAACTTTTAAAGGGTAATTGTATCAATATCGATTCTTTTTCGATTTTTGGTTCAACAAGAGATAAGAATATACTCTCAAATTCTCTAAACATGTGACATCTTAATGTAATCTCCTCCAATATGATATCAGATATATTATTAACCTAATTTCAAGATTATTCATGCTCAAATTTGCATTTACCTTAAGTTTTATTGCATGTGTCGCACCGCGTATGTCATATGTGCACATATAGTGATATTGCCTTGACATATGTAACAGTCCATCTTAGAAATCTTATAACTTTTGCATTTTTAACTGCAATTGATATCACTACAGTGCCATTAAAAATATGATTTACTACACTACAATTCATTTAACTATAATGGATCCTAATTTAGCCATTTACCTACACAAAAATAGTATGAAAATCATCACTTGCTGCTGTACTAGGTTAGGAGTCCAGCAACACTATATGCATAGTAAAATGGCATATAATTTTTATTCTAAAACTCTAATTGACCTCATTTGAAAAGATAATTAAATTATCTATTATTGGTTAAGATATTTGACTCTAAATCAAATCCTATTAGGATAAAAAATAGTCTAAAAAATTTCTTATTGCTACAGTAGCTTACTAGCAGTGGGTCTATGGTAAAATAACAATAACTTTTACTCTAGAACTCTAATTTAACTTATTTAAAATTTATTTAAAAGATAATTGAATTATCTAGGACTGATCTAAATCTTAGAATCCAAATTTATTTTATTGATAGTCAAATTAAATATGAAAGTTTATTTGTTACTACCATACATCAGCAGTAGTAGGTCCATGATAAAGCAAAAATAGTTTTTGTTCTAAAACTCTAATTAAACTCATTTAATATTTATTAGAAAGATAATTAAATTCTCTACAATTGTACTAAATCTTATCTAATTCCTTTCTATCCTAGTCGAACAGGACTTGGAAGTTTGATTGTTTGTCGAATTGCAGCAACATACACATATGTTATGTCCATGATGCCCTGCTTAACATATGATATGATATAGTATGTGCACATATTCAACCACTCTTATTATTACCTGTATATGATGGATTTAGACATGTCATAGTTCATATTTGGGCATACATGCTATGTTTGTGTATATAACACTTGATTTAAGATATGAGATACAAGCACACATGTTTATTTATGCATACTATTATATGTACATATTATTCTTACTTAAAAATGATACCTCATATACGTGAACATATTCTGTAACTCTTGTACCTACCATTATCACTCTTGTACTTGTCACTATTGACATGTGTGTTGTTTTATCTTCACCTGGTTATGAGTGGTGGAATGAAACACGTATTATGAGAGTCTCTTATCTTGCATAGGATGCATCCAACAATTTGTGTACTGGTATTATCAATTTCTTTGTTATGCCTAGCGACACTACCGGCTCATTCAGAGACTTGTATTTAGGTCGTGATCCTGGGTATGCATGAGATATCCAGTGCACCTAGTGGCTCATTCAGTTCATGTGAAGATCGGATTTAGGGTCGTGGTACAGAGTGTGTATGGTACACTCTTAAACCACGTAAATACTACCACAATTCAGTTCCAAACTAATATGATAGAATTTGCATTTATTTGCATGATCATATTATGTTATATATACCATTTGCTTCATGGTTCATATTTTTTATGCATAACCTTATACTTCAAAGCCATATGTATGATTATGTTATATTATGTATGTAATATAATCTATAATTTATGTTATATTATGCATATCATGTACTTCATGATTCAGGTTATATTTTGTGTACCTTATTGCTTGATAATATTATACAGTATGTACCATATACTCCATGATTCATGTTATATTATACATATTATATATTTCATGATTCACATGCATATATTTTTTATATTGTTTCTATTAGCATGCCATACTGATATGGTTTCTATAATATGACGTGAGTTTGGATTTGTATTCTTTTTTGGGTTCTGATTCCTAGAATTATCACACTCCAGGTTTACCAATCGAGACAGCGTTAGCCGACGAGGAAGACTAACCCCTCGAGGATCCACATTTCTATGAATAGGCCGAGCGCCAATAATCAGTTTCTTGTAGAATCTTCATTTATTTTGTGTATTTATCATTTTAATTTGTATATGCATTTGTATCCTACTTGCTAGTTCTATCTGTGGTATCCAGACACTGTTGTATATATTCAGTACTTATGTTACTATATTCTGATATTGTTCTTGACTTTACATAAGCAACTATTTGATGTACATATTGCTCTTTATTTCTATATATCTGTTTTTAGATATTGATATATTAATGCCTGTAATGTTGGGGCAGATAGATTCAGACCTCTTATATATATCTCATATTGGCTCACTTCCATAACTCTTGCATGTGATTTTTCTAAAAAAAGGCCTCATGCACATTCCAGTATTGAGAGTGTCTGCTAGTGACACCCTACTCAAGAACATATATTTGGGCCCACCAGTGTTATTTAGGGCATTAAGATAATGTAATAAATTTATTACAAGCGTACAGTGTGCAGTACTTTACAGGTCGTTTCCACATGGATCTAGAGCGTTTTTGCATTCTTCCTAATTCTTTAGTCCAAACGAGTTAACTAAGGATTCTAAGTTAAATTCAAGTAATTCTAATTAGTCTAGGATGTACAATTTACTAGTTCACAATCAAGTATTACTTTTATTATCTTCTTACTATCATAAAAACTGATCTTTTAGTTTTAATCTATTAATTAAAGTGTCCTAAGTATGAGCTATTAAGTGGTATGCAAGTATAACTCATTAAAAATACTACTTTGCATAAAAACACTAAATCATTAGATAATTCTATGAAAAAGATGAACATCAACAACCACAAACTCTAACTAAGTATAGGCTATCAAGAAATTTAACTCAAGTATAACCTATCAAAGTATTAATCTACAAATTGTTGTATTATGAACTTTTCATTGAAAAATCATATATTTATTATTTATTTTAGAAAGAAAACATTAAAAAATAATTACATGGTTGATTTATAGTTTCTTCTACATCCTAGAGCTAAACTAATTTAGCTACTCATGGTTCTAATTAATAAGATCCTATTTTTATTTATGAAAGCAATTAAAAATCCTATTTTTCCTAAAAAGCAATTAAAGATCTACACTAGAAAGTGATTAAATCTATCTAAAAAGTAATGAAGAGCAATGGAATTACCTCTGGAGCTCGGTATGGCGGCCGTCACCCCATCGGCAAAACCCTAATATTTATTAATAAAAAGAGTACAAAATTATATCTCAAAAGCTCACCTTAATTTATAAGAATTCATGGGGTATTTATAATCCAAACACAATCATAGTTCTACTCAAACTCAATACAAAAGATATAATTATAATCCAACACAAACTAATCTCAAGATATATAACCTTAATTCAATCCATAGGTATTAGAACCAATGGTTGAGATTAGATAGTATAAAATACTAATTCTCGGGTCCAAAATCCGAAATTAAGTTCAGCACACCCGTAGCTCGTTGGATCGGATTTTCCATTCTGCAGTGCTTCAGTAAAATGGCCATTACTCTTGCATACGAAGTTGGATTGATCTGTTCTTAGACTCGTTTCGAAAATAATTCCAAGCTCTACTAATTTATCCAACATAAAGTTTTCTAGTTCAAGCTTTATCTTGACTAAAAATGCTCTTGAAGTTTCTACTGATGCACTTGAGCTTCTATCTTTACCAAAATTGACTTTCTATACTCATATTCTTAACAAATTTGCATCTTCTTCTTCTCTTCCTTGCGAATCCTTTGTTACCTATAAAAACACACTAAATATTTCTAAGTGGCAATTATTTATATACAAAAATAGATAAAATATGGGAGAAAAAATTACAAATATGATACTAATCACACCCCCACACCTATATTTTACTTAGTTCTCGAGCAAAAGTTAGATTTAAAAAGAAAAAGAGAAATCCTAACTCACTTTCGCAAGAATCGCGATTGCACTTAATACGTACAAGAAACCTTTAAACCCCTAGGTTACTCTAGTGGACAAGTTGTGTCTCGTGAGGGTTTGCAGTGAATATACCCACAAAATTTGTGAAGAAAACAGATTAAGAAATAAAGAAAAGAAAAATAAGAATAATCGAAAATCAAGAAAAATAAAAAATTTATACAAAAGAAAGAAAAATCTTTTTTTTATGATATTTTCTTCAATTAATCTCACTAATATACAAACTCAAGAACGCATTTAAATTATCAATTTGGGATTTTTACATATCTGTCCCTTAAATCTGTAAAAATTAGAATTTCATCCCCCAAATCTTCATATTTATAATTTAGTCCCCCAAATCCTTTAAGTTGCCACAATTTAGTCCCCTAACCATATTTTTTGCCTGAATTTTCCGTTATACCTCTGAATTGTTTCACTTTAGTCCTTCCTTTCCTTTTTCTCCTCTCTTCCTCTTCTTATTGGGTTCCCCTCTCTATTCTTCTCATCTCTCTCTCTCTTCCTTCCCAATTAATTTTTAAAGTGAAATAACTCAGGAGAACCCAATATGAAGAGGAAAGAGACAGATAGAGGAGAAGAATGGAGAGGGGAATCCAATAAGAAGAGGAAGAGAGAAGGAAGAGAAAGAGAGGAGAAAGAAGGAAGGGAGGAGTAAAGTGAAGTAACTCAGGGGTATAACGGAAAATTCGGACTAAAAATATAGTTGGGAGACTAAATTGTGGTAACTTATAGGATTTGGGAGATTAAATTATAAATATGAAGATTTGGGGGACTAAATTCTAATTTTTAAAGATTTAAGGGAAAGATATGTAAAAACCTCTATCAATTTTCAAGTCAAGCGTCATATCAAATATATATATTATTTTAATAAAAAATTTAAATCCTATCTTTCAATACCCACTAATAGATAATTTATTGGCTCCTATACATCTCGTGCACGTGTGATAGTCTACTTTGGTTTTAAACTCAAACTCATGTTTCATCTCTTCTATCTGAATAATTTTTTTCTTTTTTCTTTTTATCTTTTTTTTGGTAAATATTTCACATTTCATGCGAATATTTACGCTTACTTAGGCGCAAAGTACCAGATTACTTAGATTATACTCTTTTTATTCTTTTTTTCATTTATAAAGGATTATTATCTTAAATACCAGGCTCACCTTCTTTTTTTTTCTTTTTTTAGAATTATTGCCTTAAATACTAGGTTCATCCCTTTTTTTTTCTTATTTAGAGAGAGAAGACTACTCAATCGTTATCATCTTTGTCATTAATCTAATAAACTATTGTGAAGTGAAAAATAGATGTATACTTACCTCAAAATTACTATTAGCAGTATTTATTTTTCGAATTTTATTTTTTCATAAAATTCTAAGTGTATTATCCAATCTACTCTCCTGTCAAACTTCAAATCTAATTTTTTTTTTTTTGTAATTATGTTGATTTATTGAAGAAAATATTTTTGGATTTTTTTTCAGAATTTTTTCAGTTTTTTTTCAAATTTTTTTTACTTTCCTTTTTTGAGATTTTTTTTTTAGTTACTCTAAAAAAACTATCCAAAGTGTAAAATAAAGAAACCCACAAAAAAATCCTAGAAAAAACTAAAAAATCTTGAAAAACATAAAAATCTCCTAACCCACTCTCCCACACCTAAACTTGTGTATGCCCTCATATACAAACAGAGGGCGGTAAAATAAATAAGAAAATTATTATATAAATATTATATACTTATTAGAAAATTCAGACTGGTTACAACCTCTTGATCACTTCCCACTCTCATAATGTGTCCTTTTATATTTTGATATGGGTGAACTTAGTTTTCTTTGTCAATTTTGCATTTAATCTCTCCATCTTATTTTTGATTTTTCTTAATTTATACATGTCCTTCTTCTTTTATTCAATAGTAAAATTTTAAAGTGGAAATCCGTACCTTTATCATCGTCAATATTCTATCTACGAGTATCTTTCATGTCAGTAAATATTTTAGTCTTATCAACATGTGAAATAACATACTCACTTTGGTTTTGTAAAATCATGAGCTCGATTTTAGATGGTTCTTTCAAATCATCAGGTACCATGAGCTCTTCTTTTTGTGGTTCCTTCCATTTTTCTAGTATTTTGACCTTGTCATACAAATTTTCTTCAAATCTGTCATCAAAATTCTCAAAAGAAATTGCCATACTAGTAGACTTATCATTAGTCAAGTCATTATGAAGGGATAAAAATTTTTCTTCACAATTTTTTTCACAATTTTCATCAAAAAAATCACAAGATAATATGTCACTAGCAAGCTCATCATGAGCCAAATCATCAAGCAAATTTTTTTCTTTATCACCAGTTTCTTCATAATTATTTTCACAATAGTCTAAAATAAGTTGATCACAATGTTGAAGTATAGACTCATCCAATGTTGAAAATAACGCGTTATGAAATCCGTTAGTTGCGTTACGTAACCTAACGGAACCCCAACACTATGTAACAACTG
Organism: Dracaena cambodiana; assembly: GCA_036321105.1. Lineage (NCBI taxonomy): Eukaryota > Viridiplantae > Streptophyta > Magnoliopsida > Asparagales > Asparagaceae > Dracaena > Dracaena cambodiana. The sequence continues at coordinate 12,434,596 of JAYEPQ010000005.1, read as the reverse complement.
GAAATAACTCAATGCACCGTAACAGTACAGTTTTTATGTTATTTGATGTTATATTGCATAACGTTACGTTAAATTACATTATGTTACGTTATTTACATTTATCTTTCTAATAATTTCTATATTGTTGTTGATTATTATTTTGATTATTAGCGAATTGCTGTTACTTTTTACTTGATTAGTTCTTGGCTTGTTTGATTGCTTGTGAAATTGCTAACTTGTTAATCTGTTTTTGCGATTATTACCTTATTCGCTTGTAATTTCTCTTCGATTATTGAAATATCTTATTTTTTGATTGTATTGAATTTTTAATTGAACTGAAATTAACTATTACAAATAAGATAAATTGAATATTATAAAATATAAGTTACAATAATGATAATAAATGGAATTGAAATGAAAAATTAGAATATTATTTTCTTGTTTAAATGATGACTTGAATTACGGTTACAGACTTAATATAATTTATGAAAATAAATGTGAAAATTATTGTAAAATTTAATATAAAATAGATTATTATTATAAAATGGTTCTATATTCTTTTTTTAGATATTTTAAATTTATATTTTAATTTATAGAAATTATTTTATATAGTTTATATTTATTTTTATTAAATAAGTAGGAAATTGCATAAGCTACGTTATGCGTTACGTTATATGCGACATAACCTAATAGAGGCAAAACGTTACGTTACGTTATCGCTATTTTAAACATTGGACTCATCATTTACAAAATTATTTAACTCATTTTGAATCATATCAACTTCAAAAGATGACTGAAGTTGTTGCTCGTTGGAGTTAGATATGTTCAAATAATTAGATAGTTGATCTTCAAAAAGTTTAGTATGAGAAATTATTTTGAGAAAATCTTCCATATAAGATGCAGTTTGAGTGGATAATTTTAGCAAAGCTCTATACCTTTCTCTATTCTATGCGCTCGTTCCTCAGTCTCATGATTGTAATTTTCCTTGTTATCCTTGAATGATTACATGTCACAATCATGAGTAAAATTTGATATTGGATATGATGGATTTGATTGTATATTTGATGATAGTTGTGAAGTGGTTATAGGTAAATTATCATGACATGCATAACTCGCTTATAATCTTTTTAATCTTTCATATAACATGTTCAATTGAATATCTTATTCATGATTGAATTTAGAACATGAAGATGAATAATCTATAAAGAAAAAAATTAGATGGAGGACTCTCTTGATACGATTCTTGATTGTATGTAAAATTAGAATGATTCATCCATTCACAATTGTAATTTTGTGTATAGAAAGTGCTTGTAGGTTCATGATATGTGGAAATTTGATCATGATCTAATCCTAACAAACTTCCTATTCATGGACACTGATGATAATTATGAAATGGATCACGACAATGATGGCATCCAGATACACAAAATTGATTTTGAAACATTTTTTTGTTGGATTTTTTTTTTTTTTTGAAAAGGTGGAGAGGGAAAGAGATGGAAAAGAAAAATAAAAAGTCAAGATTTTTTTTGATTTTTTTTAGAACCAGAGACCAAAAACACAAAACAAGAAAAAAAATGGGGCAGATAATTGAATATTTTGCCAGTAAATAGTGGTTATTGTCGTTATTTAGCGGCAAAATCATGGAGTTTGACTCCTGTTTTTTGTAGTGATTAGCAGATATTTCTCTGGTCTCTTTTAGCTTTTTGTATTTATAGTTTTATGTCTCTGCAGACTCAATACACACTGTTAACCCGCAAAACGTTAGAAAAAATAAGAAAACACCGTCAATCCCCGATAATAGCGCCAAAAACTTGATGTGATAAATTTACTGCAAGCGTACAATGTCAGTTGCAGGCTTTACAGGTCGTTCCCACATGGATCTAAAGTGTTTTTGCGTTCTTCCTAATTCTTTAGTCCAAACAAGTTAACTAGTTTTAAGTTGAATTCAAGTTATTCTAATTAGCCTAGGATATAGAGTCCACTAGTTCACAACCAAATATTACTTCTATTATTTTCTTCCTATCATAAAAACTGATCTTTTAGTTTTAATCTTTTAATTAAAGTGTCTTAAGTATGAGCTATCAAGTGGTGTGCAAGTATAACTCATCAAAGATACTACTTTGCATAAAAACAAACTAAATCATTAGATAATTCTATGAAAAAGATGAACATCAACAACCACAAACCCTAAGTATAGGCTATCAAGAAATTTAACTCAAGTATAACCCATCAAAGTATTAATCTACGAATTGTTGTATTATAATCTTTTCATTGAAAAATTATATCTTTATTATTTTATTTTAGAAAGAAAACAATAAAAAATAATTACATGGTTGATTTCTAGTTTCTTTTACATCCTAGAGATAAACTAATTTAGCTACTCATGGTTCTAATTAACAAGATCCTATTTTTATTTAAGAAAGCGATTAAAAATCCTATTTTTCCTAGAAAGCAATTAAAGATTTACAATAGAAAATGATTAAATTTATCTAAAAAGTAATGAAGAGCAATGGAATTATCTCTGGTGCTCGGTATGGCAACCGTCACTCCTTCGAAAAAATCCTAATATTTATTAATAAAAAAGAGCACAAAATTACATGTAAAATGCTCTTAATTTATAAGAATTCATGGGATATTTATAACCCAAATACAATCATACTCCTACTCAAACTCAATACAAAAGATATAATCCTAATCCAATACAAACTAATCTCAAGATATATAATTTTAATCCAATCCATGGGTATTAGAAACCAATGATTGAGATTAGATGACATAAAATACTAATTTTTGGACCTGAAAATAAATTCAGCACACCCGTAACTCGTTGGATCGGATTTTTCATTCTGCAGTGTTTCAGTAAAATGACCATAATTTTTGCATACGAACTCAGATTGATCTGTTCTTGGGCTCGTTTCAAAGATAATTCTGAGCTCTACAAATTTATTCAACATAATTTTTTCTAGTTCAAGTTTTATCTTAGCCAAAAATGCTCTTAAATTTTCTGCTGCGGCACTTAAGTTTCTGTCTTCACCAAAAATTGACTTTCTATACTCATATTCTTGACAAATTTGCATCTTCTTCTTCTTTTCTTTGCGAATCCTTTATTACCTATAAAAACACACTAAATATTTCTGAGTAGCACTTATTTATTTACAAAAATAGATAAAATATAGAAGGAAAAATGCAAAATATTATACTAATCAACAGACCACAATAGAAATGATTTAGGGCGTGTTATGAGGAATTTTGTGCATTTGGATAAGAAATAAGGTAGAGTGTTTCATCAAATAATAAAAGAAGATTATTTTCGAGCTTCACCATTGGCAAATCGTGGTGAAAAAATTGATGCTATTCAATAGGTTTAATTTAAAAATTAATCAAAATTATCCAATCTAATCAATCGAAATAACCAATAAAAAGTAACTACAAGAAACATAAAATTTTAATAGGAAAATCCTTGAGGGAAATAACTATGGATCGACATTATGATGAATTTTTTTTTATAGTCATTCACTTCCATAATCACTATTCTCATAACTTTAAGTAACTATCTAAGAATCTATCTACTAACTTGCTTGACATTCACAAATTAAAAACCCAACCCTCATCACTATAAATAACTTACCCACTCATAATATAGAGAATAAAATGATCATAAAGATTCTAGACATCAGCAAAGTTAAAAGATTACATTAAAATTGATGTCAAGATCTTAGATATGTCGAATAGGAATTAATATCCAAGAAAAAAGGATTTAAAGTAAAAATTTTTTTTTCAGTTTTCAAAAAAAAGCCCTTAAATTCTTCACAAATCTTTCAATGCAAAACCTTCCTAAAACTAATTCCATAAGTCTACTTTTATAGTTAGAATTATGAGGGAGGAATCCTAGTCAAAAACTAATCTAAAAACCCACACAAAAACCAAATCCGAGTCCAATATAGAGATCCCGTTAGTCTTGTTCACCAGTGATATATAATGGACCACTTTTCAGGCTCTAGAAGAACTACGATCACCGGTGACGTGCAAATAGATTGACAACAAAATTGTTCACTGGTGCAAAACATAGCATTCAAACAAAATCAAGTGAGAAATACCATTGAAGTCAAAAGAGATAAACATCACAAATAAATTACTATTCCTAATTAGTTTTTCAACAGCAAGCACATATCAAACATCACTCATTATATATATATATATATATATATATATATATATATATATATATATATATATATATATATATATATATATATATATATCTCATTGCACAACCACAATCGTCACCAAAATCTCTCCTTTTGGTCAGAAATAAATGAAGAGGTAAAGATATCAATTATTATAATCACATTAGATAACACAAAAGGATAAACTCATTGAGTTTTTATTATTAAACTATTGATATTCGCATTTACAATATATACCAACCACAAGTCCAGAAGAGTTATAATAAATACATCAGTTTAATATGTTGGAACAAACAAAATTAGGAAGATATATATATATATATATATATATATATATATATATATATATATATATATATATATATATATATATATATATATATATATATACACACACACACACACACACACACATACATATAAAAATCATGCTACGGTTGTTACACTAGTTTTATCTACATCCTATAGCTATAGTAATTAGTTATGCTTATGCATACTTTAAGTTAAAAAAATCATGTTTTTATTTATGGAAAACATATTAAAAAAAATCTAAATTCTTAAAAAGCAATTAAAATCCTACTCTAGAAAGCAAATGAAATTATCTAATAAAGCAAATAAAATTTACCTGCAATATTTTAGCAACGAACAGAGGTTGAGGACTGACGAGGTCTGGTATGACAGTCGTCCCTCTATAGATCTCAAACCCTAATTTTATTAATTCTAAAAAAGTGCAAAAAGCTATATTTCACAAGGATACATCAAATATTTGGACTTTTGGAGTTCAAAACCCTAATCCAATCATGACCATAAAACTAGAAAATTATAACAAAGCGCTCCTAAAAATTCTAAATATAGACTCTTTAATTTTGCCACTAAATAGCAACGTTGATCACCAAATAGCAGTAGTTAAAGTTTCTAAATAAACTCCAAATTCGCAACTGAGTCAGCAGAAAAAAAACCTTGAAGTCAGTGGGCCCCATTTTGTTGCTAAGTAGCGGTAATTGCCATTTCTAATATGCATGATTGGTTTCCAATTTGATGGCTTTTAACTCTGTAAATTTGTAGTTTCTCCTTTTCGCTCCTTCTAAACTCGGCTTTTCCAGTCTTTTACTTTTTTAATGTCAATACTTATTGCAATAGGCTTAACTTGAAAAAGATAACTAAATGTATCCGGTTAGCATTATTGATATGCAAAAATAGATAAAATGAGCGATATAAATATGCAGTATGTGGAACTCATCATACCCCCACATCTATCGTTACTAGTTCTCGAGCAAAACCTAAATCTAAAATGAACAAGTAAATTCTAACTCACTTTTGCAGAAATTGCAGTTGCATTTAGAACGTGCAACAAGCCGTTAAACTCTTAAGTTACCCTAATAAACGAGTTGTGTCTCGTGAGTGTTTCCAATGATGTTACCTATAAACATCATGAAGAAGGGAGATTAATGAATAAATTAAAAAATAAGTGTAACAAAAAATCAAGAATTTTTTTTTATATACAAAATAAAGAAAAATCTTTTTGATATTTTTTACTATTAATCTTACTAATCTACAAAATCTAGAATACAATTAGAGATCTATTTTTAAACCAAACTTCATGTCAAATACACTTATCATTTTAATAAAAAATTTAAATCCTTTCTTTAAGTACCTCTAATTACCAATTCTTCGGCTCCTATACATTTATATGTACATATGATGGTTTATTTGGTTTTGGCCTCAAACTCTAACTCTTGATTCATCTTTCTCTCTTAATATTTTTTTCTTTTACTTTTTACTGTTCTTTTATTTATTATTTTTACTCCTTTTTTTATGAGTACTTCACCTTTCATGTGAATATTCACGTTTGCTTATAGGAGCAAATAACTAATTACTCAGATCATATTTAATTTCCTAAAAATACCATTGAGTTGAATATCAATGCTTACTTAGGTGCAAATACCAAACTACTTATTAACTCTTAAGAAATTTATTTATTTGTTAAGGATTATTGCCTTAGTACTAGGCTCACTTATTTATTTATTTTTTTAATTTTAGATAGAAACGACTACTCAATTATTATTGTTTCTATTTTTAACCTAATAAACCATTGTGAAGTAAAGAACTAAATGTATAATTATCATAAAATTTTTATTATGGTATTTATTTTTGGATTTTATTTTCTTTCATAAAATTTTAAGTGTATTATCTAATCTACTTTCCTTTCAAATCTTAAATCTAAATTTATTCTCTCATTTGTGATTAGTTAGATTTATTGCAAAAAATAATTTTTAAAATTTTTAACTCTTTTTTCAAAAGGAAAACAAAAATATTTTTTTAATGTTTTAAAATAACTTAAAATCTACCCCAAGCGAAAAAAAAAACCCAAAGATCCAAAAAACTAAGAAAACTTAAAAGAAATAAAAAATCTTAGAAAGAAAACACAAAAATTCCTAACTCTACCCTACACCTAAACTCGTGTATGCCCTCATATACACGAACCAAGGATGGTAAAAATAAAGATGAAACTATTTTACAAATAATATAAATAATGAGAATCACGATCAAAATGGAGTCACCCTATTAATGCATGGAAAGTGGTTACAATCTCTTAATCACTTCCTATTTTCATAATGTGTGCATTTTAAACGTAAAATTGATACATCAATGGGCCTCATCAATCTCCTACAAGTTATAAAATTACTTTTGTGTTTCTTATGTTGTCCACGCTTCCTTTTTTCTGCATGTAAGTATTGATGATTGGTTTAAATTAATTTTCAATATAAATATTTCAATCATCAGTAGCATCAAGTATACATGTGGAGATATCGTGAGATGTGAAGAGTACATACTACAAGAAAATGGGTTTTTTGTGATGACAAAAGTCGTCACTAAACGTTTTCAAGTTGTCATTGAAAATATTCAGTGACGAGTTTAGTGACGACTAAGTGTTGTAGTTTATGTGGCCATTACTGAAGGTTTTTGTAATGATTTTTAGTGCCCGTCACTGAAAATAGTTTTCAGTGACAATTATGATTTGTCACGAAATACTAACTATATTGTCACTATAACGTTACTTTTGTGACAATTATTATCGTCACTATTTAATATTTGTGACAACAACAATTGTCACGGAAAAGTTATTATATAGCCATTATTACGAATCTTCAGTGACGACTTTCAATATCACTAAATCGTATTTGTGACAATAATACTTGTTACATAAAAGTTATTCATAGTCACTTTAATGGCTCTTTAGTGATGACTTTTCGTCATCACTAAATTGTATTTGTGACAACAATACTTGTCACAGAAAAATTAATATATAGTTACTATTGCAACTCTTTAGTGACGACATTGATTGTCACTAAAACTAACTTGTGATAATACAATTCATCACAAAAGGCATGACTATTTGTCACTATATATATACACACACACACACACACACATAATCTTATATTATATAATGACATTATCTATAAAATTAGTGACGACAAGCATTGTCACAAATAAGTAATTATTAGTGACAAGTTTTAAATAGTATCACTAAAAGTTACGATTTGTAACAATGTTTATTGTCACTAAAATACAAATTCTGTAACATTGTTAATTGCCATAAATACATTTATCAGTGACGATTTATTCATATTGTTATTACATCTTACAAATAGCTAATACAGATAGCTATCACAAATATACTATATACAATCATTAATATCTTCAAACACCATATTCATAAGAGATGTTTGTATAATTAAACGATACATATATCAATGATGTACAACAAAAAAATAAAATTCATCACATAAACATGCTAAAATATTCAAAAGATACACGATCCTGTCTTGCACAAGTTTTAGCTTGTTTTTGTTCGAAGCAAAGTATTAAATCCATATAAACATATAAAAATCAATTATTTTT